>CM067485.1:16128883-16179574 GCA_034552555.1 Semaprochilodus insignis | reverse complement strand
TGTGTGTGTGTGTGTGTATATGTGTGTGTGTGTGTGTGTGTGTGTGTGTTTAGTAGTTAAAATTAAATTTCACACAATTGATGGTCTCAATTACTTAACTGTGCTGACTAAAATAAAATATTTCTCAATCTTTTTTTCTGTAATATTTTGAAATCAGAAAATAAATAGAAATTGTGTGCTAAATGTACAGAAAATGCCAAACCTAAGTTTGTTTACTCACTTATTCACTTAGAAAATGAACAAAATCTTCATTTCAGGGGTAAGGCAAACAAGATACCTTCACTTTTACAAGATCTGTGAATCTATGAATATTCACATTGTGTTCCACAAGTGAGCTCGGATGGTCATGGTCTTGCATTGTGCTAAGGTCACTGTATTGCAAATATGTGTGAATGTCTCACATACATTGCACATGGAAATGTAACTGATAGAATGACGTACAGTTTAAAGACGCCCCAGCCCTACTCAACATGCTTGCACACCCCATATCTCGACAGAGATAAGAATCGAGCCGCACATCTCTCATCTCAGAGAGCCTCAGCCCCTGGCAACAACTACGAGAGGGTTGAGCTGAGCCTGTAAAGATTACATGCCGGATTACCATGCTGCCTTATCAAAGTTTCTCAGTGTTACATGGTCAGCAGGCAGCAGCCCAATTTTCAGCTGGTATTTGCTTCATTGCACTTATATGGCCGTTCCTATTGTGTGTATGGGTGTAATTATCTTAGACCTGTGTTGAGTGACTTGATCATTTGTGTTCATTGGCCCCACTGATGTTGTAAGAGGTAAAATCTAAATAGGCCTTCTGTCACATTCATGATGGCTTTCTCATTGTAGTACCAGCTAAGGTTTTAGACATCTTAACAAGCTACTGCTTTTTACAGCTATGTATTGTTCATTCTAAAGGTAGGAAGCTGTTCCAAAAATCCAAAATTAAACATGATTCTTATCATATTATACAAGATTACTGGCCACAGATCTAATGTTTTTTCAGTAGTTGTGATTGAAATTCTGGAGAAAGGCATTAACATTTTCATGCATGAATATAGATCTCTGCACCTTTTTCCAGAATTTCAACAACAGTTTTCAAATACTGTCTTGGAATCTTTTTAGAATATATTATATATATATATTACAGATATTGATTGAGTACTGGGGAGAAACTGTTTTTATTGCTGTTCAGATATGTTGAATTTTGAGCATATGATGAAAGATATCACAGAAAAGTAGTATGTCTTTGAATGTTCTTCAATAATGAAGCTTCTTTTCTCTCTGTCTCTCTCTCTCCGTCTGAAAGATCTTCTTGAACCTATCCAATACCTGTCATATTGATAATAATATACTAATATGTAGGATATGTAGGATATTGCCTCTTATTTTCACAGGTGAACTATGTAATATTTAGGGATGCATGATTTTGTAACATCAGTTGTGCTCTGGACTACCACAAGTGGATGAATCTGATGATTGCGACCATGCTGAAAGAGTATTCCAAGGGAACTTGTTGAATGACTTGTTGTTCACTATAATCTGCTATTGTCATGCATCAGTATAGGCCATCAGAAAAGAATCTTTCACTTGTCAAGATATTTTTACAGTGTTATAATACCTGTAATTGATTAAATTCCTGAGCAGAACTGTAATGTCATTGACAAACAAGGAATATTTACTTATTAAGACTCATAGAACATGGCTTGTCAGTAAAAAGTTGAAAGTAGCACAGCAGATCTTTCTGTTGTGTTTCATCCTGCATCTGGAGGGGGAAAATGGTTTATTATGTGACATTAGTCATCATGACTTCGTGACTTTGTGGCTGTGCAGGAGAACAGAAAAAAGATGGGTACCCATTAAGGCTTTGTTATGGCATGAGGAACTGGCCTTAGCAGCTCATAAAGCCCAGAGCTTCTGGATGCCTTTGAACCTTTTACAAAGCACTGCAAGTGTATTCCGAACCCAATCAGCGTTCAAACTGGGTGTCAGCATCATGAAATGGACAGGCGGCATCGTACAAAACCACACAACACATAGGAGAAATGCACACGCACACACACTAACACATTTATGCCGCATCCACTTTGGCGCTGGGTAGGAGGGGAGCTTTGCCTGAGCCACACATTGCCGGTGTTGCCATGGTGCAGGCTGAACTGAGCTCTATATAAACCTTGCTCTGCCTAATAGAAAGGGACTGTGTACAAGCAAAGAGGTTTTAGAAAGCATATAGGCAGACGAATACTGAAAAATACTCACATATATACTCATCCATTAAAGATATGCTACATACAGGAAGAAAAGAATGATGATCACATGTTGATTTTCATTCATTTTATTGGGTAACAAATCTTGGTATAGACTTAAGCTTCAGCTGAATATTCACTGCTATCTTACATGAGCTTCAGTGTAACGTGCCACTTGTGTAACACCGCATGCTGTGAATAGGCTGCTGGAGTAGCTGCAGATCCTGATCAGCCAGCTTATAAAACCCAATATGGGTCCTCTGTGGATTAATATTCCCCATTAAAATTCCAATTATGTAATCAGCCAAATCCAAGCGCTGCATATGCTCATCAGAATCATTGCGAGGCCAGTGACGATGCTGTCTGTAGTGGGGGAGGGGGGATGGCCTGGACCAGAGAGAGAATGATGCAACAGAGGGCCACACATATCATTTTGCCATCGCTGCCTTGCTGACTCCCTGTTACAGAACAATGTCATTATTGTCAGATGCCACTTGTATCTGATGTTCCAGTGAACTCGTGTATTGCCTCACAATATATGGTGGTATTGCTTGTATACAGCTATCTACTGTGTACATTGAAAGAAGCAATGAGTGCAATTAAAAACCTCAGTTAAATAAATGACTTCTTTTTATTTTATTCTGTATGGTTATGTCATTTTTAGAGCTATGGTAATGTTTAATCTGATCCTGTATGTTGTGTAATATGGCCTGCTGTATCTTGTATCTCAAATGGGAGGAGGGCCAAAAAGAGTGAAAGAAACAGGATGAAAGAAACGTTAGATTGTATTGTCCTAAATTTTGCTAAGATGCTGTTACATTCCATATACAGTAAGACTGTGTAATACAGGTTGTTTGTTGGGAAAGTCTAATGTTTGCTAGAACAATGGACAGAATGATGAACACTTTACCAATAATAACTATGAACAACAGCAAACCATGAGTTAGTGTTTGTTGATACTTTATGACATAAAAGTAACATTATAGGTCATAAAATCAATATCATTTATGATAAACATGATAAAACAGTTTTTAAAAAAAAAGTAAAAAAAGAAGACTTTTGGTGAGATTTTTGTACATCATAAAGATTCAAGATTTAAGATTCGTAAGTTTCATGTCATATGCACAGAGAAACAAGCAGTTGCACTGTACAATGAAATTCCTACTCTGCACTAGCTCCCAGACTACAGTTACTAACAATTGCAATATAAATACCAAGTTCTAAGTAAAGAAGCACAAATTAAGAAAATTAAGAAAATGTACAATATAAATGCTATGTACTATGCAGTCTGTGTGCATCTGCATCAAGCATCTGTATGCAAGTGTGAAAGGCATAGGAGCAGAATGTATGTACAGTATACAATATTAGTGCAAATGACGGAACTGTGAAATAGCAGCCTGTTGTAGACCCAAGTATCCTTAATAAGTATACATGTATCATACACATAGTGCACATAATGCAGTATAAAAATAATAATACTGGTCCTGTATTGTATAGAAGTGATACATTGAATCACTATTGAATCACCACTCTGTATATGCAAAATGTGCAATCTGATAAACGCACTTGAATTAAATTTTAAAAATTAGAGATTTCAGACTGAAACCCGCTATCAACCATCAGGCAAAAACAGCTGGATCAGATACGTGAGAGCTACAAAGATCAAATCTGACCAAGTCTGATAGAAAAATCTAGCCTGAAATTCCACATGGCTACATTTTGTGATGTGATGTTAGCTGTGTATTACTTCTTGTGGGGTAGTACAGTACTTTAAGCATGATAGTCTACTGTTAGATGTTCATCTCAATTAGAAATGGAACATTTTATGTTAGGTTTTGTAGGAAAAGAATACTCAAACTTTCAGTGTCAGTGTCAAAAGTGGTGTTTCTTTAAATAAAATAAATAGATTTAAATAAAATAAATAGTTTGCTGTCTGAACAAAACCTTTTTGATACAATTATGTGATACCCAGCTGGTCTTGAAAGAAATGTCACTATTAGCTGAATCATTTTCTTTATCCTTAGTGCTTGTATCACACATCTTCCCCTCTGATGATGATTGTGTGAAAATGGCTGGTCTGCGTGTTCTCAGATCTGTGGAAGTGATATCTGTGTGTGTCTCAATGATGCACGCTCTGATCTCAGTGGAGATATGTGCTGTGGGCTCGTGCTCTGACGCTCTTCTCTCCGTCCTAAGGTGTGCAGGAGAGATTGCAAATCTGGCCCCTCTGTGGGAGGCAGATTGTTTTGGCAATCCCTGAAGTGATACAAACGTTTAAAACAAAGCCTTTTTTCACGCCCTTTTGGCAGTAAATACACCAGCATATGGATAAGTGTCCTCATGAATATATTCATAATTGTGTAGAGAAAAGTAGTGGCACAGCTCTTGTTTCTGCGGCACCGTTGACGCTGTTGTCCTACTTACTGTAATTCTTCATCACTTTCAACACCTACATTTGTCAGCCATGCGGTATGCAGGCATACGGCGTGAATGGAGCTGTGTGGGCGCGTAGGAGTGCAGGGATGGAGGCCTGATCCCTCACTCATGTCTCCAGAAGAGTAGAGAGATGGAAGTAGACAGAAAGAGGAAGAGTGTGAGGCAGGAAGGGGTGGCCTCTCCTTCCATGCTAAGAGCAAAAGGTTTCTCTGTGATCTGTGCTTGTTTGTTTTAATAGAGTATCCCTTCAATTCCTCTTTGTTTTGGTGACCCTTAAGCTGCTTCTGTGTACTCCCCTCTCTGCCAATTTCCCACACTGTCTTCAGGTGGCCGGAAGGCCGTTGAGAAGAACTAGTGTTGTGTGCTTTTGACTGTCTGTAGAAGTTTGACTTCTAGAGAAAGAACATTCATCAAGGTCAGAGTGTGAGCAGATAAGGCCTATAAGTCCTATCAAAACAAGGTCAGTTACAAACTACAGACTGTTCAATTTACAGAAGGATAGTGGAAAAACAATTAAGTGAAAACAACTGAAACAAAAATGCGTGTACCGAATGCACAGCCCTTACAACAGCTAAATAACACCAAAAAATGTGTGAGATCTTGTGTTCCCTGTTATTGACACTCACCGCTAGAACGGCACATCGGAGCAGACAGTGCTGTTATCTTAGCAACAAGGGGTAGCAACCAGCTGAAAAGCAGCAGGCAGTGGTCACATAAAGCTTTTATAAAGCTAGATTACTGGACCATATTCTTTGATACTTGAGTTATTTGAGTGCCTATTTTTACAGGTTCAGGATTTAAGGCATCCATATGCTAAGACATAGACAAACTGGATTTAAAATACTGTCACATTTGTAAAAATACAGGCATATTCAAAAAATTAATAAAATGTCCATGTTGATGCTGATATCTGGTATTTTTTTATGCACATATATCTGTCAATATTGATACCGATTGTGTCAGTGGTGGGGCTGATTTGGTCCAGGATCCATTCATGTGTTTTCTTTGCTGTCCAGAAAACAAAAAAGTCTTTGCCAACACCTAAGTTCAAAGGCACTTACAATTTCCTGTCTCAATCGTTTATTGTCCAGCTTTCACATCTATAAAGAACCACAGAGAAGACCATACCATTGCTGGTAGAGACAAATCGTTGGATTTGAAGCTCTTTTTAAGCTGCTTCATCCTTGTTCTGCCAAGTGCCAATCTGTGTCGTATTTCTTGAGTGCTGGATCCTTTGTTGTTAATAATTGATCAGAGTAGGCAAAAGCTGTCCACTAGTTCCATCTTCTCCATCAATGGTAAAGTTGGTGCTCTTCCCTGTCGTCATGACCTTTGCCTCATTCATACTGAGCTAATGTCCAGTCTTTTCACTTTGTTCTTTTACCTTCTTTATAAGGGCCTTCAGGTCTTTCATACTTTCTGCTATGAGTTGCATATCGAAGGTTATTGATCTGCCAAACCTGAATCCTCTATCATCTTCCTCTAGTCCTGCTTCTCTTCTTATGTATTCTGCATACAGATTAAACAGCTGTGGTGACAGAATGCACTTTCTTTGCCAAAATGGAACCAGTCTGTTTGTTCATTTTCTGTCCTGTATGTGGCTTATTGATCAGTGTAGAGATTCTGCATTGGAACAAGGAGATGATGTGGTATTCCTATTTTCCTGACGATGTTCCATAATTTTATGTGGTCCATACGGTCAAACACTTTCTCGCTGTTCCTGTGTCTTGCTTGCACATGTGGCAGTTTTCTTTCAATGTAAGGCTATAGTCTGCGTTGAATCATCTTCAGCATAATGTTACTGGCATGTGATATAAGGGAAATTGTGTGATATTTCTTGGCTTATGTCTTTGGTATTGGGATGTAAACTGACCTGACAATTTGCCTGCCATTTTCACATTTATTGGCTTTGTCAGTACATAAATGATTATAAATTGATAAAAGTAGATATTGGGACTAATTCCACTTGGATTACAGAACAAAATTAAATCCACTTGAATTACAGAAAAGTTTAAAATTTATTTCAATAGGATTAATGCCAGGGGACACAAAGTAAAGTATTAAAAATGTTTGTATAATGCTAAACTTTAGTGGTGTCATAAAGATCCAGCATTAGCTTAAATGAAAAATATAAGACTAATGGTATAAGACTAGATAAATATGATAAAACATGTCTTACAAAATACTGATTCGGCCTGAGAATGTATGGTTGTTGATAATGTGAACTTTATTGACAGGTCTCTCTCCAACGCTTCTAGACTGCTCCGCTACTCAAACAGAACTAAAAGCATTATCCAGCTTTTATGTGATGGTACCTGTAGGGAAAAGTCACAAAAGAATGAACAAACAGACATACACACAGACAAAACAATGCATGAATAAGGGAATGGACAAACTAACAATGTCAGTGTATGGATAAATGAATGAACGGGTGGTCTGTATTGGCTTATGGATGAATGAATGGCAGGTGGTCTGGCTTGCTAGCTTTTGGTCATACTGGGTTAGCTTCAGTTTGCTAAGTTTCTCTGACTCTGTTGTATGTGTTGTATTCTCTGACTCTGTTGTATGTGTTGTATTCTCTGACTCTGTTGTATGCAGAATCAGCCTTGCGATTAGTAAGGGAAATGCTTACAGGATTGTTACCCAAGACTAGGCCCACTCAGTTTTTGAGAAAATAGAAATATGGTGGAATTATTGGTCATTGAAACATTATTCAGGATACTTAGTACATGTTACCTGTTTGCCTACAAGAACAAGATTTACCTAGTGAGAAAGAGAACACAAATTTAGATGTCCTGGGACTTTAAGAATGCAGTAAAATGAACAAAAAAACAGACACTTTAGCAAAATAACCTCAGTAGCCCAGTGTCTACTGAACATCTGGCTGTTCTGGAGTTTAGTAAATACATAATCAAATATCAGTTTAACATATTGGTTAAGTCTACACATCTGTCCAGGCCCAGATCATGGAAAACTGAGTTTTATTTTTTCATATTAAATAGTTTAATGTAGTACAAAAAGTTTCAAAATGTACAATCGCTTCCCAGTCCATGCGGTTCATAGTTTAAAACCAAGCTGCCAAAACAGCCTGTTTTGATTTCACTGTATTTTTCTATTCAGATGATTTAACCCTGCCCACTCACACTGAAGTTAAAAGAAGTGTTTCATTTCTGGTTGTTTTTGGTTTGAGGCAAAGTACAAGACAACCATTCAGAACAAAGCTCATTTATATTCTTAAGTCTTAAAAGAGCAGTCTGTTTTAATGTTAAGGGACATGGACATCTTGGAAAATGGTTATTTAAAAATTAATTTTGACGTTGGTACACAAAACCACACAAATGTGAGAAGTGGACTACAGAGGAACAGATAAAATAAACAGAACATGTAGAATATTGTCTTCACACTGTTGAAGTCGATATGATTTTGACATCATGCATATCTGCCCAGCAATCAGGTAACAGTCAACTGGGCATATTTGTCCTATCCTTTGTTCTCTAAAATAGACTATTAATATGGTATGATATTATTTTAATTTGTGCAATTCTGTCGCCAATCCGCAGTAATTTATCATATGTCATTGAGCATCTGGTTTTGCTTGTGCTCCGTGTGATAGTGCAGACAAGCGAAGCAGCTTGACGTTTTATTTCGGTGGTGATGACAGAGGCTGTTTCCTCGCTGTAATGATGGAGATGATTACAGTGCTGCTGCTGCTGCAGTGGCTCACATAACCTGGCAGCAGTGTGATCAGACAGGGTTGGGTAGATTGAATTATTATCCCAGAAAGTGCTTATGTGCTCCAAATGAACCTTTATCCTCCAAGCAAGGCAGTTTCTGGCAGACGTCCTGCCAACATTAAACGCTCAGCGTTCATATAGTGCAGACATGTATTGTACGTTTGTGCAGATGAATCAGCGGGTCAGTTAAACTCATTTAGTCTCAGCCTCATATTGTTTGGTTGTCTCTGTGGCTGATACATGTAGTGTCATTATTTCATGGTGGCTGTGTGTGTTGAGCTGAAGGTCAGACTGATGACCTCTCGGGGGCTCATTTGGAGCTGCTCACCATGACCAAACAGGAGGCTAAAGCAGTGTGCAGTGACATTACATAGAGCAAAAGACAATACAGCTAAAGGTTTATATATCATCTTACTATGCATCGGTGTTTAATCATTTACTCTCATTTAATGTTTTTACTTGTTTGTTAGTATTTCAATTTATAATATGGATTTGATGATGTGCATAATTTCAGTTTTGACATGATTTTCAGTTTTAATGTTAGGATTTGGATTTTGATATTTAGGTAATAACAAGATCTAAAGTATCACCTTTATAAAAAACTATTTGTGTGCTAATAGCATGGCCTTGTGTAAAACAGTGATCTTATAAAATTTGCTATGAGTTTCAAAACATACAACATAGGTAGAATGCATTCACATTCCTAGTTTTGACAGTGACAAGGGTTTCCATAAAACACGGTAAATGAGACTGTTAGAAAAAGACAAGTTTCAGCTTCAATATACTGTTGCATAATTACCCCCCCCTTTTTTTTGTTTTTCAATACAGTATAGAAAACATTCCAACTTTAGTTTCCAATGAAATGTGTATTTTGAGTAACATTTGTGGCACATGGAATCCTGGCACAAGTCTGTATTTCTAACTAAGGCTTGTCCAGTATGAACATTTTGATGAACAATGATTTCAAGGGGGCTAAAAAAATCCAAATCACCAATAATATCTCACTCACTCTCACTCACTCATTTTCTAAACTGCTTTATCTTTCTGGGTCGCGGGGGGGTGCTGGAGCATTTACAAGCATTTAATGGGTAGAAAGCAGGAAACACCATAGAGAGGCCATCAATCTGTCTCAGGCCAATAATATCACCTGATGTAATTTATATTTTATATTCAGATATTAGGCATTACTATTATACTGCAGTAGTTTAGTTAAACATTGCTTATCTGATGGAAAATAATGTAAATTCTCAGTTGTCACACTCACAAAATAAACAGCAGCAACTCATAAAATCTTAAAGAATGTAAATAATGTAGGGTGATGGCAGAGCTTGCTACCATTCTTTGTGGTTTACCTTACTGTTTTTACCTTTTTGTTTTCATAGAAAACCTTGTGTTATAACTTGCTTTTCTAATGCTAAATGTTAGGTTTGGATTACTTGTGGGCAATATGGTGATATTTATCTTTTGCTAAATTGTGTCACGTTACATCACAATATGCTTTTTCTAAGTATACTATCAACACTGCATACTTAGTCCTTTTTAACTGGATTTAGTGCAGTATGGCTTTATTATTTATTTTTTCCCTGAATATCATGACTCCTCTGGTGTATAGAGATAATGACTTGAAGCATTTTGATACTATACTTTTGCTGTATTGCCCTCCTGTAGTTTTGATGCATTTGCATGTTTTTGCTATTTTAACCATGACAGTGTTTCATGTTTAAATGTACCGCTTTGACCTTTATTGCTATAAAGGCTGGCATGTCAGCAAAGAAAGAGTAGCTCCTAGTAGTCTGTGGTTTTCTGCCATATTATAATAGACAGTTATCATCTGGAATTTAACTACTCCTGAGGAGCTTGTGGGACCTCGATATTGACTGATTTTATTGGCCGACCAGTGTATCTTTGGGCCCTGTTTCCAACGATGATGGCTTCTGCCATATTATAATAGACAGTTATCATCTGGAATTTAGCTGCTCCTGAGGAGCTTGTGGGACCTCGATATCGACTGATTTTATTGGCCAACCAGTATATCTTTGGGCCCTGTTTCCAATGATGATGGCTCGTACCTCATAACATGAACACCTGAGACAGCTAGTTGAAAACCTGTGAATTCAGGATTCTCATATAGAGACAAATTTTAGTTGTGTTGTTGGAGAACTGTCTTATCAGATATTCTCTTCACTTACCCCACCGTGTACCTCTGTCTCTCTCTTTTTCATCCTGCCGTCCCCTCTCAGCACCCACGCCTCAGTGAAGTGAACGAGATGTTGGGTGCATGGTAATTGGGTGTCTATTGATCGGATTGCAGCGTAGCTTATATGAGAACCCAATAGAGGCAGGCAGAAAGGGCCGTTTAACAGCAGCACCTCTGACTTTCCATTTCATTCTCCCTTCTTCTGACTCTCTCTTCCCTACTCAGCATAAAACATGCCACAAAGCCCTAGACAAACCCCTTTCTCTGTCCCCACTAGTGCTACCCTGGGCTGCAATTCATGAAACATGTGAATTACTCATGCATCAAATGGATCATTTCTCTGGCATGACTTGTCTACCCTATAACCAGTACATAATGCACAAAGCGATCTTCCTCACAGTGTGCAGTATCATGTCACAAACCCAACTTATTAAGAAAACAATGAACATCATTTTTTCCCCTCAGTTACATGTGGAAAGCTATTTTAGTGTAGTGGTTGTTACATTACAACATTAATTCTGGCATGTCACAGAAATCAATTGCTGCAAATCTCTAATAATCATATAGGATAAATATGTAAGTACAATATGTGTCCCCATGTAAATATGAGCCACTGTCCACTGAAAGTAAGTGTATCCCCTGATGTTATGAATGAAGAATTGTGGAATAAAGCTTCGTAGACTTTTTATATTTCCTTTTATATTTCCTTTTTATATATATACTTTTATTTGCATTTTGTACATTCATAGGAAACCTTACTCCCTCTGGGTAATCAGTTATATATAATAAAAGCATGACATGTTTACACACAGACAATTTAAATGAATAACGGTTACAATACGGTGCAAGATTAAATGAGACAGTGCACTAATTTATGGCCCTTACAACTCACTTCAGAGCAAAAGATATTCAACAGTACATACATGACACGGTGCAAAAAGGAGCATTTAGCCCAGCCAAGTAAAGATACTGCAGTGAGTAAGAACAGGTAATGCAAAAGGAGCGAGTGTAGTATAGGCAGTCCAGTATGGATTGCTAATTATGAAAAAAGTGCAATGTGCAATATTCCTGCTTGCCCTGTGCATTAGTTGTATAAAGAAAGACTGTCAAACATTATTAAGCCAGCGAGCAGAAGAGGGACAAGTTTTGCCCCGTTAAATACTACAATACATGTCTCTTGTCGTTAGCATTTTAAATGTTACAGAACTGTTCACACTTATTTTCTGCACAAGCACATCTTTATTTAGATCTGTATTTTTAGAGAAACAGTTCTGAAAATGTCAAGGGTGCTTTGACACATCAAGTGTGGATCCACCCCGAAAGCTATCTGGCAGTGAACCGGTGGCATTCATGGCGGCTGTGTAATGGACAGTCTCCCCCACCTGGCCGCTGTGTGGCAGCTCCAGGGCAGGCTGGTTTTAGAGGCAAGCTGAATGTGACACAGCCAGTCTGTCTGCTGAATGGTTATGCTAACCACACACTAGGCTGTGGGCAGGAGGGGAGCAAGCCTCTGCCGTTCTGTCCTGAGAGAGACAAACCCGCAGGGGGAGGGACCTATTCGCTCCTTGCAGCCAGCACGCTAGCCAGGGTGTCCGTCGCCATGGGAACACATTGATTATTTAACAGTTTGGATGAGGCGCTTGTCCTGTCGCTTGCCAAGGTTCATCGAGAGCCTTTGTCAGATTGCTGTCCCAGGGCCCCCTGACCAAGTCCAATCAGGAAAGCTGGTTAGTGGGAAGCAATGCCGTGAGCTAATATCCTTTAACCTCTTTAACAAGCAGTTTGGGGCCCGAGCAACAGTTGCAAGAAATGAACTGCCCAGCACTGTTTTGTGTATGTGTATATTTGTAGGCGTGTGTGGCCCTGAGCTCTTGCGTTGCAGCTGGAGAGAAGTGAACAGCGACAGCTGGCTGGAAAACAGCCCTTTAATGATTAGTGTTTGAATTAAAAGGAAATTAAGGGATTTATGATAATCTAATCCAGATTTGGTTAATTCCACCCACGGCCCTTCGTCTACCCCCTTCTGCCACATCTGGACACCCTCCAACCTTTTACTGGTCTCCCCTTTTTTTCTTTACCCTCTCACCTCTGGTCAGTCAGGCCTGCATAAGCCTACTCCTTTCTCTCTATCTCTGCCCCACCCAGCATGGTTTTAATCTGGGATAGTGAGTTAGCATTGAACAGAGTGACGTGCAGCAAGGTTCAAACCACGTAAGCTTCTCTCCAGGACATGGCCTCTCTGGGCCATGTGCTACTGTCACATAGTGCAGTGATGCTGCAGCACTGTGGACAGCTCATTCGCCCTTGCTTACCTTATCTTCTTCCGAGGACAGCCACGCGCAGGGTGGCCGCTGCTTAGATTACTGTCCAGCTTCTTCTTGTTTGCATGTGTGGTGCGATAAAGATGTGGGATTATAGACAAAATCCCAGACTAGGATGATAGCTTTTACAGGCCTGAGATTGTGGGTGGTTTATTAGTAACTGCTATGACATGTTTTCATACCTAATTAGCAAGCTGGGCAGTACTGACTGCCTTGTTGTGGACTATATGTTACTTGCCTTCTCTATTGTTCCCTGCACATAATAATGAAGCGTAATGTGGAATTTATTTGTGGAATTCAGCCTTTATAAGTGGCTCACAAGAATAGCGATGCTGAGCCAATGATCTGCCAATATGGATTGGTACATGATTACAAAATCTCAGTAATAGCAATATCAGTCAAAATCAGATGATCCTTCTAGCTCAGTGTGTTTGTGTTACATGTGGCGATGTTACTTAAGGAACATTTTGTTCCTATTTATGTGGTTCCTCACCCTTAATGCTATTTTTGCAGTGAGTTCCCAGCTTCAGTTGTGTTTTGTTTATTTTGAAACATGCTTCGCTGTATGTGACAAGGGCATGGGGTAAACTTAGTAACTGGAAGGCTAGAATTAAGACCTCAATCAGACATTTATAAGCTAGACCTAATTATGTATTTCAGCTTATTCTGAAAGATTACATGTTTTTTTAAATTACATGTGTAATTTTAAAACTAGTTGAGTTATTTAAAAATAAAACATGTATAAAAAGATTTGCACAGCAGGTGGGAGACACATTTTGGTGCACAGTATGTCACAATATTTACATATATATATTATATACTNTAGCAATATCAGTCAAAATCAGATGATCCTTCTAGCTCAGTGTGTTTGTGTTACATGTGGCGATGTTACTTAAGGAACATTTTGTTCCTATTTATGTGGTTCCTCACCCTTAATGCTATTTTTGCAGTGAGTTCCCAGCTTCAGTTGTGTTTTGTTTATTTTGAAACATGCTTCGCTGTATGTGACAAGGGCATGGGGTAAACTTAGTAACTGGAAGGCTAGAATTAAGACCTCAATCAGACATTTATAAGCTAGACCTAATTATGTATTTCAGCTTATTCTGAAAGATTACATGTTTTTTTAAATTACATGTGTAATTTTAAAACTAGTTGAGTTATTTAAAAATAAAACATGTATAAAAAGATTTGCACAGCAGGTGGGAGACACATTTTGGTGCACAGTATGTCACAATATTTACATATATATATTATATACTAATTATATACATAATGTATATTATTTTTTACCCACAGACAAAATAAAGAATGACTAATTCTAATGAATGATGTCTTTTCAACTTGAAAGTTAATTTATTAGGCACTACTGTTTGAATGCAAAGCCATGGACTGAAAGATGAGCAATAACTAAGTAATGAGGCAAGATGTGTCTTAGTGGTTTATGAAGTGCGTCATCCTTGGAAGAACAGGCTGTGTTGTACCTGCCCTGCTGTACCTGCAAGGCACTGTCTGGAAGCAGGAAGAGTCAGGTGAAAATGGAACCTGTGACACAGGAAAAGCTTTTAAAATGCACTGTCGTACTTCACCTGCTCTTTTCAGCTATGTGAGTGAAGCAGAGAAATAATTCAGCAGCTGTTATTATGAAGCTGCAATGGCATAGAAAGTGGAAGAGAATCTGAAGGGTGACTGTCTGTGATCTGTTGCAGTACTTTACATAACGCTCTGGTGCTATCTGGTGGCATTTGTAGTATTTCATGAATAGTATGGAATTTGATCACTGCAAAACAGAGGAAAATAATGTGAAACTGAGAGCTGTAGATTCCAGTAATCATGAGCAAAAGAACATAGAAAAAGTAATATATGGTTATATCAGCAATAATGATATACTGTAGGGTTTCTTAAATCTTCAGAGTAGTTTCGGTTCCTTCTTGCAATGCTGCTCTGCAGGTTTGGGACAGATTATTGGAAAATTGAACGATTCTTCAAAATGAACAGATGTCAGCCAGTTGGGGACAGGAAAAGTACTGATTTCTTTGACTCAAAAAAGAAAACCCCAAAAACAAAAAAAAGAGGTCTTACCACATTATGTAATTTTATTCCACGAATGTAAAGATTTTATATGCAAATTGCATTTGCATATTTACTGATACATAAACATTTATAAAATGTAGAACTCTAAAGATCTCTTCAACTTTGTGCAAATATCTGCTGATATTGATATGATCCTGTTTTCATTAGGTATCCCTAGTTTTCTGTTCTCATCACACCAAAATTTGGGCAGGTTAAAATTGCAATATTTATCATGATCTTGATAAATTACATCACAGTAGGCTTTTCTGAACATGTTGTGGATATTGTTGTACTTGTAGAATGCTTCTATTGTCTCTTTTTTTCAGCAGCTGTCAGAAAAAAAATAAATACTGTAACAAATCATGTATCCTGAAAATTTCTTAAAGTGTTGCAATATTATATTCACCCAGCAAATACCAAAATATATTCAATGTTCAAAAATAGTATCTCCATTTTATTTTCTGTTTGCATCGCCTTTTTACATCGCCTTCTCTTGCCATTTTTGGACAACGGCAGTATGCTAATTAAACATTGCCTTTGGCTGCATGTGGTTTCCAAGTGAGCCTATTGTAAATTAGCTTTGTGAAGTAAATCACAGATCTAGCATATATACTATTTAGGCATCTATTTCATTTGGTGAGTTTTTGCCCTTTAAACCCAAAATTGAATATGTAGGCAATATATTACGGAATATACTTTCAATACTATTTTTGTGTTGGCTACAGATGGTAATGTTTTGGTTAAATATGAAGGGTTTAAAATGTCTGCTTGGCCACTATAAAATCTTAAAGGCGGCTTCTAGTCCCTTGGAGCCATGTCAGCATCACCTCACTATAGATTAGTCAAATCAATATTGAAAAACCCAGCTAGGTTTGCATGTGAAATGCCATTAATGTCAGCCTGTGATCTGCCTGCATCTTCTCATTCACATTTAGCATCAGATACTTAAAAATATACTTAAAAAGCATCATAAGAGCTCTTCCTATACTGCAGTTTGAAAACATTACTGTGTCCGTTGCATCTGTTTCTGGCCTATGCTAACACCTCTTAGTAACACTGAAAAAAGATATAATAAAATGGAATACTGTGTAGTCCAGGGGGGAATTGCGCGCATCGCCATTTGTCCCTCTTGCCATAGATGCGGTTTTCTGTAACTCAGAACCACAGGCCGTTGTAATCCTAACACCTCCAGTCCTGTTTCCGCTGCTCTCCCAACGGCATCACACCATGCTGATGATGTACTGTGTTCCACTGAGGCGCACTAGCTGTTAACATGGACTGCATTTACTTTCTCCTCGCCCCGACAGCACGTGTGTATATGTATGTGTGACTAGCCAGTCTCACACACTGAGGTAATGCGCATCTCTTTATCTTCCAGGCGAACCCTCCTCCCATCATTGTCAACGCCGATTCACTGGATGCAGGCCCTTATGTAAGTATCTGTTGTCTCTCCGAGTGCACCTCTAATAGTCCCTGCTTGCCTGCCACGTGGAATTATTCCCCTCGGTCTGACCTAACCCTTCTCTGTATGTGTATGAGATGAATAAGATACAAACAAGGACTCTATTAAATGACAGTGTGTGTGTTAATGTGACATTGTGTAACATTTCAAACTGTCATTAGTAATAATCTACTTAGCCTATGTGAAATCTGTACTGTTTACAGTACACTGATGTAGCTGGCCGTATTTATCCTTTTGCGTCGAAGGCCATGATGTCATCTTTCAAACAATGTTATTGTGCATTTGTTGAAGCTTACAGCAAATGATGTCAGCACCGTGCACAAACTAATCCTGCTTTTGCTGATTACAGGTGAATGGGAGTGACGGCATGTACAAATATGAAGAAATCATTTTGGAAAGGGTGAATATTATCTTGCTTCTGCAAACACCTTTTCTCTATTTTAGCAATTTCTCCATTGACATTTGTGTATGCTCTCTCTAATGTGCTACCTGCACAGATATGGCCACTAGATGGCAATAAATAGTGTTCTCAGGATGAAACAGAAGGCACCACAGTGAAATGGCTCCTCAATAAGCAAATACCTACAAATCACCAGTCCTTCTACACTCATAATTCATTCAGATTCCAATGCTGCTCCTGACTACATAAGACAACACGTTCCCAAGAAGAGCCTATTTTTAAGTGAGCGTTAAACAGTGAGCCCCGAGTGAATAAATAGCTTTTATAGGGCCTGGGCTCTCTCTGCATTCCTCCATCTTGTATAAAGCAAAGTCATGTAGTTTTAATCAGACTGTATATAGCATCCATGAAACGACGCTAGCTGTTGGAGAAGGGTCAGCACATTGGCAGAGCTCTGTGGGCCTCTGTCCTCCCACAGGTCTGGATGCATCTCTGAGCTTTCAGGATAATTGCAGGGCTGCTCCTCCGCTAAGTGGCATTTCTGCATGCTGAGGCCTAAATAAACTATGCAGGATCACACGTTAAAAGGTCCGTGGGTGTGTAACATTTGGCAGTGGGACCCGACATGCTCACTCTGGCTCAGGAGCTTCTGGCTGGGACGCCTTAGCCTCCCTCTGTCCTAATTTGCTACGACCGTTACTCATTAATTATAGAAAATAATAAAGTGAAATGTTTCTCGGCTGTCTTGTTTAGGGGCCTGTCTCTGATGTACCGCCTGATAGACCATCGAGTCTTAATCCACAGCTTTCGATTCAGAAGAAAAAAGGGATAGTGGATAAAAAAGAATGATAGGGGATAGTTTTTTTTTGAGCAGCACAAATCCTTCTATAGTGCAAAGATTTTTTAATTCATCCAACTCTAAAGGCACTTGTATGTCTGAGATTTCATATAGGGGTTAAGACTTTTGGAATGTCTCTCAGAAAGATTACTTCTGAGGACCTATTATTTCTGCTGTTCATGTGTGTTCTTTTGTATAACACCTGTCCTGCATTAAACAGGGCAACTCTGGCCTTGGCTTCAGTATTGCTGGCGGGATTGATAATCCACATATCCCTGATGACCCAGGAATCTTTATCACTAAGATCATCCCTGGAGGTGCCGCAGCCATGGATGGAAGACTGGGGTGAGTCCCTCTTTGGTCTATCATGCTTTCCTGAGCTTCATGTGCTTACCTCATACTGCCCTAGTAAACTACTGCCCAAGAACCAGTGTCCTATTTCTTTAGCATGCTAGTGAGTGTCATCAAAGTTCCTGTTTATGTATCTTTTAAAGGACCCATATAATGGAAAACGAAACATTTCTTTTTTTTAAATAAACGAGTGTATAGGTATTTTTAAAGTGTCAAAATGTCCCAGGCTATACTGCTCATATATGGAAACTGAGCAGCAAAATAGGCCATTTTCAACTTACTGTTTTTTGTGATATCATAAAAAACAACATATAAAAATATAGGCATCTATTCAAACCTACTGCAGATCACCCTTTCCCAAAAATGCAAAATACATGTCAGCCAATCAGAACAGAGATAATTTTCATATACCAAGGCATTGTAAAACAAAAATATTTTATTTTGGTAAAAATAATCTGGAAACTACATAAATTGCATAAATGAGGATACAACACCCGCTTTCATAGTGAACCACATGCCTGCTAATGGTGTGAATATTTCAGTACATATCAGAAAATCGAATTTGAAAAGAGGGTCTCTCATTTGTCACCTTTATCAACCACTATGAGTGATCAGCATGCATCTGTGTTCATACTGTCAGAGTAAAGTGGGCAGGGATTTGGGACACATGTTATCTATGCTTCTGTGTTCAAATGAAATGTTTTTTTATAAGCAAGTTCATACTGTGTCTGATTAGAGCTAAAAGGCCAGATCCCTCCTTTTGGACATTTGTAAGACTGACAGATAGAACTGAGAAACAGAAAGGGGTTGGGGTGGTGATAGCTGTGAAAACTTCATCAGGGGATACGGAAGGTATTTGTAGAGCATTCGATTGGAAGCAGGAGAGGTTTCAGGTGTGGTCTGTCCCCAAACTAAAGTTATTTTAAAACCCCAATGATAACTTTTGGGGATTATGATTTTTATGATTTATTTTGTGAAAGAGCAGCATGACAAACTTCGAGAACTGTCTGAGAACTTGTACTTACGTGAGCCAAACCAGTCTAGTGTACAATCAGAACTCTGTAAAACAATTCTTAATGTACATCTAAACTGAATCTTGACCTCAGAACAAAAAACTCTATCAAACCTGGTAGTATGTAAATCATTATGCTCCTAGTGCACATTTGTGTAAATTGTGTTCTTGATGCAAACATTATCATATTACTGGAGCTACTGCAGTTTATGTCCAGTTTCCATATTCGCTCACTTCAAGTTGCCGAAGAAAAAACATTACAGTGAATAACAACTATATGGATGTTGTAGATATATGTGGATAATCAGTAATATGGTATATGGTATATTCCATAAATAATATTGTTGTTGCAGACACTCTCGCTGCATCTTAGGTAAATTGATTTTTTAGATATGCAGAATAGCTCTGATTTCACAAGTTCCCACTGTGCTGTCACTTTGTGACCTCACGCTTTATGTTTGTACATCTGTTTCAGTATGCTACTGGTCAAGGACGCAGTGGTATCCATTCATATACATTGTGCTTTCAAGAGCAGTGTACTCAAATTCAAATTTCCTGGGAGCATTACATGTGTTTTTGTAATACATATACATAGTAACTGTAAAAACTTTTACAGTAGAATTATCTGGCATTATCGTTTTTTGCTGAGCAGAGGGAAATAGTGCTAGCAAAGTTTTTGCAGAATCAGCGAAACTCAATGGATTTGCTTGATAATTGCATTAATTTATTGATTCTTAAATGCTGTATCTACCACTATGTTAGGAATGGATCCACAAAGCCGGAATGGGCCTAAATTACAACAGTCATGCTCGCTTAGTGTATAGCACTCATGCTGCATCAGGTTTTCATTGAAGATTAATCTTCAGCATAAGCATCAGCCTAAGCTCGTTTCAAATAATGTATATTGAGTAACCAGCCTTAGTGTTTCTGGTGGGTAAAGCAAATCTATGCATTAGATATTGCTTTAAGCTATTTAGCTATATAGAAATAGGCGAAATTTAAAGACAAATTGTAAAATACAGTCTTATGCGAATGATTGAACACCCTGGTCAAGTTGCATGTTTTGTTGATTTTGTTAATGCCGCTAATTTGCTGAGCTTAATATATTGAACAATAATAAAACATAAAATATCAAATATATATATATATATGCCCCACGTTTGTTAAATTCAGGAAATAAACATTAACTGTACCTTGATATGTGTTGAAGTGTGTTTATTGTAGAGGACCTATAAACTTATTTTTCACTTCAACAAAAACATGTCAATATAAACAAAGCATATATGGCCCAATAGTTGAGAGCTCTGAGTCTACCATCTAGACTGATAAAACGGGGGGTCAACAAAAGACGTAATGTCCATTAAGACTGTCAGAACAACAAAATTCCAGAAATGAATCAAGACTGCTAAGGACCAGACATGGAAAACCATCAGCATGTTACTACATTAAAAAATGACATTCAGAACACTACATGTATGTACATGTATTATCTTATACATGTTTCTTTTTAATGCAACATTGTGATAAACCGTCATGAAAAGGTTATGTGATTCTAATACGGTTTATTTTTTAAATTGGCCCATACCTAGCATGTTGCTTTGAAAATATGCTCCATTCTTCATCTAGTATTTTTATCATTGTGTGGAGTCTCTGCATTTAATTTTATTGACTCTAAACTAGATTGCAGACAGTCATACTAGATGCATATTTGTTAATCTGTGGAGAAAATGCAGGGACTCTGTAATGTCTTCTAATGTTGTACACAATATACTAGATTACCTGTAAGGCTGATATTTGAGAGGTGATTGACAAGGCCCGTATACGTGTGCAGTTGTGAATTTAGGATCTATGCTCTGTACGCTTGCCAGGGTGAATGACTGTGTGCTGCGGGTGAACGAGGTGGATGTGTCAGAGGTGGTGCACAGCAGGGCTGTGGAAGCTCTGAAGGAGGCGGGGCCCGTGGTTCGGTTGCTGGTGCGCAGGAGACAGGCTCCACCTGAGACCATTCTGGAGGTCAACTTGCTCAAAGGGCCAAAAGGTTTGAACAAAAACAAATCGTATCACTGATATAACTGTATGAAATTATTCAACAGTCATGAATTTTGGCCTCTTGAGAGCTGATAAATCATTGTTAACTAGTCTAGCATGAGACCACCCTCTGAATAGCTTTCTCATTTGTTGATTTCACATTGTGTTGTAGGACTGGGCTTCAGCATTGCTGGAGGTATTGGCAACCAGCACATCCCTGGAGACAACAGCATCTATATCACAAAGATCATTGAAGGAGGTGCTGCACAGAAAGATGGAAGGCTGCAGACAGGCGATCGTCTCCTGGCTGTAAGCTCTCCCTCACTCTACACTAGTGCTGAAAAAAACATACAGAATTGTGCAAAAAAATGTTCTGGTTCAAACAGCTGTTACACACAAATACTTTGGTGTCAGACAAAAAAAACAGCATCAACAGAGTTTAGTGTACCCATTGTCTTCGTTACACCTTCTGTTCTTTTCAGAAGATTTGCTTTCAGTTTTTTCATGAAATCTGCAGGGATACCTTTAAAGTTCAGTCTTAGAAGTTGCTTGCATCTTGTACTTTGTCTTTATGTAATCCTTCTGGAGTGACCCACCTGCAGCTACAGTTTATTTATTTTTTTCTTATTAATGGCTTTCTGAAAGCTACACATCCTTTTAGGCTCAAGTGTTGAATTGTCTCTCACGTTAAAAGGATAGACAGAAACACCTGTGGATTCTTTCAGATCTGAAACAAGAGAGCATGATTTTTTCCTGACTCACAACACTGAAATCTTGGAAAGTACTGTTTATCTGAGGTTGATGTGTTTTGGTCTACTACAGCAACTTGTACAGTTCTTAAGTGCCCATTTTCTGTATCTTATAATTATTTTTTTACTCCAGTTTGGAAACTCTTGTTTTTCATTTATTCTCTTTCACTTCCTCTTCCTTATGTGAGTGGAATTTCTTATATCTCTTCCCCTCAGAAAGGAAAAAAAGGAATATCCCATACCTAGTGAAAATAAATGAAAGGCATTCTCTGGCATTTTCACAGTACTATACTATACTATGTATATATGTACTATACTATATAGTACTATACAACTTTTTGCAGGTTTAGATTCGAGACTTCCAGAGGCATATTTCAGTGTGCCTTGTCTTTTCTCAAGACTTAAAATGTGCAGACTCTAAGAAAAAGGCTGTATCGCATTTAAAAAGCATGCTGTGTGTGTAGATTTATACCCCTCTGTGTGACTGATATCTGCTCCAACTGAAACCCAGTCCCAGCCCATTACTGAGATAAAGAAAGACCCCAGCCTGCGCGATGAGTGACGAGGCGGTTACAGCAGAGGTGGCTTGGTCAGGACTGTCATACATAATGCCTCAGTCATCAGTTATGGCTGCCATTAGGGTGGCATGCAAATTGTCTATGCACTAGCCTGAAATATTGCATCTCTCCAATAAGGCTGACAACGCATCAGAATGTAAATACAGTCTTATGAATTATGTAGTTCTCCTGAGAACATGACTTTTAATATCATATATATGAGCAGTTCTTCAGCTATAATAATGGCTTAATGTGCCAATGCATATTAAGAATAAAAATACAGAAAGGAAAAAACACGCTTACTTTAACTGCTTTCCGCTGCTCATCTCCTTCCCTTTGTGGTGGAGCAAGTGAAGGCAGGAGAATGAAAACCCCTCCTAGTTCTGCGGGCACATCCGGCCTCCTCTCCATGGCAGTTTCCTTCCCATTCCCTCAAACACAGTGTCAAACCATCTGGAGTTACCCTCCAGAGGACAGGCTACATGATGTGTGTGTATGTGGTTATGTTTGCGTGTGTACAGGTGAATAACATCGTCCTGCAGGATGTGCGTCATGAGGAGGCTGTAGCTGCATTGAAGAACACTTCAGACATGGTCTATTTGAAAGTGGCTAAGCCAGGTCCTGTACACCTCAACGACATGTATGCCCCACCGGACTACTCTAGCAGTACGTACCTCCTTCTGCTGGATCACTACCAGAACAACTTACACTTAGTCGATGACAAACAGTATCAGCAAAACATCCTAGGCTAATAAATATTGCCATGGCAGGCATGACATGTAAATAGACCATATATCTGACCTAGACTACAACAATATCAGTGGTTTTAAATCAAGTTCATTTAACTCTTGCTGACTTTTTTATTTGTTTTTGCTTTGGAAATGAATAGAAGAAACACAGTGTTGGGCTATCAGGTCTTACTTTTACTTGTCCTGTTGGGAATGTGATTTGACCATATCTGGAGCTTCATATTTAAAATATATTCATGTGAAACATTGGCTAAAGAACCTAAAGCTTGACTGAGGTCATAGTAAATTGGAGGGAAAATGTGCCAGATCTTGGTACATTCGAGATTGACACACAAGAGGTCATTACTTTCACAAAAAAACAAAAAACAAAAAAACAATTTAATTATTAATACATTTAATTTTAATGACCAACAAGTTTTATGTATTTTTTTTTGACACCTTTCTGGCAGGCCAGGGCGGAGGGGGGCTTGAGGTCTTCTCAGTGCAGTCATCCTTAGAACTCCAACACCCTTGTATTCCATGGGACGTGGGCCTGATAGAAAGGACAAAAAAGTATACATAAAAATCAGGATTTAAAAGGGCTGCTACTACTGGTTTTGGCTAGCCAACATGTTTTGTCCTTTGTTAACTGATGACAGTGTATCATACAGCATCAGAAACCATACAGGCACGTCTATTTGAGACGGCATAGTAGTTCCATGCAGTTAGTGTACATGTGCAGTTTTACATGTTAGCTACATTACCCTCATAGCAAACCTTAGACAACAAACTACATTTAGAGTAAGGGGAGAATCTTCATCATACTGCCGCTTTGAACCTCTATGTAATGTGTGAACTGTAACAGTAAAGTGATAAACCACCTGCACGCTTACATGCTGCCCATAGATAATCCATGCTAGTCACAGGCTTAGAAGTAAAGAGTTGCTTTGCCTTTAGAAGCTGCTATGCTTGTGCAGTTTTATAACAATGTGGTGCGGTAGCGGTGGGCGCACTGCTCTGTTCTCAGACTCCTACATGCTGCAGTTCTGCCCACCATGCTGCTCCACACACAGCCCTCCTCTCGCTTTCCTACTGAGTGAGGAGGCGCACACAAATCTGTGTGGAGTCACACCTAAACACTCTGCCAAGCACAAACCAGGCTCACACACTTGCATTCGCACTCTCTTTCTCTCACACAGACTCACATATACACACATACACATATATTCACAGACATTTCCACCAGGCTTTAACCACTTCAGGACTAATCATCTCTGTTTTTCCTTTTACTGGTCTCGCCCTCCCCCCAGCCTTCCCCACCATGGTGGATAACCACGTCAGCCACAACTCCAGCATGGCATACATGGGAGGCATGGAGCCCAAGCCTGTGTACCAGCCTCCGCAGGTCACGCCCTCACGTTACTCCCCAGTGCCACGGCACATGCTGGGGGAGGACGACTTTACCAGGTCAGTTCTCTGCCTTCATAAATTCACTGACTGCCACTGTGAAATACAAACCTTAATTCCAAAAAATAAATAAAAAATAAGAAAATAAGTATGTGAAATGCAAATAAAAACAGGATGCTGCGATTTATAAATCCACTTTGATCTATATTAATTAAAAAACAAACAAACAAGATGTACCCTATCAATCTCATCGTTTCTTGTAAATATACAACTGATGCCTGAAACATTTAAAAAAAGACAGAGTGATTTAAGACACTGTATGGTCTTCAAAAGGCACCTTAAATGAGCAATATGTACGATTTTTAGTTTTAAACATTCTAACGTTAGCTAAAATTATCCACTGAATGTGAAGAAATAACAGTTTTAATGGTGTGTCAAATAGGTCTATGTATTCTGTTCTAGAAATATTTACAGTTAGCATGCTAACCAACTAGCCCCACCCCGTCCTGTTTGGTAATGTCACTTTGTACCTCAAGTGATTCACAAGTCAGGTTTACATTCAAATATCAGCAGAAAAAACATGAAAATTAAATTGTGTTTCCATCCATTACAGTTCTGCAAAGAAACTTAAGATGACATAGGCTACCTTGATTATGGACTGCATCGAAATGAGTGACATGAAATCTGTTTTTGCTCTAAGTAGTATTATTTTTACAGACATTTGCCCTCTTTTTATTGCCATAGGCTCAGATACACTGGGCAGGATGAGCAATGGTCAACCCGTGCCATCTGACAGGACTATCACCACTGTGTTATACGATCTGACCACTTTTGCAGAGTATAGGATTGTGGGGGCAACGCAAGAGCAGTGCACAGTTGTATGTATGCTGCATGTCAAGCAGTAAGACAGATGGAATTGAATCATGTGACTTGGCTCGATGCTCACATTTCAGTATTCTAACTTTTCCACCTTGTCCTAGCGGAAAAAAAATCCTTTTTACAATATTTGGCTTTTTTTTTAATTTCATGCTTTTTCTTTCATATTTTTTTTGCACATTTTAAAAACTCAATGCTGGTGGATGGAAACCTCACTACTGTAGCATCGTCTTCAACAGGAGGATGAAGAAGTAGCACTACTTCAGCAGCTTTTTGAAATCTCTCGTCAGTCATGTTGAAGGTGCTGCTCCTGTTTAGGTTATTTAAGGACAGGTATCCAATGAAAGGAAGAGTAAACACAACTATGACTGGAGCACTTGGCAGCCATTATAAAAATCACCGCCCACTGTTTGCGTCAATAATCCATGTTCAGCAGCAAAAAAAAAGAGAAAAGATATAAAAATAGAAATAGAATCGTTAACGGTGGCATCACTTTCCAAAGCTGGAGACAGCTTTTGCTAAGTAAAAGGATGAAATCTGAATTTACAACGTTTCTTCTAGACTGGTAAGTAAAAAGCTCTTAATGCTAACACTGAGGAGGAGGGACTGTACCGCAGCTGGTGCTATGCCCCCCCCCCCATAGTTTGGAGTATGAATTCAACAGAAGTCATCTTACACATTGCTCCTTTAAACAGGCCATGCACTCATGCTTAGGTGTAAAAGAAACAAGAATGTGTTAGTGAATAATCCAACAGTTTTATAATGTTTCTCAATGAGTGAGTGAAAAGTATTTCATTGTGTATAGTATCTTCAAACTTTTCATGGATTCTGGAGAATTCTGTGTGTGTAAAGAGTGAAGCTAAGAACTAAGCTGATTCCTCAGACAGCACTGCATTAAAACCTGACATGCTTCTTTAATACATATCATCACATGAGCTCAGGAATACTTTAAACGATAGACAATTTTGGGATGTCCAAGCTTATTTTAGCATAACAGCACCAAGGCTCATTCTACATGTGTTATAACAGTATAGCTGTGTAATCAGAGTGTACACGTGCTAGACCAGCCTGTCTACAATGAAAATATCTCCCCTTCGAAAACACATGGTGAATTATAAAGTGCAAAATATGACCACAAAGGACCTGTATGGTTGCACAGCTAAGTATTTATAGATCAATTGGTGTCTTCAGTTTATACATTTATTTATGAGAAAAATAAAGTAAAACCTCAGATACTTCACTGCTTTCTGCTTTTATTAGTATTTCACTTATAGTGCTAATGTTTTTGTAATTGAGGTTTGTGACTGCGCTCACACACTGTCAAAAGAAATCAGTACACGCATGTATTGTTGCGTTTTATCAAGGTTGAAATTTGCCATCTATCACACATCACCTTTTCACGCTTTCATTTTTTAATTTGAATTTATCACTTTTTTTGTTGCTCTGTTATAGTTTGTTTTATTTCATTTGATAATATTCGACTCACATCACGCATTATGATGTAACTGTTCAAAGATGGAACAAAAGAGAGCAAATGAACTTTTTTGAGTAGGTGGAGGGTGTGGGCTGAGGAACGTCTATGATGTCTCGGTGTTATGCCTCTCTATGTGGCGGTGTGTTTGTGAACATGGCCTAAATGGAAACATGTGAGTGAGAAAGTCTCTTTAGGCCTGTACAAGCGGAGCAAACACTCCTGGACAAGAGGTGATTCTGCATTAGGTCAAACGTCATAGACAGTTAAAGATTCAGTCTTTAAGTGTATAAAAACTGTCCACCGTTTCCTGGACATGAGATTGATCTCAGCGCGAATAAAGCATGGAGCTTGTGAGTCGGCCCTGCCCCAACCTGCTGCTGTCCAGTAGGGGGACATGAGAGCTTTCCAAGCCCTTCTGCTGAATAAGATGAATGCATCTTCACTGACGCATGCATGTGTGCTTGTCTCTGTCTGAGTGCATGTTTTGTTTTTTGTATGTACAGAACATGCCTGCGTCTCTGTCTCTGTGTCTGCTGTCTCTGTGTGTCTCAGCCAGCCCCATTCACTGTGTGATTTCTGTACCCCCACTAGGGTCGAGCCTATTTACAGTGTCATCCACAAACATCTTGGGGAAAGCAGCCCTCCCTCCCCCCACCTGTGCAGAGGGGGGTCAGGGGATGGGGGCTGTGGCCCCGTCCCGCCTGCCCTGTGTCAAAGCCTGGTCCCGTACTCTGGCAGGTACTAACCCTATTAACCCACTGCTTCTTGCTCTGCCTGGCCCAGACTAGTCTAGCCTCGCTAACCTAACCTCACCCCCTCCGCTGACGCTCTTCCACAACACCCCTCATCCCATCCACCTCCACTGTCACTGCAGGAGGCTGCACAGTGTGCGGTGGCTGTGTACTCCTCCTGTTTGGCAGATATGCGGAAAGGCAGATGTGCATAATACAGAAAGCAGCAGGGTGAGAAGGGTGAGGCTTAGCTGGACTTATATGGACACAGCTGGGCTTGAGAGATTGTAGAGTTACATGATAGTGATTGCTTTACCCTTCCAGTCATCAGTTTGGAAACACCCGATGTGTTGCTTTTTTTTTTCCCCAGAAGCTTAAAGATATTTTGATCTAAACACTTATGAGTAATTCCAAGCCTGCCATGTCATCGATTTGCATGGAAAAATACAAGCATCCATGCAAATTCTCAAAACTGCATTTTTTTCGTTAGTAATTGGTAACGTTTTGCCCAGTAGGCTCTTCATTGGATCTTAAATATTGAGTTTAACCAAACCACAGAACGGAGTAGAAATATAACCTAGGTATACAATATCTAGGGTTTTTTTTAATCAATTCATCAAAAATGTGATGATTGCACAATGTGTATGCTGTTGAAGAGGGATCATCTCTTCAACAGCATACACATTGTGCATAAGTTAAGTCATGTAAAAGTCTTAGTCCTTTACCAACCCACATATACCCTGCTGAATTATTTTGGCCTCCTGAGGAGACTTTCTGCACCATGCTGATGTGATGTGCTGCAACTTGCTCCCTGAGATGGGTATCTTCTCAGCAGTGTGCCTGTGTGTACAGTCTGTTAGTTGGAGTCCTCTGCTATTTGTAAATAGTGATTGTTTTCAAGAAATAGTGTTAAGACTTTTATAATTAACCAACAGTTTAAGAAGAATTCCTAAACTGTTATTTTATTTATTTTTTAAAAAATAGGACAAAAATGAGGAAGCATATATTTACACTGACACATCAACAACTAAATATAATATCAAACTTTTCTGGTATTTAGTGTGTCCACCCTGTGCCATTATTACATCTTTGCTTAGTTTCAGGAGACTTGCTTTCAGTTTTTTCAAAAAAATCTGCAGGGGTTTTTTTCACACCTCAGCAGTCGGTTGCCCTTCTTACAATCCAAATAGTGTAAAAAAATTAGGCTTATCAGTCCGTAAAATCTTATTCCACCTCTCAGATATCCAGTGTCTGTATTCTACAGCATTTAGTCTTTTTCTAGATAGGAAGCTTTTCCCTTTCAAAAAAAACCCAAAAAAACCTTTAAGGACTGTTTATCTGATGCCGACAGTTTTAGTGTTCTGCCAGGATTCATTTTCTTTGTTTTGATCATTTTTTGAACTACAGATTTTGCTTATGATTTTTTTGTGTGAATGTTAGTGTTTGTTTGAAGGGAAACATGAAGTCAGTGACATCTCTGTTTGGGAGAACACAGTTGTAACTAGCTGGTTTAAAGACTCGAAGGATAGAGGAGACACAAAGTCAAGAGCCACCATGACAAAATATGGCCGGGAACACGGTCACATGGTTTTGTTGAGTGGGAGAGGGGAATTATTCCAACCTTAGCCATACAAAAGGGACTCGAGCCCCATTTGTTCAAACCAGTGGGAATTCAGCCTATTTTACTAAACTTTTGCAATTATTGTTGTGACCATTTTTGTAAAACAGTCCTGTGATTGTTTTGAGATGGGCTGATTTTAAATAAAAACAGTTTTGTTTTTCGGGATGCTATTGCCCTAAGAAATGTGGGTGGAGCATAGTTGTTGATGGAAGACCTAAGCAGACAGGAACTGAACCTCCTTTTGGCATGCACCATCTTCATATACCTTATATATAATCTTTGATTAAGCAGTAGACAGTAGAGTGCACCAAAGTGAAGTGTATTTTCTGTCAATTATCTGTTAAATGTTAACTGGCAGTAGAAAATTCATTACTTTGTTTTGACTGGACATGAAATAAACAAATGGATTGTGAGAGGAACTGACTGAAATATAATCACCTGCATGCTTGTGCATGTATAGCATAAGTAGAGACATGAAATGATGTACCACTATTGTTTACCAATGTTTTTTTTTCTTCCATAATCAAGAAAATAGATGATTTTACCAATAGATCAAGCTTTTTTGTACATATTTTAAAGACTTATATGCTTTGGACAGTGTTTATTTGTGTCTTGTCTGCAATGCATGCATGTGCAGCTTTATGTGGGTCCATGCTTTTGTGAACTGTGTTTTATATGTACAGCAAATTGGTTGGTTTTAATATAACCCCACACAATGTAGTGGAATAACAATTATCTTGGAAGCTGCAAATAGCCGAGGTAACTAGACCTCATCAACACACACACACACACACACACACACACACTAATGTTGCCCTGCAGCACTGGAACATTTTAGCTGCTGTTGCAGTTATGCAAATATAAACACTAGGCTCTGTTCTTCCTGTAAAGGTATTGAGAAGTGAGAGGTTGCTTCTGTAGTTAGGGCACAAATGATGAGTGGAGCACATTCCTGCAGCTGTCATGATTCATCTGCACAGGGAGGAAAGCAGGCCACACACCCTGGTCCTCCCCCATTCACACAACACACAAACATGCAACATGCCTATCACACATACTGATTGACTTAGACAGCCTTTCAGAATATGCTGACATGCACACATTGCATGCATAAGCAGACGCATGCACGCACACGCTCGCAAGCTCGCAGACGAATACACAACTGCAAAATCAAAATTAAACTGACAAATAAGTGTGTAAATAAGTTATAAATCCACATTATTTCATACACATGCCCGTTTAGTCAAGGTACTAGGAGACAAATATGTATAAACATGCATATAAATATGTACTTGATTCTTCCACAGTGCCAATTTGCTTATGCAGGACTTTGCTAGGCCGTGCATTTGTGTGTGTATGTGTGCGTATGTGACACTGACTGAGTCACAGGAGGGACTTAGATCGGCCTTCTGCCCATCTGTGCTTCCCCCACGCTAGAGCTGTCACTGACACATTTGCATGTCTATCTGGTCCACCACAGGACCACAGCCCTTGCCAGATGCACAATATTAGGGAGATTCTGAGGTGATCTCCTCCTCATCTCTTGAGTGGGGGGCATGCAGTTAAAGCTAAATGCTGCAATTTTTTAAGTCTTTATGTCTACATCATAGTAAAGACTCAAATAATTTGTCCAAGCCTATCACCAGCCAACACATAACCTTCTGGGCACAGTTTGGAAGAGTTCTTGCCCTGTTCATAAACATCAATATTTGTAAACAAAATGATTCATTAATTTATCTTTTAAACTGCTTATCCCTCTGGGGTCATCAGAGGGTGCTGGAGCCTGTCCTAGTACTCATTGGGCAGAAGGCAGGAAACACCGTGGACAGGCCACTAGTTCATTGCAGAAAGTAAAATATTGGATGTGGTAAATATTAATAGATGTATTAATAGATACATTGATATTTGCAAATAATTAAGGGTGCACCTTCAGAGTCTGCCATTATCAGAATGGGGAGATTTAAGTAAATAACTTTCCAAAAATGTAAATAAATAGCAATAAATAACTTTAGGCAGGTAGGTGCTTTTGTGAACTGTACTGTGAATAGGTGACCTATTTTTCATTTAAGGATTTAAAATGACAGTTGGCCAAAAACCTACCCAGGGTTTTTCCTGCTTTCTACCCAGTGAGCGCTGGGATAAGCTCCAGCACCCCATCTCCATCTTTGGGCAAAACTGCTAATAGTGTGTTCACCTCCCTCTGTAAGTGATTTAAATTGTTAGTTGCTCTAGACAAGAGAGTCCTGCAAATGTGATGTGAATCTTTGTGTAAAAATATACATGAATGGAATACCAGTTTATTTGAGGTACTTCCTCTGCAGGTCTTAGAGTCGACCTATTGCCATGTGGAATAATTAAGGGCTGTAGTTGTCGATAACTTTAGTAATCAAGTGTTCTACTGATTCATCAATTGATTAGTTGGCTATGAAATACCTTTTATTTATCATAATAGTAAATACGATAGTAAATACACAAAACATGCAGGTCTCTTAAAATGAACAACTAATTGGTTTTCTCTTTAAAAAATGTATTATCTGTCAAAGTGTTAAATTCTGGGTTAATGCACATTTATTCACTATGTTGAAGGGTTGCCCTACACCTGCTGATCCTATTTGCTGCTGTCAGATTAAACTAAATATAGTTGCTGTATACCTGATTTTAAACTTCAGTTGCTACAGTATTTTATGTCATCCCTGTGAGGGCAAGTGGTGTGTATAGGACTGTGTGTGTGTGCATGTGTGACCATCATCTTAATAACAACACAAATGCAAAGTTAACTAACTTATGGAGGTCGAGACTAGCTACCATATTGAGTTACATTCTTAACTAGCCATTACATAGAGAAATTATTAATGTACAATTATTAATGCACATGAGGCTTCATCTCAACTAGAAATTATATTGATTTTGTACATTAAATGCTAATGTTAACATTACCTTGTGCCAGGTCTTCTCTTGACTAAATGCTTTCTGCTGAGATGCTGAGGTGTGGTTTTACAATAGACACACTGCAGAGAGTTTTTGTTTTCTTCAGCTTAAAATGATCCCAAACTTCCTGTCGTTTTCTCTGACCTGTCTCTTCCGTTCCCCCTCCGCTATCTGATGCAGTCTGCATCTTCAAACCACATTCTCGTCACGTCACCAGCCCACAGCGTTAGCACATTGTGCAGCAATATTAATCACTTGTGTGAAACACAGTGAGCTGAATACTTATATATACCATATATAGTTCTATATGGAATAAATTATGATTTTAGTAATAAAGTTGCTCAGGTTTCTTCAGGAATTCTTTTAGCCCTAGAATTTATGTTGTATGCCATAATTTAGCCCTTCTTCAGCGGTAAGTTTCTGACCACACAGCTGCTTTTGTCTGAATATTTTTCAGTGGCATTAACATCTGTAAAGACCTCATCAACACTGTACCTGATAGAATTACACCAGTGCCACACACATTAACATGCTATTACCTAGTGTCACTGCTGCATTGAGACTAATCAAAGATGAGAAAACAATGGACCTATAAAGTAGGTGCGTGTCATAAAGTACCCGGTGAATAGAAGAAGAAGGCAGATGTTTTTAAAAGTGGAGGTTGATTGTATATACAAACAGGGATATATACATACGCTGTGAGAGGACCGAATTAGTCATCACTGACTTGACATGTTTTGTTATCCTCTATAATGTGTTGCTGTTCTGCTGAACACTTCATGAATGTTTTCTGATACAAACACCCTGATGGGGTCAGTATGAGCCTTGTGCATGTGTGTGGGTGCAACCTGTGCATCTGACCAGCTTTGTTTGCTCAGTGTACACAACAGGACATGGGGGATTGATCAGTAACTTTGCGCTTTCATGAGTCAACAATGACTGTAAAAGTGGTCAGCTCTTTACTGCTGATAGCCCTATAAATTCCTTTTACTTCAACTGTGTATAACTGGGCCGCTAAGTTATGTAAACCCCATTAAACGGCGGAAAGGTATGATTAAACATAGGGGTCATTTTTGGCAGCTTTAGCCAAGCTCTAGAATTTAAACTGTTAATCATTCATCACACCAAATTTATTCTTAGCTGCTCTGGAAGGTCTAAAATGTCTTGAGCGGTCTGTTGGTGCAGAGCCAAATTAGAATGAAGTAGTGTGCTCTGAGGAAGAGAGCTGCGGTGGAGTATTCACCCGAGACTGAAGCCACCTCAGAAAGAGAAGCAGAAAAAGTGCCGCATGGCAGCCATGAAAACCACCAGCCTGTGATCTTGCCAAAGAGAGTCAGGCCTCTGTGTGTTTGTGGAAAGACGTGTCTGCAGTGTCCTCCATTAATCACCCAAGCAGAGCCAATTACTGTGAGCAGAGAGAGACAGAGATGACGATAGAGAGATATAGACTTTGAGTGCACTGGGGCACTGTGAAACAGTAAACTTCAAAACCACACAGCTCCATCCAGAGCAGAGAAGTTAGGGAATTTCAGTCTGTGCCACAAAAGAGTCTCCATTTTGGCAGGGGGAGTGTGAGAGATAAAATGAATAGTTCCTCCACACGATACTGTTTACGTCCTTCGCGCAGATGAGAAGGCAGCGGGGGAAGGGAGGGAGGTCTCATGATAGGGAGAAGAGCTTGATAGCTGTGTTCATAACCTTTGGAATTTATTCCTTCCCTCTTTTTTTTCATCCCCACTGGCACTGCCTGAGTCGTCCACTCCACATATTGTGGCTTTTGCTCACACATGTGGTTAAAGATATGAAGCAGGCGTAATGCAACCAAACACATGACGAAACCCAATACAGTGTTAGTCAGTTCTCAGATGCTCAGGCGTGAGCCTCCATGCTTACAGTTCATGAATGAACCACATGCTATTTACTGTGTTTACATGTTCTCAAATTAGCAGACAGACCACATGGAAGCTGGTTAGCTAATCTCCCTAAGAAGGTTGAGGTGACAGGCCGGTATGTTGCCATTCTCATGAAGGCCTAGAAGTAACCCTTGACTGTGTATTACACACCATATTCAGTACAAACAAACATAACCCTGTTTTATGCTGAGCGGTTATATCAAAGCGTAGCGTAATCTAGACTTAATATATGTCTTTCCACCTTCCCAACATTTTGCCAAAAAGAGTTCTTCATGTGTTACCATTACTTTCAGAACTGTTTAGGTCTTTAGAGAACCCTATTTGTATATTACGTGTGTCTGAAGTTCCCATCACCACCACTGGGAAAAGCAAATCCGAGTCAGGAAGTTTGCATCAGACCACTGTTTGGTTAAAACTTTTGGAATATCAGTGAAATGACTCTATTATCAGTGAAAATCTTTAAACCTTTCTTCACACTTTTAGACATGGTTCTTTAAGGAAGAATATGATGTGAAATGGCGCACTGTAGAGAAACGTATCAACTCAGGTTTTTGTACAATGGTGGTGACTTATAATGTCTACAACCCAAAGATGTCCTTTTTTTACAAACATAATAACCAGTGAATCTACACTTGTGCTATGAGTTTATATATGTAGCGTATATGCATAATTACATAATAATATGAATGGTTAGCATTAACAAAATAATATCTCAGGCATCAGGCAGTGCACTCATAACTATTTCACTTTCTATGAGGTCATTTTTAAGAGGCATTAAACACTTCTGTTTAAGATGTCTGGTTTCTTTCACAACTACTGTGAATAAGGCATTTCACATTAAAATACTTTCAATACTGTAGTTTACATTTTGAAGATTAAATTATGCAGAAATTGTAAAAAATCTGTCAAATTTCCCTTTAAATGTATGTAATTGGCTGTAATTTTAAAGGTTCAGAACTAACATGGGAGATGAGACAGAGACCATTGCATCAAGAAAACCTTGATGATCACTGTATCTTTGAGATAAGATGAAATACAGAAGTCAGCTGTTACATAGAGGTCGTAGAGAGATGAGTGAAAGAAGAAAGTATGTGCTTGTTTGTGCAATAGTCAGGTCAGGGGATAACATGAATCAGGGTGTGGAAGAGTTAAGTCTTACACAGTTCCTGATGAGGCCAGTGTGTGACAGCCAAAGTGGAGCTGTTTCCCATCACACCCCTACAGTCAAAGATTCCACACACACATACACACACACATACACATCACCACACCAGAAACTGGACTGAGAAATAGGCAGTCTCAGGATACCATCCAACCAGCTTGTGTGGAATAGCTGGTGGCAGGCACCATGTTCACCGTGAACATCTCCTCCTCAATGCCGATGATGAGGTTTAGTGTGGATAGACAAGCTGAGAAAAACAGCTACTTCAGGGCTGAGCAGAGGCGCACCAGGTAACTGTGTGTTGTGTGTGTGTGTGTGTGTGTGTGTGTTAGTGTTCCCTCTAAATACCATTGCTGCTTTATACACCATGTCTTAAAAGGACACCATGCAATCTGGATTTCTTCAGAAACAGAATAGAACCTTTCATATTAGTTTGCTGCTTTTTACTGTAATGACAAATGTAAAGGGATTTCCATCATTTAGCGTTTGACACCCCATATTTTAGCTGTTTGACCAGATATGGCTATAAATACATTGCACGTTTAAGTGAAATATATAACTGCTATTAAGAGCTCAATGAATCTTTGGTACTGTCAAACCTCTAGCAATTAATTTGTACAGACATGAGGTTCCCAGGCACTTTAAAAAAAAACCCAGAAAAGTTAGTTTCGATATAGTGGAGCTATAACAAAATAGTGCACGTTTACTAATGTGGTAAGGCTGTAGCAATTTCATAGCAAATAAAAATAAAACTTTAGTGATCCCGCTTGAAGAATTGCAGGGTATTGAAATGTAAACCTGTTTTGCCGATATGCCCCCTTGTTTCTGCCATAGCTCTTATCTTTTGTGGAGACTACTGGTTGCGTCTTGTAAGAGTACAGTGGGTAGAGAGGGGATGGTGCTTATGGTGCATTGTTTTTTATAAATCCATTAGAAATTGTTGGGGTTTTAATTGAATGTACTCGATTATTAAGGGGCAGTTAAAAAGGTATAACAAGTCTGAGCCAAACTAAACTCTATAGTATATAATTACAGCTCTGCACAATTAATTTTCAAAATATTGAAAGCTGAATTTAAGCTTGCCCTTTTACCCAGAATTTGAAAAAACTAATTGTTATGTAATGTACATGCAAGTAAGTTGTGCACATACTGCAAACATTAACATACAAACACAATGTGCATATTCAGGAACATGATATGTTTTTATCATTAAAAATGTATCATACCAAGACAGCACCATATTGAATTTTGTGCATCATTACACTCCTATTCTGCACAAATTGTTCTGTAAAAGCAGCATTAGCTAGTTTTCCAAATTTCAAGTCTTCTTCATATAGTTTCTGAAACATTATGGAGAAAACTTTCCATGTTTAGTGAGCAATGCGGTCATTTGTGGTCTTTAAATCTTCAAAAGAAAAGAATGCAATCTGTCACAGAATACCACTAATGTAAAAGTGCCATCATCAGCAGCAGGAAGTACAGCCACAGGAATTGAATTGCGAATGGCTCATGTGAACTGCAGCCCAAGTACTAAACTATGAAAGAACAGTACCTAAATAGAAAACATGCATAGAGCACTGTGGAAAGCTAGGGGTTTTTAGGTGCATGTGTTATAGTGCTGGGTGAATGTGTGCCTGATGTCCTCTGGCTTCGTCATTATTGCCCTATGTTAATCTTCAGTGAGTTTGGTAAAGGCTTTCGTCCCTCACTGTGGTCCAGACTCTGCAAGGTGCCAGCACTGGGCAATCTGGAATGCCTCTATGCCTGCAGATGAGTCACAGCAGCTAAAACCGAACTGCAGTGGAGTGGTCAAGCATGAGGCAGGAATGAGCTCAGTATGTGAGTGTTTTGTGTATGTGTGAAAAAAGAAGTGTGTGTGCGTGTGTATGTGTATGTGTGTGTGTGTGTGTGTGTGTGCTGGAGGAACAGACTTGCTGTTAAGCTTTGTAAAAAATGATGGCTTGCCAGTCTCATCAAGTCGTGACTAGAATAAGAGCATTGTTTTATGTGACAGTGCTATTCATCTTCATTTCTTCTCTCTATTCACTCTGTATTATACACTGTACTTTGCATAAAAAACCAAACCCTGCTTTATTTCCAGCGGTTATATCAAAACCTAGTGCAACCCACACTTAATATATTAAACACTTTGCACCCTGCCAAGGATGTGGATCACTTCCTACAGTGTGACATGCTGGGAATTTTAGGGAATGACTGTTTGTTTCCTTTGTGACTGTCAAACATGTATGGAGCCAAATGCATCACACTGTCCTACACCCCTAGCTCTATGAGGTGCACATGTTCACTCACCTATCTCTCTTTCTGCTGCACCGGTGTCTCTCTCCTGCCCCCACTCTCTACTGTTGGCTGGACTGTGGCCTGATACATGCCCTGACGTTGTTGCTCTTGTTTGGCAGGGAGCCACGGAAGGTCCTTCTGCACAAGGGCTCCACAGGACTGGGTTTTAATATCGTGGGCGGGGAGGATGGAGAAGGAATCTTCGTCTCTTTTATCTTGGCGGGTGGGCCTGCTGACCTGAGTGGCGAGCTGAGAAGAGGAGATCGCATCCTATCGGTCAGTCCCTGCCAATAACATACAACAAAACTACGGATAGAGGCAACTTAAAATATCAACTTGTGTGATGAGAGTGGGATTTGTTATGTTTGGTCTTTAACAACCTCCAAGCCTGATGGAGATGGGTGTTCCAGATGCAAATAGCAAAAGGTATAATTTCTGGCATGGGTAAAATACCCTGTTAAAATGTATTTGTGATAAGTCTTAACTGACAGTGCACCAATGTGATGTTTGAGTTTCAACTGATGTGAATATTTAACCAGTGGTGTCATTTTTGTGCACCATTCCTTAAGTATAGTTCCAATATTTCTGATGATTTCCTGAAAAGATTTTTTTTGAGAGCAAAATCCGTTCCATAATGTACTTCACATTGTTTCCTATTGTATGAAACCATATTTTCCTTCTTTTTTCATAACCCCAAATCAGAAAAAGTTGAGTTGTGACCATATGGAAAATGTAAACAAAAAACGCAGTGTTTCCTTAGTTTACTTTGACTTTTATTTCTTTGACAACAAAGAAAAATTGGCAAAAAATATGAAATCACCACTCTTGGAGGAAGATCTTTCAATTGTTTAACTTTGTAGAAAAAGGTAATCACAGAGACATGCCACAAAACTTTTTTTCAAAATTCCAACCTTCTGGAAAGAAGAAAACAACAAAAAAATAAAGCAATAGTATTGTTGTAGTCAGTCACAATTGTGTTTTTAGATCAAGTAGAGGAAAAAATATGGACTCACTATATTCTGAGGAAAATATTATGGAATAGCTCTGTAATTTGCAGTTCTAAAACAAACACCTGCATCAGATTAAATCTGCTAATTAGTCTTCATTTAAAAAAGAGTGCTCACACCTTGGAGAGCTGTTGCACAAAGCGGATTGACATGAATCATGGCTGCAACACGACAGAGAGAATTCTAAAACTTCTTCAAGGAGGTGAATCATCATGGAATGTTGCAAAAGATGTTGGTTGTTCCCAGTCAGCTGTGTCTAAAATCTGGACCAAGTACAAACAAAATGGGAAGGTTGTAAAAGGGAAGCATACAAGTAGACCAAGGAAAACATCAAATTCAAGTTGTTATAAAAGCCAGAGGTGGTGCACCAAAGTACTAATGGTGCAGTGATTTTCTCATGATTCCATAATATTTTCTCAGAATTTAGTGATTCCATATTTTTTCCTCTACTTGATAATAAAACACAGTTGTGACTGACTACAACAATTCTATTTCTTTCTTTTTTAATTGTTTCTTAATGCCAGAAGGTTGGAATTTTAAATTTTTTTGGTGGCATGTCTCTGTGATTTATTTTATTCTACAAAATTAATCAATTAAAAGATCTTCCTCCAAGAGTGGTGATTCCATAATTTTTGCTAGGGTTTCATGTTTTGTCTGGTCAACTCAATTTAATTTTTAATATACATCTATTCCTGCATTACAGACCTGCAACACATTCCGCAAAGAGTTGTCTTGGGGTCAATTTAGGGCTAGTAATGAGGTAAAAAAAAACCTGAATCATGATTTCAAACAGGTGATGTCAACAGGTAATTGTAATATTGATTTTGTACAGAAGCAGTATCCACAAAAGGCTGAGTCTTTGAGGAGATCTCTAGTTTGTCAATAAATGCTTGAGAAAATGATTGAAATGATGGAAATCTTGGAGGGGATTTGCTTATTTCTTACTCTAAGGTGCATAATATCATTAAACAATTCAGGGAATCAGGAAGAATTTCACTGCGTAAAGATCAAGGGTGTAAACCTAAGCTGAACGTCCATGATCTCCATTCCCTCGGAAGGCACTTCATCAAGAACTGTCATTCCACCATAGCTGACATAACCTTTGTCAAGCACTACAATACAGAGTTACATTTACAAATGCCACTTAAAACTTTACTATGCAAAACAGAAACCTTATGTTAACCATGTCCAGAAGTGCTGTCCACTTCTCTGGGATGGACCATCACACAGTGCATTGTGGTCAGAAGAATCAGTATTCCAGATCTTTTTTTTTTTTTTCAACTGGACGCCGTGTGCACTGTACCAAAGATGGAAAGCACAATCCAGACAGTTAGAAGCAAAATCCAAAAGCCAGGGTCTGTCATGGTATGGGATCAGTGTGCCAGTGCCCTCGGCAATGTTTTCAGGAAAAATAACGACTGAAACACTTTTTTGCTTGGTATACTTTGATATATTGATATATATTTTTCTGATTTGAGGTTGTAAATAAGGAAGTTTGATATACTATGTTAGCACTGTTAAAGTTTACCGGACCACTCTATATAGTCATATTATGGGAACTAGACAGCAAAAACAGCCTACTTTTAGTTTACCATGGTTGTGATGTCAAAACACATTGAACCTTCAGCAAGTTAGCTCAGGTATTCAGCTTGAAGCGATGAGAAGCTATGTTACCGTTTGTAGCAGATTTGTTTTAGAGGAATATCTGGGGGAAAATAATCTTGTGCTTTCTCATGTGTTGCATAGCCTTCAAAGGGTGTCCAGACCTCATAGCTGAGGTTTATGTTTTCTATCATTACTGAAGATTTAAGATTTACGTCAGTTCTTTCCATGTTTCAGCCCAGAGCTCTTTTTCAAGGAGGCACGTGTAATTCATTTACATTTGTAATCTTAGGGGCATAGCAATGAAATCAGTCTGCTTAGTTTGAAAGTTAGTTTAGTTAGTTATTATTTTTGCATAGTTTAAATACTCACAAACAAACATAACAAATAACATATAATTCAGGGAGAGGCACAAAGCTGAATAGGTCCTCCACCTAAATACACTCATCATCAAAAGAATAGTTGCGCCCAGAAAGAAGTGTCAGATTGTAATGCTATTTGGAAGGAAGTTAAATGTTACCAGGAACAATAACTGATGATAAATTAAGACTGATATGAGCAATATTTATTGAGCTACACATACAAAAGTAGTGTCTCTCAGTATGGCATTACGCCGCCATGTTTGCTAATGCAACATGCCAGACATGGAGTTGTAGCGGTTTTTAATGATGTCTTGCAATAATCCATCCCATGCAGCTTGAATACTCTCACGCAGTTGCTGCAGATTTTGCGGTAGGGGTGACAGTCTGGCGCGACACCATTGCAGTCTTTGATGATGTTGATGTGCTGTTAAGAGCAGTTGGCATAACAGTCTGCGTACATGTAGTCCTTTGTCGTGCAGCCATCAGCCATTGCTGCTGCTCACTGAATGTCTGCAGTTGTGGCTGTTGGGTCAGTCAGGTACAGCGATAAGGCCCGTCCTTACTTAGGTCACACGTGCGACTGAACGTGAAACTTGAATCATTCTCATGTCTCACAATGTCAAACGTACCCATCAAGTTTAATTCCAGTTGGTTGATTACTTCTGGGTGCAACTATTTGTGATGATGAGTGTAATATTACAATTTCACAAGGTGAAATCAAAATCAGCCTCTTTGCTTAGTACTTTATGTCTCTGGACTTGGTTTCACATAATCTATAGCTGAAGTGTAGCCATTTGCTTGCCTTGAAAACATCTTCCTTGTTGGCAATCTCACCATGTATTAGCATGCAGGGAAAAATAAGCAGTTGTATCACGTTTCCCCTCTCCCCTTTACCATCCCCATCTATCATCAAAATGTTCTGTTGGCTCAGAGTCCCTCAATGTGTCTCACTGTAAAATACATCACAGTATGGAGGAAAAACACATGATGATTCTCAATAAATTCACATTTAAAGGGATAAACAAAGGTTAGATGAGGCCATGTAAAATGAGTTAAGATTTTTTTGTATATGAAACCTCACAAATATTTAGACCTTACTATAAATTTAGACCTATTTATAGTTAGACCTTAAGGAAATAAAGTATTTAAATAAGAAAAATGTAGACCATGTGGAGTCTTTAGGTTTAATTGTACATTCTTGTGTTGCTTTTTCTCTATGAAAATGTATCTGGTTAATATGGATGTGAGAGTTCCAAGAGTAGGTAACATATATGTCTGTATTCTGTGCCTTACAAATTTGTATTCTACCAGTCAGTTAAATCCTGTTAATATACTTTAGTCAAAATCGTCCTCTTGCCAAAAAGTTTTCTCTGATGATTTTTTATCAGGTGAATGGTGTGAATCTGCGGAATGCCACTCATGAACAGGCTGCTGCTGCACTGAAGAGAGCCGGGCAGACGGTGACAATCATCGCCCAGTACAGACCAGAAGGTAGAGAGAAAGTGCATTTTCCATTATATTAGCTAAAGCAGTGACTGTGCATTGCACAGGGCAGTGGGATGAAAGATGAGATGACTGTTGATACATTTATGCTGAAAGAGTTCACACAGTATATTATTTTGATGGCCAGCTGGTTTGGTGTGTTTGTAATCGATTAAGGATTTGTGATATGATCTTATTATTTCCTGATAAACTAGATGTTGAATGTGTTTCCATACCTTTACGTGTTTGTCTGTCTTACTTCCTGGAGGAAAAGCCCAAAAATGGCAAAATGGCTTACTGAGCTTCAAAATGGCTTACTGATTCTTTGCCTGTTCAGATTTGCTACATACTATTTTCCTGACAGCTCTCCTTGACTTTTCTCCATTTTTATTGTTCTATCACTTACGTTTGTTCTGTTTCCTGAAGCACTTTGAGCTGGATTTCTATGTGTTTTTAAATTAGTAGTAAGTAGTACTTAGCAATATATAGAAATATATGGTATTTAGTTAATTCCATTGTACAAATTTTAAACGTCTGTATTTTACATAAAATGGTTATGAATATGCTGCCCCAGACATTGTTGCCTTTGAAGATTGAACACTGCATTACCAAGTTTGTGCAGGTTTCGGATAGTAGATAAAATCACTATATTTGGCTATATTTGTGTTATATACATCACAATCTCTGTTTCCTATCACTATCATTTCAAAGACATCCAAGTTGATTAGCTTCTCTACAATGCAGCTTTTCACATCAAACTACTCTTTATGATTTAGTAGAAATTTCGGAAAACGGTGTAGTGCCCCTTTAACGCTGCAGCGGTGAAGCCATTGCTACACTGTATACTGTAGCGTGTCCCTTTAAGGCAGGTAGGCTACAGAGCCTCGCCTAGTTCATAAAAAGGAGCCTAGTTTGCAAACGAGGACATTGTTGGTGAAAGCTGATTGGCTGGTTTTAGATCAGGTTAAGGGGCCTTTCTTATACTGCATTCTCAAGGGATCCCCCATGCGGGTGGAAGGATTGTGTGCAGCTCGCTGGTTGGAGGTCTGGTAGCCTGCTGGCGACTCTTCTCAATCAAAGTGGGGATCCGAGGGGCGCTTAAGGGGAGGGGGCACCGGAAAAAAATCCTGCCGGAGTCGAAGCGGAGGGATAGAGAAGAACTGGAACTGTGCAAAAAGTGGATACAAATCTATGAATCTCTCTTTTCGTCGTGCACAACTTTTGGGAGATGAACGGACATTTTCCTGCGGTCGTCCTGAATTTCGCCCGGAGTTAGCAGCAGCAGCAGCCCGCAGGGAAAAGCGCGCGCCTCAAAGCGAGGCAACGAATACGAGCCTGTCCGGCCGAGGTGCTCTGTTAATGGGAGGAGCGTATCGGGGAAGAGCGAAACGGCTTTTAGCCTCGTTTTTATCTGTATTTTCATCTTTGTTTCGGCCGAGAACAAGTAACCTACTTGGCTGTCTTCTTGAGGACGAAACGTACAGTTGTTAGTGTAGTTTCTTCTACGGGTCTCATCCGTTTTGTGTTTTCCTGTAAGTTGGCTACGACAAACAGAAGAGAGTTCAGTTCAGCCGGGTAAGAAAACCTTTACTGCTTTCACAGAGGGCAGAGAGTAGACTAATAAACACACACAGTCGACTGCGTTTAAGTCACATTACCGCCATAGTTTGAGAAAATAAAGACACTGGATCTCTCACGGCGCCCTGCTGGCCCAGTGAAATGATCCCCCGGCATTAGAAAGACTTCGTGTTGCATGGTCAGAGGTGAGCGCTCGTGCTTTTCTGTGAAGCAGCGCATTGTTTTGTTTCAGGGGATTGAATTAGCTAGCTTGGGTTAGCTTGTAGGCATAAAGCTGTAGCCGCTTCATTTGACATCAAACTGAAGAGTAATTACTTTTCAAACTTTACTGTTCCCAAACCTGATCCAAATTCAACTCGATGAATTGTTTAACTTTGTTAGCGAGACGTTGTTAACGCTGTTTTAGCCTCTTTAACCCCAGTGGTTGGGAGCTTTGAGCGGTGCTGCTAGAAAAAGCTGCTCCTGGAAGGTTGTCTGTAGGGTTTGGCTCGCTATATCTGCTGTCTTTCATTCCAAACTTGAAGAATTCTTAAAGTCCTACAAATATAAAAATACGAATAAAGTTGTTGCTTAATGTTTGAGACTGGACCTTTGGCGTTAGCTGTCAAACTAGCTCGCCATAAAGCCAAAAACACAGTACAGAGGCCACAGCCAGACACTCAACAGGTGTGTGGAAATAGTATCAGGAAATGGTCTAAAAAAATCCGGATAAATTATGACGTTCTTTAGGTTTGATTTTCGGCACAAACATTAATGAAATGGTTATTTGGTCATTTTTTTTTTAAAGCCATGTGCTGGTACGGTTTAGCTTCTGGTTGCGGTTAATGAGTTATATCTTAGGAGCACCACCTGTCAGCTCACTATAGCTTATTTACTTGATACGAATAACAAGGCATGAAATCAATAGCAGCACTTTCATTGTCACACGCCCACAAACAGCTCACAGTGGGTCTGTAATCTAATTCAGTAGTAAGCAGTCAGCCTGATTGGGTTTGTAGTCTGATTTCTCCTGTGTGAACTATGAGTGGAATGTGGCAGTAAGTTATGTGTTGCAGCTTGCTCTCGCTCATATTCCTGATCTGTTTCATACACTCCTGGAATATAAATGGTCTGCTCCTCCCTCCCAGGGGCTTGGATGTCTACACAGAAATAGAAGTGACATCCTAATTTAGCCAAGAATAGCTTATTGAATTATATGGGACTGTAGGATAACTCTTAGGAAAAAGGAGAACAAGAACAGGGATAGTGATTTAGTATATTCGGTTTATATGTTTAATGATAAACTTGTTTTAGGTAAGAAATTGTACAGCATAAACCAGCTCAAAGTCTCTTTGTTAGTTTTGGGTTTTTTTTTTAAAAGTGTTTCAGTTCTTTGCAGCTGTATGGGCACTTTGCAGCAGTGTGGGGTAAGTTAATAATTGGTTATTTATAACCAGCCTCATTGATGCTGGCAAATCATTGTCTTATCACCCCGCTTGTGGGTTTTTTTCCCCCCTCTTCACTTTAAACTTCAACCAGTGCTGTCACCCATCTGACCTTACCAGTTAGCATATCCCGTGCCTAGCTTCTTGTTGAACTGGCCAAAGCTGCTGGCTCAAAGAGCAGCTAGGGTAACTGGAGTTCTGGTGGTGGTTCAGTAGTTGATTCCTTGGATGTCTATCTGGGCACAGTGCCTAGTTGTTCTCTGAGGGGCCAGAGCCTTGCCATCTTACAGACTTTTTTAATTGAAGCCCAATACTCTGGAATTGGTCCATCTTTTTGTTTTTCCATCCCTCCATTCGTTCAATCATTCATTCATCAATTCAAACTGGTGGGCCATTTTTTTTTGAATGGGCTGGCACTGCCAGTCTGCCGCTCATCTCCTGTAATATTTGCAAAGTAAGCAAAGTGTGGAGTGGTGTGTCCAGGTGAGCAGTGGCTTGCATGACCAAGAGAAGGATTATAGCCTTAACCTAACCATGTAAACACGGCTTCTTGTCTCTCTTTGTGCATTTCTTTGATATAGTTATGTAGATTCCTGTTGCTCAGTCCTTGCTCATAATGAGGACAAACAGCATGTGAAGTTTTTCTCATTTGAAGGGGTCATTTAAATTATAAACCTTACATTTTACTGCTTGTTTTTTTGTTGTTGTGCCTTCGCTTGGCATTTGATGGTAAGCACATTTGTCACATTGAGAATCCACAGCTGAGCTGCGGTTGGCTGTTAATGAGTCCCTGTGGAACAGAACAGGTGTATTTGACCAGTGGTGTAGTCCAGTGCTGCCTTTTTTCACCCCTGTGATATGATACGTGTATCGCTACAACCATTTCATTGTTTTCTTGGTTTGCCTCAGTGTTATTTAGTCTGACTGTTTCCTTCCTACCTTTCTCTAATGGTGGGAGGGAGTCTCCCTGGTTACGTTTAAGTGGTGTCAGGTTACTTTACCTTGCCATGTCATTCTGGAGTGTTGTTAACTGCTGTGTGATAGGCAGGGCAAGTACTGTAAAGCTGGCCTCTCTGTTTGCTTTGAAGTCCATTTTCAGGGTGTGCATGGGTGTTTTTTGTGCTACTTGGATATGTATTCTGTGCTGTTTGAAGGAAATGTTCCTGTAACAATGTATTCTTCATTTGGGACAGAAAACCTAAAAGGCTTGAAAGAAATTGTTCATTATGGTTAATAAGTCTTGGGTATGTACACCCACAATAAGTCTCCTGGCTTATTCTTATGCACATAGGTCTTCTCTCTTTCTGTTCTTCTTGTTCCTCTTGGGTTCATGTATTTGAGTGTTTTTTTTTGTTTTTTTTTAATTCCCTCCCTGACTCTCTGGCTTTCTCCCTTCCTGTGCATGTGTGTTGATTGGTTGCTAAGCTAGTGAGTGCAGCCGGACGACACTGCCGCAGAGGTGTAGCCTACATGTTTAATCAAGAGCCTCTTGTACAGTCATGCGTCATGCTTCAGTACTGCTCTAGAAATGAATTTGTCTTGTTCTCTCAATGAGAAATGATTATGTTCAGACATTTGTTGGAGGTCTTCATCCCATTAAACTGAATAGTGCATGTTCTACTTAATTAATATGCATAATTAATTACCTGGCAGGAGATATTAGAGCATATCTCATGTAGATACATGATTAATATCCATCTGTTCCTGAGGTCATTAATCAATCTGCAGAAGACTGCTGCATTTCATGTTATGCGACATGGACTTCAAACAATGCACATTATTTCCATTAAGTACTCCATTTGTAAAACTTGTGATATGATGAGCTTTAGGAGATTGTAGTTTCCTACTGACCGTGCATTTTGTGTATTTTTGCAGAGTACAGCCGTTTCGAGTCTAAGATCCACGACTTGAGGGAGCAGATGATGAACAGCAGCATGAGCTCTGGATCAGGCTCCCTGCGCACCAGTGAAAAGCGCTCCCTCTATGTCAGGTACTTAAACTCACGTCAAACTAACTCTTCTGTGTATGGTTTAAAGGTGAATGCTTGCATAAAACCAACATGCATTTAGCATGCACTTCAGTGAGATTGAGGCTTTCGTTTGTTAACCTTTGTACTTTGACCTGACTTAAGTAGTGTTTGTATCAGGTACACACCTCCCACATCAAGTATTAGTAGTCTAGGCATGTCTGTTTCACGTAAGTCTTTTCTCAAGACCATGTAAAAGTCTTGACTATAATTTGCTCTTTCAGCAGGGGTCTTTGAAGTCAGAGTTCGAAGATTAAAGTAAACCTCATTACTGAAACATGGTGGATTTCATTATTACCTTTCTTTTCAGTACTGAGTGTTTCTTGAGTTTTAATTCTGCAACACAAAATACATTTACTCAAACAAATCACTTATTTTTTTCCCTTTACTCCAATGGTCTTTTCTTTTGGTTAGAAATCAGACAGGAGCAGACAGGGCATGATTCACACAGAATAGGACTGATAGTGAGTTTTAGTATGTTTGCACCTTCAAACCAAGGTGAAGATTGATTCATGCAGAAGAAGTCTACTCAACTTGTCTAAGCATTTCATGCCAATGTTCAGTGATGTGTTTATTCATTTCAATACTACTGCCTTTTTCAATTTAGCAGCATTTTATCCCACAGGAGCCAACTTGACACTGACTCTGGAGTTCAGCATTCAGCTACTTATTTGTACAGCCAGCTATAGCAAGTGAATTGTTGTCCGTTAGCAGAGTTTGCAGGGAATACACATACCAAAAGTGCCAAAGTAGCATCTTCAATAGGGATTTTAAAAAGTAATATTTTCCCACCAGTTAACTAGGTCTCTCCTATTGTATGAGGCTACTAAATATGGCAGACGTAGGCTAGTATTCTTCTCTCAAGACATGTGAAGTCCCGCTGCGAGTTTTTGAACTGCAGCCAAAGCATCCTAATTAGACAGTTCAACACACTTGGAAAATGAGATCAGGAGAGATGGAGGGCCATTATATACAATGCTTAGACTGTTGAATTACTTGGGAGGACTGATATAACTGATTCTTGAATTACAGAATTGTACCTAATGTTGATGCAGGGGAGGTCTGTTAAGGTTGCAGTTTGTTAGTTACACGCTTTGTTAGTTACTTACTGTTTAATACAGGGGTCAAAAGACGATTTGCGTTATGAATAAAATCCAGTTAGGTTTCATGCCATAAAAGGCATGATAATGTGAATGTTTTCTGTAGTTTTGTTTAGCACAATCCATGATATTCTGAAAAGTGAAAACCATGAAAGTAAACTCGTCTATGTAGCTCTCAGAACAAAAAAAGAGGTTTAATTAGCCTGCCTTGGATGGTTGATTAGCTAAGCTGATTTAAACAGCGAATAACAAGAGCAAGCTTGAGCTAGAACAAGCGCAAAATTATCTATGAAACCTCATCTCCCGTTTGAAAACAGTTTGGTTTCTCATTTGGGTACAGTAGTGATGAGTAAAAAGTGGTAGCTTGAACAGTGAGTGTGTACCAACATTGCTCAACAAACCCACTATCAAGTACCTGTGGTAATAACCTCAAATATGCTCATTTGTATAGCTGTCACCCAAATGTGTCAGGGTAAAGCAGAAGCTAGCAAACTTCTTATTTCACCTTAAATGTAGACTCGATTACATATTACTGCTGCTCCATTTCAGGTGAAATGGAATAAGAATCTGACGATTAACCTCGTGGAGAAAACGTGAATCTCAGCAGGTACTTCTCCCTACAGGGTTCAAGCAGCTGCTAATTGCAGATTCGGGTGAAACTACTGGCAGGGCAAGGAAGTGTATAGCTTCTGATTTGCACCTCTAGTCAATCAGGAGTTATTTAGCCATGTTAAAAAAATCCCCTCACACTCAATTTCAGAACACTTTATTTCTGTACTGAGATGTAGCCTTATGTTTTTTTTAACTCTAATGCAGATATTGCACACATTATTTTATCCATTTTATTTAATGTATTGTAAAAACGACTTTGCCAGTTATCCCTTCAGCAAGCATGTCTGTTGTTTTGGGAATTACCAAAAAATTACAAGTTCTGAATCAGAGGCGATGTGTTGTAGTGTGAATTGGCATTTGTCTGTTCTGCTTTCTAATTTGCCCTTAGATTTAGGCTCATGATTGTGTTTTATGTTCTGATTCTCCAGTATTGTTTTGACATTTCAGCGAGTGATCTGTTTAACTGAACTGTCTGCAATAAGCCTTGTCAGAGATGTTAAATAAGCCACAAGCCTGAAGTGGTTTATGCGTTGCTGTTATGTGTTCATAGATCCAAAATACATATTTTGATTTATTGTCTTGGCGTGTTCTGCAGGCCCTTCTTGACAGAGTACCCGCATATCCTTAAGTTTTAGAATGTGTTAAAATTAAAATGTCTTAAATGTCTGGAATTGTAGGAAGTAAGTCATTAAATAATATCTTGGGCAGAATGAATAAGTGTGTTTTGTTCAGTTTTTCTGATTTCCACAACGTCCAATGCATATAGTATTTGTATGTTAAGTAGCGTACACTCCACTTGGTAGGTGGTGGTAGTGCGCCTTGTGTGGGTGAGTGGAACAACTAGAAGAAAAACGTGTGGCTACTACCCAATTTGAGGCCTGTGGCGTAGAACACAAGGCTACAAGTAAACACTCCGACATGGGTAAATGCAGGTTATGCAGATAATGAGAAGTGGTTGGAGGACGATTGTGGCTGGCTGAAACTAGGGCTTGGTGATATATTAAGTTTGTAAGATATATCGGTATGTGTTTCAGACAAGTTATAGTGTCAGACAATACTGTTTATATTAGTATAGTTTGATGTTGCGTTGAAATCTGACACATTTCTGTCGTAAAAACCATGCCAGTACCTTTCTACTCCCTTACAGCCTTACAGCCTCTTATATCTGCTTAACTCAGTTGAGGTTGATAATTGATTGTTATGTCTTGAGTTAATAAGAAACTGGCCATGCATGCACAGTTGAACAGAATCGCACAATCAAAGCAATGTTAGGAATGTAATTACAGCCACGTGCCTGTCTGCTCATTATTCACTACAATCATTGTAATATTTTATTTGAGCTGTTTTCATCAGCATTACCACACAGAGGTAATAAGAGGAGATGGTGGAGTGGTTTCTCTTATATAAGTTGCGGTGGTCTACCACATCCCCAAAAATATGGTCACTGTAGCAACAACAGAACTAGAAGGCTTTGAAAAGCTGATACCAGTTACCCAGTCACAACTACTTCTTTTATATAGTTTTTCATTACATGTTTAAGTAAACCCAGTCACTGCATTTTATTTTAATCACAGTCTGACATTACACACAGCTTTGACTTGCATCTGAGCGTTTTGCCCACTTTGTCGCAAAAAATTAATACTTGGGACGATGGGTTGTAAAGCGCTGTATTGTCACATAAAATCTGAAGAGCACAGTGCTATGCTAGCACTCGTAAAAGTTAACCTAATCAAAAGAAGTTCTGTACAAGATCCAAAAGGATGCAGACAACTTTGCAGAACAAGCAGAGAATACTGCAGGGACCATAATGGCAATATATAATTAAGATTAGCAGAACAAAAAAGAAATTGGAAAAGAAAAGAAAACTGCCAAGATGTGAAACATGTTGTCCATGGACATACATGGTGAAACAACTGTTAAGATTCCAGAAGTTTGGTGCTTATTGAATAGGATATATATATATATATATAT
>CM067485.1:15996156-16128670 GCA_034552555.1 Semaprochilodus insignis | reverse complement strand
ATATATATATATATATATATATATACTTTTCAATTATCATTCCCATGTTACAGCATTGAAATGTTCCTAGAATAAACTGAGTTAAAAGGTTGTAGTGATTGGTTTGTCTCAACAGTGCCTGTTCATTTGATAGTAATACAGTTATTTTTTTGTGAATGAGAAGGCAGCTTTGTTAACAAAAAATTGTAAAACTTAATTATGTATACTGTTGTCTAGTTTGTCTTTTTTGGCAACAGTAATGGTGGTGTTGTATCTTGTTAGAGGTATTAAGAAGGACTTAATGTGTAGATACCCTGCTTGAACTGTTGGTGTTCCAGTCACTAGAGTGAAGAGGAATGGGTTTGGTTGTATCAGAAACATTAATCTACTGATAATGGAGTATCACAAGAAGTCATGTTGAAGTTGGAACTGCCTAATACAAAGCACTTATGCAGCCCTCATAACAATGCATAAGGTGCTTTTTGGGCTGTGCCTGAAATGTCATTTGTTCTTGTGTGTTTGTGAGTAAGCTGACAGCTATGTTTGCAATGCTGGTTCTGATGTGATGGCAGGGCTACATGTGAGGCATCTCAGTGTCGGTCTTCAAAAGCAGTTTTTTCACATTCCTGAGCATTAGGGTTTGACATGGTAACACAGTTGACCATATAAAAAATGTGCATGTTTAATACGAACTGACAGTTAAATCTGAGTAAAATTAATATTCAAATTTATTGTAAAACACTGTTTTATTAGTATTTATAAAACTCTGTTTCACAAAAAAACATTTGCCTAAACAGAGTGCAAGTTACAAGACATCACGGTTTACACTAGTTACTGCGAGGAATGCTTTGAAGTATGAATCTTTCTAGCTAGGGCTGAATTCTCAATCAAGAGCTACTATATATTACCATGAATCTAGGAACATTTAAATGCTGTAACATGGGAATGACCGGTACTGTGTTTAGCAGGTTTTCGCCTTGCTTGGTCTATTAGACGCTGGTTGGAACAATTGATAGAATCATTATGTGATGAATTATTGCTAGAATAACAAACGGGGGGGTGGGGCGGGTGGAGGGAATCATTCAAAGCAGTCGCTGCATGCACATGGCTGGGATCATTTTAAATTTTTTGACTGAAGTTTCAGCTCAGGAAACCTAATAAATGTAAGTCGTTAGCACATTTCATGACAACAGTTAGATACTCAAGCTATGTGTAAATATCCTGTATATCTCAAGTGGCTTATTTTTCAAACTACAAAAGTATGTAAAGCGTTTATGTCGCCACTGTGTTGTACTTGCATTGTATCCTTCATGTCTGTCATGTCTGATGCCATAGTTATCACAAAAATCTAAACTAAAATGGAATGGAGGGGTCCACCTCTATCAGAGGTCTGATATCATGGTTGATTCAAAAAGCCTGATCTCAACCTGCAGCTTATGCATGAGGCCAGGTTGATATAGCCCAGTTAAAAAGTGATCCACCACTGCGAGACTCCAGGGTTAGATCGAAATGGGCATAAACTGGCTGGCTAAGCTAAAACTTCTGCTTTCAAAAACAGTATAAAATTGTCGAGGACTGTAAATGTTAGAACAGAATCCTGTGAACATTTTTAATCAATAAGAGAACGCTGCATGTGATGGATGATTTGAATTGTGGCCTATTTGAATTGCTGACATACAACATTGGGCTACCATATAGATTTCTGGAATAAAGAAACAGGTAGTACACATGTATTTATGTTTACTGTGAGGGTTTTTTTTTATTTCACTTTAGATATTAAAAACAATGTGTGAAGTAATAAACAAATGAAAAGGCTTAAACAAATTCATGGCACAGACTGCTATGACGTAACTGACATCCCTTAGACTTAGTCTATGGCATGGGTATAGCGCTTTACAGAATATTTTGTGGGCCACAAGGTAAACATTACCTCTAAATATGGTCCTGGAATGGAACACAAACTTTTGAGTAACCCTACTCTAACATTTATTGACTATTTAGCCAGCAATCCATATTACATAGTGCATATGAAGTAAGTGTGCTCTGAGATAGTAGGATGCAGAGGAAGAGGAAAACCAGTAGAACAGGTCCTCGTCTTTTCTTTAGGTCCTACCTGTCTGACAGGATAACAATAGAGGTCTTGCACTGGGCAAAATGTATGACTGTCATTTGCTCTAAGTATCATCTACCACCTGGAAAAATGACCCATCACAATGAAACTGCTGGGCATTGTGGTGTTTTTCTACCTAAATACAGAATTTGTTTTCCGTCCTGCCTCCCGATCAGTTGATTTTCTAAGAAAAATAATTAGCCTAATCACTGTACCTGAGCGTTAATACACTGTGTGTTCATTCTGTTTGTCACATGTACAGGGCTCTGTTTGACTATGACCGCACCAGGGATAGCTGCCTTCCTAGTCAGGGCTTGAGCTTCTCCTATGGGGACATCCTGCATGTCATCAATGCCTCGGATGACGAATGGTGGCAGGCACGGCTGGTCACACCCCACGGAGAGAGTGAGCAGATTGGGGTAATTCCCAGCAAGAAAAGGTACTGGGCTATGAATTGCTCATAATGAAACACAGAATAACAACTAAAAACCAACCTTTTCTGTTAAAGGGTTACTAACGAACACCTGACCTCTTGCGTCCACAGCTGTTTTTCTTTTGGATTATTCCTCTTTCTAAGCCTCTGACTGCATGGAATATGTAACCTTGTGTACATAACATACATATACACACAGTAAACACAAAACCAAGCCTTACCCCTCCACCCCTCCCCCCCCCCCAACACCAAAAAAACCAAAACAATGGCAAACAACAAGCAGCAGTAACAACAGCAGATGCTGCTTATTGGCTTGTATCCATATATGTTTACTATTTGAAAATAAATTAAAAGAAAAATATTTTTGCAGAGCAACATTTCATCCTGTTTTGTAAATTAAATATTTTGAGCTATTTAAAGTGTATATGTGCATTCAGGCATTACAGCGTGTAGACTGTCTTTGTCCTGCCTGCTAATAAGGTTGTGTGATTATTTGAAAAGTGTTTAAAAATGACCACTGGAATATTTGGGTTTTTTTTGCTCTGTAGGGTGGAAAAGAAAGAGCGAGCCCGGTTAAAAACGGTCAAGTTCCATGCTAGGACAGGCATGATTGAGTCCAACAGGGTGAGTGTGATTGAATAGCTTCTCCCTCCTTCTCTAACCCCTTTTCATCTTGCCATGTAGCGGGGGCCACGTGGTAGCTGACCCACTTCCCCCTGAGTGTGGGAATAGGAGACTTCAACCTCTGGACAGAGAATAGGAGGCTCCTTTTACAGAGACCTCTCATTTCTCACTGGGTGTGTGAAGATCTCAGATCTATAGACACACAAAGGTAGTCATTCATAGACTTAGTCATACAGTATTGCCATCATCATACACCTCAGTGACGGTGAGAGGTCTAAACATTTCTTGTTGTTTCATGATTTGTGTTGTCCTTATATGCTTTGCCCTCTTTTAGTAATTGCACAGTACATCCAGTATATAAGGATTACTACTACCACCTCCCTCTTTTTTGTTGCGTTCACAGTTAAAATAAGTGTTGTAATAGACATTTATTATTAGTTGTGGAACACTACACTCAGCCCCCATTAATTTGATTCATGATATAGGTTTCAAGATTTCATTTTCTCCCAATACAATTGAACAAAATTCAGCCAAACTAAAAGGATGATTATAATGATGTTGCATAACTTACTAATGACACTCGAGCTGACAAGCAGGAGGAGTGCTAGAGTGAGGTGTTGATTGGTACTGATTGTCTTTGTACTTAGCAGTTGTGTTGCACAACATAATTAATGCATTGTCCATTCTCCACAATGCACATCGTCAGTTTTGCATTGTGATACAACAATATCCCAACGCATTGTTACACCTGTATTTGTCGTCAGAGTGGATCATGTTTCTTTTTCAATATTACACTTTTGGAATATGTTTCTCTTGTTTAAAATCATTGTCTCTATTTATTTTCATCAACTATTTTTGCATGGATGCATTTTTGTGATTGTGCTGTCCGCCACATTGAAATCCATTCTGTTCTGTTCTGTTCTGTTCTGTTTGTTTCATCTTTCATTTCCACTCCCTTCATCTGGTCATCAGCAGCCAGTCAAAGTAAAGCGCAAAAAAAGCTTCAACCTCTCACGCAAGTTCCCTTTTTACAAGAGCAAGGAGAACATTGTGCAGGAGTTGGTGGAATCTGAACGTGAGTATAAGCGTGTGAGTGTGGGGGTAACACTGTCCTTCATGCTTCATCCTCCTCTCACTGTCACTCACTCCAGGGACGGCATGTGGTTGGCTCTTGATGCCTCTCGTCATCCCTTTAAGCCCCCCTCTGAGACAGCAGAGACAATCAAAATACAGTTTGGTGCTCTGAGAGGGAACGGCAGGTGTCTGCTGCTCACTGGTGTAGAGGGGCACTAAATACTCAAATGCTGTGCTTGACTTGGTTCTATTAATTTGCCTATAAAACCGTTGCCCTTTTAGTGTTCCATTTTAGTGCCTAAAGCAATAACTTGCACATTGTTCTTTTGACTGCCTTTTTGGGTACACAGTTAGTTCAAATTTTGTATTGAAATGTGCAGAAAGAACAGACCCAAATCTTTCAAGCGCAGGTGGTTGGTATTAGTCTCCCTTCATCCCCAGAGAGCACTGCACCTCTTCTCTTAATCTCTCACTAACATCTTTTCTTCTTCCTGTCTGCTCTCTTCTTCTCTTCTTTGTTTCTGCTCTCGCCTGTCGGGACACTCAGGACTTCCCAGGGTTAAGCGATGACTTTTATGGATCAAAGAGTTTGAGTAAGTGTGTGGTTATACTTGTCAAGCAGCTGCCCTTTGAGCAAAGAATTAGCAAACTGACTGGCAATAGTTATGCCACACACACAAATGTCTCCTTTTTTAAAAAACACAAAGCCTCGGTGTGATTAAGTTACTAGAGGTTTGATGGCAGCAGTGTATAGTTTATAACACTGCAGGTGCTTAAAGGATGCAGGTATAGTAAAAATCGTTCTCAGACCCAAAACACCTCTGTCCTCAATGATTATCAGACAGGCTTGGGTACTGTTGATGTTTTCAAACTCCCATCACAGCCTTCAGTCATTTGTTCCCAGTAGGGACCTGTTGTTCCAGTCATTCTATCAGTGCAAGAATTGAAATTTCTTTTGGTTCAACTGTATTTATCATTTAATTCATGACTTAAACAACAAAAGGGATTTGCTCACCTTAGCCCCCCGATTCTCTGCCCAAGTCTGTTATAGTATGCCTGTGTTGTTCATGAAATGCATGTCATATTCTTGGCTAGGCTAGTAAATAAGATTTTCTGCAGTCCATATACCAGATGTTGTTTGCTGTCTGTAAATAAAAAAGATTAGATATGTGAAATGCTGTGAGGCCATTTCTTAGAGTGAAAATCAGTCATCACATGAATTAAGCAAAACAAAAGTGCCCTTCAGTCACATACCTTAAACTTATCATTGTTAGACAAACTATTCACACCTGTAGGGATGCAGTGCGTGCCATTTGATTCCTGTAAGTAACAAAATACCAGAGTGTTTACTTTGGCCTGAGTGGCAGTATCAGTATCTGGTGTAGCCAACACAACAAGGCCATAGGAAGCCCTGACCAGGGAGTGCAGGGCACTCGGGACTTCGTTGGAGGAAATGCTTAATTTCCTATTACTGCCACGTCCTACCACTTCCTTATAAAGGAAGTAGTGGTGGTATGTGCGCAAGACTTCTTTCCCTTTCTCCATGCTTTTTATTTCCTGTTCTTAGCATAATGTTGAAACATTTTTTCCTTAAGCTCTTTTGGACTTTGTCACTTTAACAAATGTTAGCATCATTATAATAATAACATCCTTTAATTTCTGCAGAGTGTTTGACGTCTAATACCAGTGACAGTGAGAGCAGCTCAAGTAAGTAATTTAAAACAGTGGTGGTGTTTTCTGCATTTACTGTCATTTCCTAAATAGCCATGAATAAAATTGTTCATATTGATAGTATTTCATATTAGTGTATTGCAGTAAACCTTTAGAGTCCCTCGCCATGGTGTTTAGCTTAAATCAAGCACTTCAAATGCTGTTATTACTTGGATGGATGCTTTAAATATATTTGAATTAAGTCAGGCAGGCCTGTTTGATGTGTATATGTAACTCCATATGAGATCAACAAGTTTGCACGATGCTAATTGTGTACAATTTTCCATTGGTTTTTAGCTATGGCAGACTTGTAAGTCCAGTGCACAAAAGCATTAGAAAAAACATTAGACACTTGAAAGATCTTGGCTGATGGACTACCTTTGCAGTTAGGAAAATTTTTTTTTAATAATAAATCGGTTATTTAAGTTTGAATTATTGCTTTATTTTTACATTTTCAACTTACAGTTAAGTGTTTCTTTAAGACTCTCAGGCCTAAAACCCCTGTGTGCAGGTGCGATGTACCTGACAGAGCAGAAATGTTATTTCTTTAAAAAACAGAGGAAAACATATTTTAGTACTTATTGTATTTTGACTTCTTTTTTTATCTCAAAGAAGGACAAGAGGATACCATTTTATCCTATGAGCCAGTGACTCGACAGGAGAGTAAGTATTTAATTACAAAGGCAGGGCCTGTATACGTCCTAACCTTATTCAGAAAAATGCTTTTAGTTTAAGCAACATTTACATTCAAAGTAATTGAATTTAAGTAATGTTTAATAAATTAATTGTCAGAATTTTTCATAATCTGTTTTCAGTCCACTACACAAGGCCTGTTATCATCTTGGGCCCAATGAAGGACAGGGTAAATGATGACTTGATTTCAGAATTTCCTCACAAGTTTGGATCATGTGTTCCACGTAAGTATACCAAATCTGGCTGGTGGTAAATATAGCTTCTTGAACTCTTTGAATTTTTTGTGGGGGGGGAGTGGTGATGCTCAATGAGAAAGTAATGATGTAAAATCTTCATCCCCGTCAGATACAACTCGTCCACGGCGAGAAAATGAAATTGATGGACAGGATTACCACTTTGTGGCCTCAAGAGAGCAGATGGAGAAAGACATTCAGGACAACAAGTTTATTGAAGCAGGGCAGTTCAATGAGAATCTCTACGGGACCAGCATTCTATCTGTTCGGGCAGTGGCTGAAAGGGTTCGTAAGAGCTTGTTGCATGTTAACGGGAACCTTCCCAAGCTTCTTAAAATTCATTGAATACATCTACTTTAACAGCTACAGGCAAACAGATTTGTTGTATGTAGTAAGAGGAAAAAGTAGTGAATTTCTGTCATTGTATTACAGGGGAAGCATTGCATCCTGGATGTGTCTGGGAACGCCATAAAGCGACTTCAGCAAGCACAACTGTATCCGATTTCCATTTTCATCAAGCCAAAATCCATTGAAGCCCTAATGTAAGTTGTGTGTGTTGTGCTTTGTGTTGTGCTTTGTGTGTTGCATTATCTGGTGCATTTGTGACAAATTGGTGAAACCAACAGCATTGGAAGAACTCCAGCTGATATACTGATATTGGAAATTGCTTTGTGGCATCAGTCATGGGTATTGGTATCCTGATTGCTTATACCAGTACTGCTCTCTAAATGCTAGTATCAGGTATTGGTGTAACTCTTGTGTGTGCATACAGACAGAGAGAGAGAGAGAGAGAGGGAGAGGGAGAGTGTGTGAGGATTGGGAGGTTTACTTTAAAAATGTATTTGGTGACAGACACTAATTAGAATGAACTGACCTAATCCAAAGGCATATTGTATTAAAGTAACCTGATCTGATTCATTTCAATCCCAAACAAAAAAATGAAACTTAACTATACCGTTTATGAGATGTCGTTCTCTTTTCACGTTTCGGAACTAGAATTAATATTAAATCAGTTCAGCATTAAAATCCGGCAGGAGATGTAAATTTACTGTATATTCTACAGAGCAAACGGTAAGTAATGGAGCTCATTGTTGGATCAGTTTACTGTTGTGGATTTAGGCGATATGCGAAATCAGGGTAAACTTATATACTTGTAATGTACTTATACTACTTACATACCACACTATACTCATATATATGCAAAAACTGTACTTTATGTTGGGGAAACAGAATGATGTTATGCAGCATTCAAGGGTGTTTCATTACCAGTGGCTAGACACCTTAATAGTAAAGGATCTAATTTTAATGACATCACTTTGCTTCCACAGCTGATGGATGTCTGTTTTCCTGTCTTTAACGAAACATGAAATGTTCTAGTCTCTTTCACCCTAAAATTTGGCAAGTCTAATTTATGTTCCTTTGTTTCTTTTGTGTTTTACAGGGAAATGAATAAGAGACAGACATATGAACAAGCCAGTAAAGTCTTTGATAAGGCAATGAAGCTTGAACAGGAATTTGGAGAGTATTTCACAGGTAACTTGGTAATACAATATACAAGTTTCATTAAAGAGAGAATGACGATCTTGGTTGCCTGGACTTAGTGCAACACAGCATGTACAAATATATAAAAAAAATTAATTGTATTCAGATTTTGAATAAATTAAATTATTTGATCAGATGTCAACGTGTTTAACAGAAATACAAAACCTGCTTTTGTTTCCTCTCTTCACAGCCATAGTCCAGGGTGACTCACTAGAAGAGATCTACAATAAAATCAAACTGATCATTGAGGAGCAGTCAGGCCCCTACATCTGGATCCCGTCCTCAGAAAAACTCTGAGCTTGCAGCCTCCACTCCTCTGCACGTGTGCGGAGTCCTACCCCAACCCCAGCCCTGCTCCATCCCGAGTCCTCTCTTTCCCTTTTTACTGATATGTTTCATATCAAGTTTTAGTGTCATCATTATGTTACTCTCAAATGAAAGAAGTCTTATCACCATTACTGTGACTGTGCACACCCCTGCATGAGTTTCTCAGCAAATCCATTCAAGACTGGAAATGCCGTTCCAAATGAATTTTTGTCATGTAAAACAAAAAGGGAAAACGAATGAATCCTTTGTGTGTTTGGATGGACTTGGGAGGAGAATGCCACTAGCTGAAAGAGTGGGGCCTGGAATTTTAAAGAAGTTCCTTGGAGATGGAGACTGAAATGCTGGAACCCTGTACACGTTCCTTGTTACAGTACAAAGAAGTGGAAGATGCTGAGCAAAGACAAATAAGGTTTTCTACAAGGACTAAACACAGATTAAACTCGTTGAAGGTACTGTTCATGGAGTCATTGATCATGTTTATAGAAATTTAGCAGAGAAACTTAGAAAAACTGGTGATCTTCAGTAATCACCGTTTGGCAGTTTGCTACTTGGGCGGCTGCCGCTGCCAGTTCGTATGGCGCAGCTGGGAGGGACGCCACTGAAGGCAGAACAAATGGAAAATGGGGTATGAATCTATACATTTATATTACTGAAATCACATGGTAAATAAAATCCTATGGAGCGATTTTACTACATACTATTAAATACTACGGTACACATTTTACACTTCACTAGAATTGTCTACTTGGAGGGCTGTTAGAGTTCATTTACTTGTCTTTGGGTTTTTGTGTTTTCTCTTTCTTGTGGTTTTTAGCTGCTCTGTATTAAAGATGAAGGTAGAGGGGTGTAATTGGGCTCTCTGCAGAACACCAAACTGCCTTACAATTAATAAAAATTCTGTAGAATTTCAGTCATTTTGGGGGGAAGCTACAAATTACTCAACTGACCAGTGCTTGCTTAATGGAAGACTCGAACGGTTCTTTGAGTTTTCTACTTCTTATTGGAGGCCTAACTTTTGAGTGCAATAGACTTAAGTGTCTTACCTCTTTGAAATCCTTTTTTTCCTTTTGTCTTAAGTGACTGATTTCTGAATTCTGATTTTGGCAGCCAAGGCTCCCCTGAACTTGAGCAGCAGACAGCCCATTTGCACTTTCTCTGCCTTCCAAGACTCTTCTCTTCAGACTGAACGGCAACATGGTACTGTCCTGTAAGCTGCCTGACTAGGCAGCCTTAAAACGGGTAGAATCAAGACAATAATTGTATTGGATGTTCTTCTCAATATTAAAGAGTTGGTAGAGCCTGAATAGGCCTAATTTCCACAGAACTCAAACATCTTTTGATTAAATCTGTCATTTGTAATTGATCCTCCCAACCCACCTTCCCCCCTTTTTTTTTTTTTTGGGCTGATGTTACTGTGCTCTGCTGAACCTTCTGGGAGTGAGCTTGTTAAGCTCAGGAATCTCATGCTTGGATATAATTCTTGAGCAGCTGAACAGCATATTGCAATGGAAAACAACTCCTGGCAGTAGAATATTCACACAGAGGAGACGAAAATATTCTTCACCAAGCACCTAGACAAGCTAACCTATAAATACTTAGGTATTTGCAAGAGTTTCCCTCTGTTTTGACATACTTTGTGAGCACTGTACCTGTGGTGACCCTCCTGTGAACACTCCTGCTTCAGCAGTAGAGAGGAAAGGCCCACCTGCAGTGCTGAGCTTTATCACTGTTGAGGCTCTGCATGATGCTTAAGGAGAGACTGTGCTGACTCATACAAACAGGATTACTGTGGTCCCCCAAAACCTCTAAGGTGACTTTTTTTTTTTTCTTTTTCTACTTTTTACTTTGAAGATGATGAAGGTTTCCAGACCAGCATTTTCTTGCCCACCGGAAGTGATGAGAGTGCTGTCTACACTCCAGCTCCTGTTTCTGCAAGTATTTTCTGAGCAGGTGTGCCCATCTGCCAGACATCTCCACTAAACCAGCTGTCATACCTGTGTCAATACCAGAGTTCAGGGAATAATCGAAGGGAACAGAGCCATTTATAAACTGCTTACAGACTGTTTCAAAGGGTGTGATAGCTGTAAATGTATATATCCCCCTCACTTGTGCTTCATGCATGTGTGAAACCAATGGGACAAATGTTTTATAAATCACAAATGTCAGGTAAGTAAACTTTGAATTATTCTGAAATTAATTTCCATACAAATGTGCCGTAACGTGGGTATTTCTCTATAGACAAAAATCTTCAGCTGCCTACACACATTTTCTAGTTGGTTGGGAATTGACTTCCCTAAACTAAACTAGGGCCTGTCTACTTGTGATATCTTGTGGAACTTGTCTGAGTGTATAGATGACAAATTGTAAAAAGTAATATAAATATATATATATATATATAAATTTATATACATATATAAATCAAGTGATGCAGACAGCAACCTGTAGGGAGATGATAAAGTAAACCAGGAGTATAACCAACTCATTTAGTGTAGAAGTGGTCCTCTCTGGTGTCAAGTGGGGGGAAAAAACACAGCTGACTGTTAATGTGTCTGGTGTCAGTCAGCCATTTCAGTAAAGCCCAAAGAATTTTCATTCATTGAACTCTTTCTGTTGAGGTTGCTTAATCCTCCACTGATTCTGAATGGTTCTGCGTGTATTGATGAGGGTGTCAGTCTTTGCTCCAGAGAAGAGCTGAAATAAATTTGTTATAGGGTGGGGCACAAGGATTCTGATTGGTCTTTTTGGGTGATGATTAGTTATTGATGTGAAAGCACATGTGTAGTAAGTGCTTGCAAGTATGAACTGATTGTACATTGGTGTCCTCCCTGTGAATACAAATGGTAGAACCCATCAGGACACAAGGTGAAAGTCTTATATTCTGGTCAGGAGGGAACACAGTCCTTTTTTATTATTATTATTATTATTATTATTATTATCCCCACTCCCCCTTTCTTTTTTTCATTTTTGGACTGGAAAATAGTTTTTGTTTGGAAATAATAAAATATGTGGTTCTGTTAAGATCTGAATGTGTTTATTGTTCCAACCTCCCACCAACCAAAGTGGGTTAACATTAGGATACCGCAAAACCCAAAAACTAACTAATGGCAAATAACAATCTGAATTTCTGACTATTAAATGTAATATTAAGGGAAGTTCATCTGCTGGTAACGAACACAAAACAAATACAAGAGTGATTAGACCAGTTGTTGTTCCTCCATTATGAAACTCTTCTTGGCTTTGTCCAGCCTGTCTAGCACCTCACTGTAAAGACCTGACATCTGAAAAAATGATATACGTTTTAATTATATTACATTTTGTCAGAAAATGCAATTGCATTTTGTATTCAAGGCACTGACATTTATCGTCGGTCCTTTGTTAGATCTTGCAGGATGTTAAACGGAACCAAACCATGCTACAGCAAGCCTATCACGGATACAGCTGATATTGTCATATACCTCAGTGAGCAAAACTGACCAAAGATCTAACAAAATACCTTGTCACTGCCCTGAAGGGAAAGTATCTATATATTATGTGTTAGAATACAGACTCTTATTTTTATTTATAGCTGCAAAGACCTTTTATATGCCCTCTCTTGTGTATCAGGGAATCATCCACCCTGATACTATACCTGAGTCTGATAGCTCTCCTGTAGGGAGCCCAGGTGGCGCAGGAAGCTCATCCCCAACCCACACCATTTCTCTGCCTCAGGGTACTGGGCCAGACTATACAGCAGGATCCCTGTGTTCCATGCTCTGGTCAGCAGCCACAGGATCTCCAGTTCAGGAAAGTCTTCTGTCTGGAGGAGGCAAAAGCAAAAACTTTAAAACAGGCTAGAATCAAAAATGGCTCAGTCTAATGAAACGCCAAAACTACACAGCTGTCTAAAAGAATAGCTTGTAATACAGGAGATCTTTTATTTGTCCAATTTTAATATATTTGTTCAAGTTTGGCAACAGAACATCAGAGGAAATGTGAATGTCTCTTTTTGAATATAGTTATAAACGGCATATTTAGTATTTATGCTTAATATTTGCCTTTAGGAGTTATTCTGACAAAACTAAAATACCCATTCATATTCATGACTGTTCTTAATGTGTTCAGAATAGCACCACCAGTTCTTTCATTTCCTTTAACATCAGTCCAAAACTAAAGGGCTACAAAGACGATTTTCAATTAGGCATCCAAATTGGCAGGAAGAAGTTGGTGAATGGAGCATCTGCTAACTGAAGTGAGGCTAAAAGCCCATTGACAGAAACAGGAGATCCTTTCAGAGATCGGGCTAATTGCATGGCTGATCTACAGTAGGTCATGAGCGACTGGTGCTGAGTCATACTGGCCAACTTACTGTGGCTGCAATGATAGACAAGGCCTCTTCATAGTAACCCCATAATTCGTTTAACACATGGGGCTCCACTTCACCCACACCACTGGGCAAAGACAGCTGTATCAGACTGTGCACACAGTTACTGTTGGGGACACATATTAGAAAACAAAAATATTACTAGGCTCTGAATTTTCATGAATTAGGCAGTAACATGGTACCAATTTATTGTTAGTCTCACCTGCAGTGAGACAAATCTGCGTGTGGGTCTTGTTTGTGCAGAGAGAGAGCAGTTGTCAAAGCTTTCTTACACAGCACTGGGAAATGTGCTGGGGGTTCCATAGCTAAGGCTGCAAAACACAAAGTAGTGTTAAGTTTGTCATCACCACGACAGTATAAATGGCATATCTGTATCAATTGGTATCAGTATCAAACAGATGCATACATAAAATGTTAACTGAATATCAAAGGGACAAAAAAAAAACAAAAAAAACAAGACTAGATCCCATCTGATCCTATAGTATATCTAGCCTAAATTCTCTAAATTCTTCTGATCTGCACCTTTAGATGCTGGAATATGAAAAAACAACTACATTCTATGTAGACATTTATATCTCACCTGCAATTGTCTCTAACATTTTGGTGTCAACGTTATCAAGCTCCAGGACTGACTCCAGCACAGACTCCAGCTTGGGGTCATTCAATTTGGCGCGAGCCTCAAACTCATACAAAAGTAATAAGGTTTCAGTTGGGTCTTTACAACAGTCATCTGAAAAAGTATAATGAACAATAAGTAATAAATCACTGTGAAGATGGTATCTGTACATATACATAATATCTCCATCTGAACAATACAAATATGTCAGGAAATCAGAAAATACCTGAAGCTTTTAAAGCTCTCCATACCTCCCAGCAGATATGAATGTGCTCTAAAGCTTGGGTTAAGACCTCAACCTGAAACACATGGTGGATTTAGCAGATGATATACTGCACCCTCTTCTGGATAATTTAGGTAACAACAAGAAGATCAAAAAGACTGGCGGGTTGTTTATTCAGAAAAGTTCACATGTATTAAAAATAAGAATGCTATATCAGTTTGCCTTAAAAATCAATTTACAGCCTGTTAGTATATTTTAACATTAATGACCTGCTGTTATATAAATAAATGTAATCCAAAGGTGTTAATCATATTCTGAATGGTTTAGTAGTGAATATCACAGGATTATACACCTGTTGTTCAGACTGAGGTGACATTCTGCAGATCTCCAGACAGGCAGCAGCAGCCACCAGCAAACATGTCTTCTGCCCCATCTGCACACCTTTGTCTTGGATACAGAACCGGGACAGCTGTGCCACCGAGAGAAGAAAAATAGAAAAGAGATAGTGTTCATTAACAACTGAGGTGATTCAATACAAATAATATTTCCAAATAATTAAAGATAACTGCTCCAAAGCTGGCTGAAGTACACGAACCAAGCATGTTATTAGGATCACTATACTAATACTGGGGGCCTCCATTTGGTCTCAAAGCAGCCTTATTTTTTCACAGCATGGATTCCACAAGATGTTGGAATCAATCCATTTAGATTTTAGTCTATGTTGACATTACTGCATGCTGACATGCTGTGAATTTTACATTCATGAAACCAGTTTAAGACAACCTGTGCTTTGTGACTGCTTTGGTGCATGATCATGCTGGAGGTAGCCATTAGAAGATGGGTAAATTATGGTCAAACGTACATTGTCACCAACAATAGGCTGTGGCATTCAATCAGTGATTTCATTGGCTTTAACAGACCCAAAGCGTGCCAAGAAAACATTCTCTACACCATACACCACTTCCACCAGCCTGGACTGTTGACACAAGGCAGGTTGGGTCCATGGATTCATGTTGTTGGTACCACCTGTGTACCTCAGAAGAAATCAAGATTCATCAGACCTGTGTTTCCAGTCTTCAGCTGTCCAGTTTTGGTTAGTCCAAACCCACTATAGCCTCAGCTTTCTGATCTTGGGTGTGGAACCTGATGTGGTCTTTTGTTGTTATAGTCCATCTGCCTCATGATTTAATGTGTTATGCATTTTAAAGTGCTTTTCTGCTCACCACAGTTGTACAAAATGGTTATCTGAGTTACCATAGCCTTCCTGTCAGCTCAAATCAGTCTGACCATTTCCCGTTGACCTCTATCTCTCATCAACAAGTGTGTTTTAATCCGCAGAACTGCTGCTTGCTGGGTGTTTTGTCTTTAATGAACCATTCAGATTAAACTCTAGAGACTGCTGTGCGTAACCATCCCAGGAGATCTGCAGGTATGGAAATACTAGCCCATCTGACCGTCTGCACCAACACTCAGGAGATGGTCAAATCACAGAGATCACATTTTTTGCCATTCTGATGGCTGGTGTGACCATTATCTGAAGCTGCTGCCCCCTATCTGCATGACTCTATGCACTGCACTGCTGCAACACAACTGGCTTCTAGTTGATTACATAACTGCATAAATGACTAGGTGTACAAGTTTCCCTTATAAGTGCTCCGTGAATGTATTTCTGCCAGTACAGATGCAAGATATGCATGTCGTATTCCATGTAAACTTACCTGGTAGGAGAGGACAAAAAAATCCCTCATTCTAACAGGGCTACTCTTACACTGCAAGGCTGCATTCCATGCTAAACAAAATAAAAAATAAAATAAGGCTACAGAACCTAACAGAGAACAAAGCTATACACTGCATATCACAGGTAGTCAGAGTGAGACAAGTGCAATTATTACCGATCTTCCTGAACCAGTTGGCCTTCTCATCTCCATCCTGGACAGACTCTCGGTTGAGTTGGGACACATTCTGCAGTGCTGTACAATAAAGCAGAAATTTCTCCCTCACATACAATTCGATTCCTTAGCTGGTTATTTAGAAATTAGAAATTTAGAAATTAAAACAATGCAATGATGCACTTACACTATTATCTGGTATTTGTGTGATGGCTCCTACCTATCTCATCTATTTTATTAGACCTACCCATCTTCAGATATGACATGAGGACATCTAAACTGGCATCCGTGTGACAGCTGAAAAAAAAAGTCAAGAAGAGTCAGCATAATATCAGCATTTATTTTATATATGTGATATGAAATCTGCGACAGACAGCAGTGATCCACTAACCTCTTTTCTTCATTGTCATTCTCCATGGTTGAAAGTACAAGTCGAACTAAACATCTAAAAAAGGGAGGTGTGAACTACACAGACATTTAAAAAACTCTGCAGTTTATTCTCAGGTACTCTCACACTCAGCACTAACATGCTGGTTTTCACACTCTGATGTCAGCATATGCCAAAAAGATTCATGGTTAGGAGGTTCCAGATTTGTTTATGTGTGACATACCTGAGGGCAGTGAGCACTTCTTCTGCATCTTGTAAGTGCTCACACAGACTCTCCAAGGCTTTCATGGCTGTCTCTTGCTGCTCATTCTACAATGAACAAAGCATGCTGAGAATACTGGAAAATACTATGATTATCTAGGTGATCTACTGGTACAAATAACTTTATGATTGATAACTTTATAGTTGAAAAAAGTCATATGATAATGGTGGCTTAGGACTACTGACTCTAGCCTAAAACAGTAGGTAAACTACTTACATGCTATGTTTTTACTGACCTCCAAAGCAATTTGAGCAGCCAGGCTGAGAAGACTGGCTGCTGCATTTTCAGTCACAAGAAGCTTGTCCTCACTAGTCACAGGCACCTGGGCTAGGACCCCAATCTCTCTTATAGCCTCAGCAGCTAAGCAGCACAGTTTAACATAAGTACGATACACTCCAATGACACCATTATTGTGTTCCTTTTTCTTCAAATATGATATGCAGTATATTTGATAGGTTACACTGTATAAACTCACCCTTCTTTAAATCTTTCTCCACGACAGCAATCTTGTAGACACTAAAATGTGTGAAAATGCTATTTGGCTCACACTTGGCGACATCTGATATAGCTTCTTTTGCCTGCAACAAAGATTTACTGTGCCTAGTTTTTTGAAAGTACCCTGCATTTGTGTGGCTGATGTTAAGCTCATGTTAAGCAATACTGCTTTATTGTAAATTTATTGTTGGCCAAAGTGTACCTTGTCTATTTGCTGCAAATTAAGAAAACAGGATGCTCGGTTTCTCTGCAGCTTTCCCAGGTTCTGATCTAGTTGGCCCACCTTGTAAAAACTCAGTGAGTAGTTGTACCATTGCAGAGCCTCAGAGTAGTTTTTGGCCTAGGCAGCAAAAATGTGTAGTGATAATCACAGTAATAATAACAAAAACAACAACATCAAAAATACTTATAAACAGCACTACTATTATTGTATTGTTTAAGGGTTTTGATTTACAAAAAACAGTGATGCTAATGATACCTCAAAATTTTTAGAACCTCTGTCCCATAAGAGCAGATGAAGGGAGGTCAGAGTGTGTGGTGGTAGAGGCTTTCCTGTGTAATGACCTGAACAGACATAAGACAGCAGGCAAAGGGTCTTCTTTACAGTTCAACAGTTTATTTTATTTAGTTTTTTGGGTTTTTTTTTTTATTAGCAGGGTACCACTATTTAGTACAAATAAATATGTTCTGAAACTGATGCCTGCAAGTTGTTGCAAAAAGAGGCCATTTAAGACTAGGAATGTGCAATGCACAGAATACATAATCCTAAACAGGTGATGCGATCACCCTTGGGTGTAAAAGGAGCAGTCAGGAAAGGTCTAGTCATTTATGAGCAAATTGACAAAAAAAAACACTTATGAACAGGCAATTGTAATGAGTTTAGATATTAGATATTTCACCCTCTGTAGTGCAAAACATGAAAATCTGGAGAAGTGTCTTGCGTAAATGACAATGCCAATGATTACTATCAGTTAGTTAATTAGGTAATTAATTGAAACATTAATGATCTTGTCTTTGTCCTGGCAGCCAAACGCCATACTGAGAGACACTACTTCTGAATGTGTAGCTCAATAAATATTGCCTATATCAGTCTAAATATTTAATCATTTATTGTTCCTGATAACCTTTATCGTTCTTTAAATAGTATTGCAATTGGACTCTTTTGATAAGTATATATATAACAATGGCAAGACACATTCTGCATGCATTACATCAGAATGACTGCAGTCCAGAGCTGCCTCCCAATGAAAATATGTGCTGCACAATATAGCAGACTATAACAATAAAGCCCTATGAAGTTATTGTAAAGATCAAGACTTGTATAATGAAAGAACGGCAAAAAAATAAATCACTTTCAAAACTGGTCAGTCTCTGTAGTGCCCGCACGATTTTTAAGTGCTGCAGACATGATCCTGGTCCATATTTTTGTACTATGTTGCAGTCTAAATATAACTACATAAAAATACATTCATAGTGTAAAACTTTATAAATATTGAGGTTTTTATCCAAATTTATTCTGGTCACAATAAATTTACTAATCAACGTTTTCTGTTTTTATTAGAATTTCACATACTGTTACAATTTTTTTGATATTGAGGTTTTCATGCCACAAAATAATGTCAGTCATTTAGCCTAGGTTAGCACAGTAAATCAAAGTTAAGCCTGTGCTTTAATTGGCAGTACCTGTGATTGCGTCCTCAATTTTCTGCTTGCCCAGCAGCTCTTTACCCTTCTGCAGCAGCAGCTCAATATGCAACAGAAGTACAGAGCCCAGCTCAGGAGATGACTCAAAATGCCGGCATATCCTTTTTAGGAAGTCAAAGGCCACAGTTTCTCTGTGAACACATGATAATCACACTAGTGTTTCAAAACACAAAACTACAAAACTGAAATAGTTAAACAGACAAATGATACTGTAGTGTACAAGGGAATATTTGATTATGAGAGTAGTTACCTATCTTCTGCCATCAGCATTTTTACTGTGTTCAAACACACATCCAGAGGAACATTAGAGTCAAGCAGTTCTGTTAGTCCTATCAAACAGCAAGAGAACAGAAGGGTAAACATAATAAAGCTTAGCTCTGACTGACCCTTATTTGAATTCAAGCCAAGGCACTGGGGTCAAAGGCTCACCAGTTTTGACCACTTCATCTGATGCCCCACTCTGCAGTAAAATGCGGATTTTCAGATAAAGGCCTGCTGGGTGCAATGTTTCCTCGGGGACAAATAAATAAGCAAACAGATTTTATAATCAAGACTTCCTGTAATCCCTTACAAAAAAGGTCCCCTTAATTTATTTTATTAAGTAAACTTTGGTAAAGTTAAAAGTAGTAAAGTATACTACATAATTGTACTATTTCAATATTGCTTGGGACTAAATTGGTTTATGAATTTACACGTTTCGTATACTTTAGGTGCAAAAGTAAAAAACTGTCAAGTACACAACTAGTTTACATGTAAGTTTCATTTTATTTTATTTTATTTTACTGTTCTTCTAGCCTATGAAAGTACACTTTAAGTATACTTTAGGTTTACAAGTATGAACACTGAGTGCACGACTAGTTCACATCCAAGTTTTATTTGTACTGTAACTATACTTAAAGAGAACTTGTAGGTATACTATTGGTTTACTAGTTCATTCATTTATCTTCTAAGCGACTAGGGGCAATTTAGCATCTCCAATTCACCTAACTGTATGTCTGTGGACTGCGGGAGGAAACCCACACATACACTGTGAAAACATGCAGCTCTAAGGACCCTGGTCACCCTACTCCTTCCACCTTCTTGCCGTCAGGTGGAAGCGCTACCTACTACACCACCATGCCTTAGTTAACTAGTTAAATACTTTTATCCCACTTTTTAGTTTATGAATGTACAGCATACTCTCAGTTTTATACTTCAAGTACACTTGCAAGTTTTCTTTAACAGAACATAACATAATACTTATAGCTTACTACTTATTTTTATTATATTTAGATCTTTTTTTTTAAATATACACTTTTAACAGTACTTTAAGTAGGCTTACCAGTGGACTACACACCCAAAATAAACAAGGCATACTCAGAATTAAGAACATATTTGTATTCTTTTTTAAATCAAAATTTAAATCAAACATACATTGTTCTGGATGTCTTCATCTACACTGCAAGAATACTTAACTATACTTTTCTTAAGTATCTCTCAAGTACACGTAGGCCAAATATATCACTGAGTATTTAACAAGTACACTGAATGCATACTTGTTTACTTTTAGTGTAAAATAAGTATACTAATAATACTTTTTTGTAAGCATTTGCAGAAATCATCTAATTAGAAATATTGGCCACATATTGGCAAATAACTGGTGGACACGTTGGTCAGAGCTAAAGGTAGATCTCTACAAAGAAGGTTGATGACCACTGGTCTGACCACTATGCACTAGCAAAACACTGAGGCATTTAGTTTTATAGTATAATACCTTATTAGCCAAGCTAACAGCATGAAGAGCTTTATCCTGATACTTCAGACAATCCAGTTCCAAATAAACTGTAGCAAGAAGCCTCAAGACTTTAGCCTGAAAAGAGAATATACTGCAATACCACACAAAGTTTAATTAATTGTTTGAAGAAGGGCCAAAAAGTGCTTACTTGCATTTCTGGTCCAGGGGAGTATTTTAGATTCATCTTCCCTATATCATAGCTCTGACTGGAAATGACAATAAATCATAAGTTTGGCAATGAAATGTAAAATGTCTCTTTTGAGCAAATAACTCTTTTTAAAGCTCAGTATATGATATAGTTTAAAAGTAATGAAATTCACTGTGATTTCCAAAAAAATATCCTTACAATTATAATATACAAGAATGTAATTATCTTCAATATATCATTTGTAGTGATCAACACATTTATGTTTATAACTTATTACAGTCTCACCTGAGCCAAAATGAACTTTCTTCATGCTTATGTTGATTATATGTATCTACTCCAAAATTGTAGCATATGAGAGACAGATAGCCAGTCTAGAAAATATTTAGAAATATTTTCAAAAATATTTTTGACAAATACTCATATTTACATATATCTAACAAAGCATGTGATAAAAGCTAAAAAAAACAAACAAACAAGAAAAAGAGATCAGGAGCTTTTTTTTTAGAGAAAAAGATGGCACACCTCCTTGGGAAGCCTCAGAAGCATCTCTTTACAGCGTTGTATACAAGAGACTGCCTCCTGATGATTCGCTTGAGCAACTGCCTACAAGGGTACCACCATTTCATTAAGCTATTTCTAAGTTTCATTTGATTTGTATACTGTCTGTTTATCTTTGTATTGTTTCTTATCACAATTTTACTTTCAGCCATTTTATACAGATTGCAACGAATGTTCAATTTGCTTTAAAATAACCTATGTATGATACACCAGCTATCGTTGCTCACTGATTCAGCTTGGTAAGTGAGAACCCGTAGCAGGTCTTTCTCTACATCTCCTTTTAGTGTGTTGATATCAGCGCTGCCATCTCCATGTGATGTTAATCTGCAGTAAAGAGTCTCCAGGCTCTGTGAAGTCATAACATTCATTCGTACTGTATTGGGCAATATATTTACATCACAAATGCATTATCTATACAAGACATAAAAACACAAGCAATGTATCAGAAATCTCTATTAATGCACAACAAAAAAGGCCAAACTGACACAGCTTCATGGCTTAACATACACAATTCCTATGTGTGAAACCATATCCTGCATAATTCCATTCTGTAAGAACACATAGATTCTACATGTATACTTACATTGACAGCAAGACTAAGAAAAATATCAGCAAGCTTAGGATTTTTACAATCAAGCCATGTCCTTCCTGTTTTACTGGCCATCTGTGAAACAGATTTCAAAATGCAACTCATTTTTAACCAGCACAAACTGGAATCTGAGGAGTGATGCTAGGGTGCATTATAAAATTAAAAATAATTAGTGTTTTCAGAACAAAGGGAAGAATTCTGAAAAAAAAAGAAAATAAATTTAGTAAGAAAACTGACAAACCAAAATCTGCTTGCGAATGGCATTCTCTGATGGGTTCTCAGATTCACATAAGTACAGGAGTCTGCAGGCCACATGACGCACTGAAGTGCATAACAGAAATATCTTGTCATGTGTAAACAGCATATGTAAACAAGTTTAAGCAACACTGTGTCTGGAAAGGACATGGCAAATTTCTGTATGCAGTCTATTGACGCATAGTTCATCTTAAGCTACTGTTCAACACCTCAGTAATAACCTTTGGCTTTTTGTTGCTTGTTGATGGTTGAACCAATATTTTTGGTCACAGCCCAGTTCCACAACTGAACAGCATTTTCTTCAACCTACAAAAACAAAACAAAGACTATTTTAGCATGACTTTCATCAGAATGTAACTTTCTGTTCTTGTGGCATATCTGAAGTTTGTTTGTTGTGATGATCTCTCTGAGGTCATGCTGATATATACTTCTGTTTACGGTACATCTGTGCTTACATCCAGGAGACTGTTCTTAAACTGTTTAACTTCCAGCCTTTGGATTAAGGCTTTTAAGTATTACAGCTCATCCTAAAACAGTTAACTTGGTCACCTCTGGGTCCTGTATTTTAGCAGGCTGCTCAAGTGACAGAACTTCACAGAACAGCTTCTCAATCACGTCGTTTACACTTTCATTACGCTGTTCATGAAGTAGTTTCTCCGAGAGGCCTAAGAGAGAAAGCGAAGAGTAAAATAAAGTTAGCTATGTTTTTGTCAGGACATTGTGTACGTCAGCGTCGTCTTGAATAACGGTACTATCTATCAAACCAGACGTACCTAGCAGTAACGTTAGCAGTACTAAAGCTAGTCAGTTAACTTAGTTAACTTTGCTACTAGAGCAAGCTAACCCACCATAAGTTTAGCTAGTAAACTTCGCTTCTAGTCTTCTTACGAGTCTTACCTTTTACATTAATGACAAAGAGTTCCATGTTAACTACGAGATACTGTAGGTATAATTTAGTTAAGCAGACGTAGTTTCTGTGCTGTATCCGTGACTAACTCGTCTCCTGTCAAGTAGCTAATAGCTAACTAACGAATGTGGCGGTGTCTCAGTGCTATATCTGTGGGCAATAGAGCAATTCAGTTACATGAATTCAGCATATATCATGTATAACGAACAAATTAGGTTTAATGTGACATAAAAATGTCTCTATAGTGTTAAATATGCTGGATTGGGCTGGTGCAGGTAAATACAAAAAATGTTTTAAAATAAAAGAGTATGTATTTATGTCATTGTGGAAAAATAGTGATATTACATGAATGTGTAAACAGTGGAACTGAATAACAGCAATGCCAGCAGTACCCTGGAGAAACGCTCCATGTGCTTTACATACTCATTATTATCTGTAGAATATTACACTGCTAAAAATACATTGCGTAAAAAATAACTTGTGTGTATTGTGATGTCAACTTAGAAGGAGAATACACACAAACACACACACACACACACACACACAATGCGCTTAAGACCAAAGAGGAAAAAAGGAGCCTCCTGACTGTAGGTAACTCACACTTCAACAATAAAACACCATTAATGCTAAAAAGTACAAAGATGTTTTGGAGCAATGTATGAGGCCTTCAATACCACATCTTTTTCAGGGACACGTGTATCTCAACAGTATTCTCCCCAATAGAGAATGTGTGGGGCATTTTAAAATGCAGATTGTGATGATGCTCATACTGATGAACACCTTAAAACCAGTTTGCAGTAAGAATGTGACAAAATGAAATGTTTCATCGCTTTGATTTGGGGTTTTAGTACACAAGAAAAAAGCTAATTTTCCCAGATTTGCCACTATTTTATCATTATCAACATTGCCTATAATACTCAGAAGACACATGTAGGTTCACTGGTGATTTTGAATTGTAAATAACAGCTGACTCCATACACCTAGCTTTGGACAGTGCAGTTCTGCTTTATGGCCACAAGATGGTATCTTGCACAAGATGTTGAATTTATGGAATACTAAAAGAAAAGAAAACTTTTCACATGCAGAATAATATTACTGTGTGGTGACATCACTTTAGTAGGCCTTGATGGACACCATTTTTTTGCTGTTCTGACTAATGTAAATGCATAATATTCATTGCATTTTTTTATAAGTGAAGGTATAATTATAAAGTTTAATAAGACTGATCATGATCTAGTATAGAGCCTCAATCACCTAAAGCAGATTTCTATTACTGCAAAAGACATTTTTCTTTTAACAGGGGAGTTTATTGTTAAGCTGAAGGAAAGAGCTCAAGCTGCGTACGTAGAACTGTTAGAACCCTCTTATTGTGTTCTGCACACTAGATTAAAAAATAGAAATGTCTTAAAAGGCCACTCCTTTCAGCCCTCTGGCTTCCAGGAATTGTTCCCGCTCGAGTCTTATCTAGCTGCCCTCCTGGCCTATGGAGAATGAGCACAGTTCTGAAGACTTGATTGCAATAGAAAAAGAGAGAAAAAATGTATATGAGATGTGGTGTGAAATAAGGTCCTAAGATTTACTATAGTGGTGATGTGATGTGAAAACAAAAAAGGGCACAAGGTTTCATGCTTATAAGGTTTTAACAGAATCAAACAATATGACAAATGATCCTTCCGTGCTTTCTTGGAAGTTTTTGTCTGAATTTACTGACCCAGTTGCTCCTGCTCTTTGGTGGTTGTTAATTTGAAATGGGTTTTGTTAAGCAACCACATTGCACACATTCCTTATCATTCATTTAACACTTTTTTAAAAGCTTCATTTATGCCTTACATACATTTTAGGTTAAAAAAAACAAAAAGATATCCTATATGTTAAAGTAAAATATTTAGCCAATATTCAGTATTCATGAAACGTTTGTTGGAATGCTCTGTTGCAAAGATTTATGGCACATAGTTGTATATATGGCACATAGTCATAAATAATAGATCTAAGAGTGGAACTAAGATCTTAACCCAGGGTAATCAAAAATTAAAGAACCCCTACAAAATTTTCTTCTTTAAAAAAAAAAAAACAAAAAAAACAATCCGAATTGATATATATTTAATTTATTTTAAAAAATGTCAACGTGATTTGTTTATTGCTATTTTCTCAAACATGTTAATGCTCTCAAAGCATGCCACTCTGCCCACAAGCATCTAACGTTAACCTAAATGTTTTAACTAGACAACCTTTTTAAGACTTTACAATGATGAATATATCATGCAGGGAGTGAAGGATTATTTCAAAATTTGTTTCCATGGCTAACATGCACAGATGTCAGTATGTTCAGTGTTGATGGAGTCTAACTATGTTGTTATGAAACTGGACTATCCAACCACAAATCATGGTTGTACATTGTATCGATATCTATAGGTCTATGAGATTACTGTGGGCCCCCTATGAAGTTGAAGTTGCTGCTGGCCCCCCTGAACCATAGGCCCCAGTGCAGTTGCCACTCCATACCACAGTGTTTACACCACTGATATGTAATAAAATACCTTGGTCCAGTATCTGCTTTTGAAATGCAAGTCTGAGAAATATGATTTGGCTTTCTGTGGAGAATCAGTCGGTGTCTCCTGATTCACACCAGTACATTTGTATGTCATTCTTTCTGGCATGTATATTGTGTATGAATTTGCACTTCTTTTTTCCCTCACTTACTTTTTTTTCTTTAGGTCGCGTTTCATGCATACTTCTTCACAGTGTCGTAGTAGAACTGGTGTAAATTGGCTCAACTGTGAACCTGAGCTGCCCTGACCAACAGAAAAACATCCAGCTTTTGAAAAGGGAGATACCCCTGTTCCCACTTGTGGCATCAAGGTGAACATGTTGAACACGCCTAAGGGTGCTGGATATCAGACTGAAAGTTCACAGTTGTTTATTAACGATATAACGTAACTGTGCATCCTGTTTTCCCAGGGTAAAAAAGTAAAACCAGCAAATGTTTTTTCCTATAGATGATTGGTTTGATAGTACAAGGAAGACAATTCCTGTTACCCTTTGTACCCAGATATTTTGGGGTCTTGCAGCCAGCCCTATCAGCAGGAGTTCAATAAGAGGAAAGAACAGACTGCTTTGTTACTTTATAATTATATCAACGATCTTTTAGATCTTTTAGTTGACTGGAAACCCGCATTTAAAATGCCATAAGAAGAGGTTTAGTACTTTAACATAGAACTAAACTGCTACTTGCCTAAAAACATTGTGTGAAAGAACCACAGGCTCCCACTGCACGGTGACGTTGCGTCCGTCCTCACTATAAAACCCTCCAGCAGGATGAGAACAGGAGGAGATCTGCTGCTCTCATTTACTACTGCAGCCTTTAGGCGGCTCGTTCACTTGCTTCTAGTTGCACTCGGATCTTTAAGAAGAACTGGAGCGCCTTGGAGTCTATGCTGCTTTTCCTTCTTATTAATATCTTTATTAGTCTATAAGAGGAGAGGCAGAAACCCATCGCACCTGCCCAGGACGGCTGTATACCCCCCTGGACAGAGGCAGGACTAGAGCTAAAGTGGTGTCTGAACAACATGGCATACACCTTGACAGCTCTGCTACCTTGAGTTGGCAACGAAAGTCTTTTGGCTGAGGGAAAAACTCCACTGAATCTTGCTGCACATCCACTGAAGAAGGGGACTGCCGCTGTAGGAAGCTCAACTGCTTTGGCTACTGACTGACTTTCCACCGGAGTACTGAGCGCTACCGGAGCGGAATGACTACTGCGGTGTTCATAGCCGTACTCTTTCAGTGCTTCAGCTCCGCAAGAGGTAGGATAGTTTTACTTATCCTGCCTGCGTTCAGCCGGGTTAGTGCGTTTTTAAACAGGTCATAGGGTTTACTAGCATCGGCTTTGAGTGATTACACGTGTAACTGCATGTGGAGAATACCACCAAACTGTCCCCCAAATTACAAAATACTTGATTGTCTTCATTCAGTCTTGTCAATAGCAAATTCTTCTCTGCTTTTGCACGTTTGGCTTTATTCTTTATTTCATTTGGATGCTCTGAAGTTGGTTTGGTAGAGCGCTCAGCCTCTTCACCCTGACAGCCCAGGAGAGAGTTCAGGTTCATTGGAAACCACTGATGTTCTGAATTAATGAAGGGAAATATAACTTTATACAGTACAGTATGCTCATGTTTGATTATTACTCCAAGTTGATAGATAGATAGATAGATAGATAGATAGATAGATAGATAGATAGATGGGTGAATAGATGGGAGAATAGATAGATAGGTAGATAGACTGATAGATCGATAGATAGATCAGCTGCCAAAAATCAACTTGAGCAGCAGTGAAAGGGTATCAGGTCAAAAAGAAAAACTTGATCAACGTGTTTGTTAAGTTCCATATCCTTCTCTTTTTGGAGGTCTGTTGGTTTTAAATAGACTTCTAAAGCTCTAAAGCAGTTTAGAAGCTGTCGCCAACAGAACAGAATACAATTCAACAGAAAATAGAAACCATAAACTAGATGAGTATAAATATGCTTAACTGAACATAAAATATATGCAAACATACAGAAAATTGCAATCCATCAATATTATAAGTAGGTACTTTGGAAATGTAGGTCTAACGGGTCACTAGCCATGCTGCACGCACCTTATTATGGCTAAATAGTTGGTTAGTGTTGAGTTAATGAGTATGCTGTGTTATACCGCCCTAAAATATTGTTTGGCATTTGGAGAAATAACGCACATGCAGTGTTTGCAATATCAGCTTAAAACAACTATAAATGATTGTGTGAGTTTCCAGTGTGAAAGGTTGCTCTCCATCTTGAGAGGAGAATGTCTGTTTAGAGGAGAAAGTACGTTGTTGATACTTGGCTGCTTGACTGCCTAGCTGCCTCGCCTCGTAAATAAAAGTGTGTGTATAAAAGGTGGATGTTGCTGTGCATTGTGCCATAGCTGTTGCACTGCAGATACATGTCTTCCTCCTAGTGTCCAAATAAACAGCAACCCCCGGCTCTGATCCAAACAGAGGAAATACACCCCCCCCCCACACACACACACACACCACACGCCCCCCGTCACTGTTTTTTTGGTCTTCAAGCTTTGTCTACAAGGTTTCCAAGTAGATTTCCTTCATTGTCCACATGCCGAGCGTGGGAAAGACACGATGGAGGAAGCGGACGGAGAGGCAGGAGGCACCCTGGAATTGTTCTGGCAGGCAAAGGTCAGGGAAACGTGACACACTACCTGAGTAAAGATTCCTTCCCCGAACTTCTTGTATAGCCAGCCAGCTTCGAATGCATGTCAGCCTCTCTGCCTAATACAATGACTGGGTGTGGAAAACCATACCATTGTTTTCTACAGGCCCAAAATGTGTGATTATAAACCGAAATATGGAATCAAAACAGGTTTGCAGTCTCTGTGACTGCTGATGAAGTAATAGACTGGTGAGCTGTTCACCGCTACTTTTCGAAATCTTGAAACATACAGGCAATCATGAAATAAAGCAGAGTGTCAAATAAAATATGGGGCAGTTTTGGAGAATGTAGCTTTTTCAATCAGATAATTTACGTCAGTGTCAGGGCTTACAAGAGACACCTTAAAGTGCTTAACCATACTGTGTACTTGCAGTGATTTATCAGTGCGCTGTTGGGGTCTGAAAAACTTTTGGATGCTTGAAGGGTTTAGGAAATACAGTGTTATCTGCATGTTTTAGTGATTGACTTTAGAGAAGCAAACAGACGTTCTTAGTGCTTGGACCCTGATTATGGCACAACTAATGATTTTCTATTGATTCCCTTTTGAATATAAAAAATCTGATTGAATATATTATCTGATGATGACCCGAAGAAAGAGTTGTCTGCATCCTTTTCAAGGTAGCCATGCTTGACTTCTTTTGTTTTGTGAAGTTTTCTGTTGGTAATTAGGAGCTGTGAACTGTATACATCCACAAATGCTTTAGAATACTTCAGGATACTTTTACATACAATTAAAAATGTGAAATTTGCTGGTTTACACTGGACAGAAGTGTGTGGAAAATCCCAGAATTCTTTTTGTGTTTAAAATCTAGAATCCGGAATGTCACATTTTACTGTTACAGCCTACACAATTGCTTTGCCACAAAGAAGATGTAATGTTCTTGCCATATGTAAAGACAGTCACTGTTTTATCTGATCCATAACTTGCCATTTACTGTTGATTACTCCATAGAGGAGCAGAATTCCCCATGGGTGATTCATCAAAATTCATGAAAAGTCAGACTTAATGCTGTAATTGTGATTAAAATTGTGGCCACAATATGAGACCTTAGTCATTCCATGTTGGGTTAATCAGAAAACCACAGTACAAAGTTGGTGAAGCATGTCTGTGAAGATGCCTATGTTGCATTTAACAGTGTAGAAGGTATGATGGGATATGGATGATTGTAAATGTTAATATGGGAATGCATCTAAACGTTTGCAGTTTTCAAATCATCACTGTCATAGGAAAACCTTGTAAGTCAAAGTTTTTCTAAAAAAAAGAAAAAAAACAAATTATATGATATTGTCAGCTGGCCTTTACATTGTCTGAACACTCATCATGCATTAAAAGTATGAGGATTTTTTCTCTTCTCTTATAAATTTAACGTTTTGGAAATAGTTGGTTTTGTATTGCACGCTTGAAGGTGAAGTTAGTTTTTTCTTTGGAAGCACGTCAGAGCTTTGTGCTTAGGCAGTACGTAATAAACCACTAAATATTTTTTCCTCTTTAGATGTGTGGTGGTCCACACTGGGCTTCAGTGCAGCGTTATTGGAGGCTGGGAGGCATACAGTAGATAGGGGTCAGCCAAGTGCAAAGCACGATTATCCCTCAGCGGAGGAGTGGAGCATGAGCACAGACTGCACACACACATACACTGACTCTCTCACTCTCTGTGAAACTGCTGCCAACACCAAAGCCGCGCTTTCTCTCTGTGAGATATTAGCAGACTTGTTAACGTTGGCCATTTACTTACTTCTCCAACCTTTCAGAGCTTGACAGACTGACAGCCTTGGAGACGTATTGCAATAGATGCTGGACTAGTAAAAACATTTTCACAATTCATGGGCATGCCTTCTAGTAATTGCCTTTATTATCGGGGATGATGCCAGTCTCATAGTCATTCTCCTCTCCTGTGATATATGGGTTAGTACAGAGCAGGCCATAATGCTTTTTTATCCACTGTTGTATTGCAATTTCAGGGGGACTCTCCTTTACCAGGATGTTTGAACTGCAACACAAATCCCTCCAAGATTTAGAACATATTATGAGAGGTTATGGGATTCTGCAGAGCACCCTTAGTAGAATGTTATATGACTAGTAAAACCTGACTGTAGTGGTCAACTAATTTAGCCCTATGTTTTTCCTGTTCCTTATTGCATGCATTCTTTTGAAAACAGGGTTGGGGGGGTCTCTGAAGACCAATCTACAAGTTAATAAAAACCCAGGTCTCCTTAGCTGTTGTCTTAACCTTGCAGTTTGGCAGAAGGATAAGTAGGAATATGAGAATGCTCCTGCATTTGAAAAGCAGGCCTCACAGTTGGAGATTCAGTAGCAGCCTCCTGTTTTGGCAGGTGGTCCCAAATCTTGTCCAGACTTTACCCTTGTGCTTGTAAATCAACCAAGAGCTCAAAAGGGACCAAGAGAAGTTGTATTGAAGTTGTATAGAAGTTGTACTGTTGTTGAAACAGAAGACCAAAATCCATAGATAATTCACCATGAAATATCAAAAACAGAAAGCAAAGCCAGGCCACATCATGTGTGTAAAAGAAAGGCAATATTAAGACATGTTTCATATAAGGTATATGTGGAAATAAATACATGCCATCAGGTGCTAAGACTTTAAATGTTCACTCAACGTTTCTTTCCTCCCTCTGAGAGACAATAATAAAAGAGACAGGAAACGAAATAAGCTTGCTCACTGCTGTTTACTACTGTTCTGCTCATTGTCTGTAGGTGCACTCATTACTGCTCATGCAGTTTTTCTTTTATTGAAAGACCTCCATCGTTTTTAGCTCTTTTGTTCTCATTATTAGGATCACTGTGGACCTAGCTCCAAGGCTAGAGGAACCATGATTCTGTATTGTGTTTTTCACCCGAAAAAAGGATTCCCTCCTCTGAGACGGCTTTACGGGCACTGTGTGTCACACCATGAGTGGACGGGAAGCACGGGGAGTCCTGTACTAACCACCAGAAGAGGGAATTCCGCACATTATGCCCAGCATTTTCAGGGCTATGACGGGATTTCCTTGTCACGCACAGATAGTACAAAACCGTAGTTATAAATGACAAATGCTGTATTGCACAACTTTGCTGTTAGAACATTGCCGATGTTTAGATCCTCGGAGTGGGACTTATGCTTAAGGTCTGAATTGTTTTCAGCCTGCCTCTAGCAATTAATTGATGGACTGGGGACCCATGATACCATTTAACATGGAGTTTTTGGATTGCCCGAATGTTTTGTCAAGTCAGAGCGGGGACTATTTTTATCTCTGTGGTTTGTGCATTTGGTTTCATTTAATGCATCACTGGGAAAGAATTCCTTAAATGGAGACATATTTGGACAAAATGTTGTGTTGCTTGACCACAGCCGTGTCTGTAACATCAGTAAATATTGAATTGATAAAGACAAATGTAGACATACATATTACAAGACAAATGTATTTAAATAACTTTACAGCCAATTAAATAACAGTGTAGGCCTGGCATGGTCATTACATTTGAATGTTTTCCTTTACACGATTGATTATCATATGAATAATTGTGATTAATAATTTAATTCTTAAGTCTTGTTTGTTCATTGCATGCAACTATTAAAGTACTAAAAGTAGTCAAACATGCTCAGTTGCCAATTGTGACTACTAATTAGGCTGAACATGATAGTGGTTAGCTTAAATGATTGCCATCAGCTGAAATAATTCACCAGTAGGCCTTTCGTGATCATGATATTGTCATACAAATAAATGTGATGAACAACTGAAAATGAAATTTTTTGTGTGTAATTATTAAAATATAAGCCAAAAGTATCCAAATTGGAATATGTCCTCTCCATACTTAGTAGCTCCGGAATCAGAATTGGCTCTACTGAACAAAGGTTACTCACTGCTGCTTCCTATGTGTTATAGCGTGACACAACATGACAATTCTCAGTAATTGCATCTCTGCTTTCTTACACTCACATGTATTTGCATCAACCAAACTGATTCTAAACTGTGAAACAATTAAAGAAAAAGCCTGTTGTAAGCTTAAGTAATTGCCACTAGGTAAATATGTAATAATTGTGATAACTCTTTTCTCCAAATAATTACAGACATAATTCCGAGTTTAAAGGGCCGCTACTACTGCTTATAGCTATGCAATGCATTGTGATGTAAAATTATGTTAATTTAATCATCATCTTAACATTATGTGCAGGAGTAAGCATTTAAAAAAAGGTAATTTGGGACAGAAGTGGAAATCTGATGTTCAGACATAGTTCTGTGAGTGAGCAGCTGTTCTTGATATTGCCTTCATTCGTTTATATTTAAACACCAAGTAATCAGTGTCCAAAATATCTCCTGGTATTCGGCCGGGGGGGGGGGGGATGATTTACAATACTATATATTGTAAACTATAGCATATTGTAATATATATTTTTTTCAGAGGTATTCTGGGCATAGTTACAGTTGTTAGACCATGAAGGACCAACAGGGAGAAATAATTTGCTACAGCGCCACCCTGAGGCAGACCAGTGTTATAGCTCTAGTTAATCAGAAATCAGAACACCAAAGCCAGATGATCACTGATCGGTGCAGTGAAAAAGCACTTTTTACTTGGCTTTACTCACGCTGAGTAATCATGAATGGGGTACCTGAGCCAGTCCTCTCATACGTCATTGCAGTTTAACGACTGGAGTTGGAGCACAACCAAGCTTGCTAAATACAGCAACCCGCCTAGTGCCAGCACCGTGTTCCCCATATCTTCATGCCTGTCCTGTAGTTTTAATGGGCTTTAATGGAAACCACATCCCAGGCCCCTTGAAGCACCACAGCAAGCTCCATTTCTGGCATTTTTCAGGCGCTGCGCTGGAGGAATGCAGTACACAGCTGCCGGAGAGGGGGCGAATCTGCTTGTGGAGGTCAGCACTGGGCAGGAGTCAGGGGCAGGTGGGGGTGTAAGAGAGACAGAGATGATGGGCTTTTATGAGAAAGCACTCTTTTTAAGTACTGCTGGGGGGCCCTGCTGACCAGGCCAGCTGTGACGATAGCAGGGAGAGGTTGTGGATCATAAGCGTTTTGTTTCAAACCAGCGTATGCAGGTCCACATCTGTAAGGGAGGAGTTGAGGCAGAGGGAATGTATGTGTGGGTTTGTGTGAGAGCACATGTGCTAAACTATCTGCTTGATGCCAGTATTAAAGGTGTTACGTACACAGAAGCTGCTAAATGACACAGGCACTTTCTGGTGTCGAAATCAGTTAGACTCATTTTGGGTACTGGGACTTCTCTTTTACTGTCCAGACTGCTTCTATTCCGAATTTTAGAAAGGATGTCTGTCAGAAGGTTTTAATATAAAGGCATGCCACAAGCAATTTTTGGTTGACAAATGACTCGCGCAACATATGGAACACATATAGTAAATATGTGCTGAAGGCTATTGCAGTGGAGAGCAATGTGTTGATATTTTTGCTCAGTATTTTGTCATGAAAGCTGGACAAATATGCATGCTCTTAAACATAATTGCTGCATGAAATTCACACTGCTTACCCACCAAACAGTTCTGTTGTTTAATTAAGCTGGGAAAACTGCAATTTGAAAAGATCAGGAGGATATACAAACAACAAATAAGTGAAGCCCTTCGGTCTCTCTGAAAGTAAACAAGATGTCAATTAGACTGATACAGCTGTGGTTAGATAAATGGTTCTGAGCAAAAGGGCAGTGTCCAGCTGAGAGAGGTGTGGACTTCGCATGAAAAATGCGAGAAACATCCGTTCCCCTTAACTAACCTTGGACTGTAGAACAACATTGATATTAAAGCATACTGGAAAGAGGTTCATATTAAGTAGCAACATCAGTGTGGCAAGTCCATTCATGGGTGCTATTATACATTACCATATTTCCCATTACACAGAAGACATTCATTTTCTTTAGTGAGTCTGTTTGTAGGTTGTGTGCAAGACTGAGGTCAGACAGGGAGACAGATAATTGAAAATATGACTCAGATATTTCATTTTAAAGATTTTTGTGCACATGTGAAAAGGGAAAAGTCAAAGGAAGTTGTATGAATGTTTCTGAGGAAGTGTATATGAGTAAGAGAGAAAAATGATTCATTTCTCCTAGTAACAGCTTCTTGAGAGCTATTTATAATGGCCATTTTGGCACAAATAAATGAAAAATGGTCTCTGCCTGTCTTGCACAATAGTTTATAACTATTGCCTTTACTAAAGAACCATTTAAAATGAACCGTTCTTGCTTTCCTTTCTCCTTTCCTTTAATATGTTGTGTTGCTTTTTGTGTTCATAAACGATTTACAAAGTTGTAAAGCTTTTAAAGAAAACCATTTTTTTTAGGTGCTTGAAATGCCTTGTTGGAATTCCAGCCCTTTTGTCTGTTACAAGGTGACATCATCTTGTAACACAGTACTTATTCTATCAGCAAGCCTGGTGCACCTTCATACAATGCACATCAAACACTGAAGGCCATATAGGGACACAACTAAACTAAAATCAGAGCACACTGGGCTTGTGGCGAGGTAGGACTTAAAGTCACAGGAGCTGTAACAGAGTGTTTCAGACAGAGGCTGAATACAGCTGTATGAGAAAAGTATTCTGCTTTGGGAAGGTTAAAGCAATTCCAGAGAGACTAAACTGGTGGACGTCCAAGGCTTTCAAAGCACAGTGCAAACACATGTTAAAAACAATTGAGTCCCTTTTTAAAAATGTTATACTAGGTTACATGGTGTCCTCCCTCTTCTGTCAGTGAACTTTACACAAAGATCCTAAACCCAATGCATTTCAAAATGACAAATTAAAATAAGTCCATTTTGCCCAGCAACATGAGCTACCAAACACAGGCTGTTTGGGGAGTCGAATCAAAAGAAGGAAATCACTTATGATATGACTGTCACCCCTCCTGGGCAGAAGGGAGGCAGTCAACACTTCCTATGCTGAGCGCTACTCACGCCGCCCATCAACAGCTTGAACTGGCCTCACACCAAGTGTGATTCTTCAGTCCAACAATGTTTCAGTCCCCACACAAGTAATAATAGCACACAGCAGAGACCACACAAGGTCAGCACTCAATGAAAAGCTCCATCAGAGTAAAAAAGGGGGGGCATTATGTAAGGGACAGAAAAAGAAGGTAGTTGGAGCTGAATTGACTGAGCATTCTGAGGGAAGTGCTTGAGGACACTGCTCAGGCTCATCTGGGTCTGCCTGGTTCTCTCCGGTTTTGAACACACATGTGCTGACAGGGGTGACCTCCCTGTTGTGGGGGCACAGCTGCACCCCTGGTCTTCCTCCCTACCTCTTCAGTGTCCTCACGCCACATCCACACAGACACACATGCACGTATTCTTGGTCTCATTTAGCGGAAATCAAAAATGAGTAAACTAAGCATGAAAAACGTACAAAAATGGTGGATTTAACAAGCATGTAAGCCTCTGATCAGAGTGCCAAACTGGGCCCCATCTGTTGATAAATTTCACCTGAGCGTGAACTGAAGTGCCGAGGGAACGCACACAATGACAAATTGCTGCACACATGTTTAATTCCACTTAAGGGCAGACTAACACAGTGCTAAACAAAGAGAAAACTTTGTGCTATATGGTCTAGTTGGGAATGATAAATCCACTCGTTGGAGACGGAAATGTTGCATGCTCACTTTACAATCTAAACCCAAAAAATGACCCCACACAAGCTTGTTAAACGAGGCTCATTGTTTCCCACAGTACTGCCAGTTTGAGGCAGTCCTGAACAGACTGGACGGGACTCTACTGAGCCGGATCCGAGCGCTCCACATGGGAGCGGAAGTGCACTTGCGTAACATTGAATCAGAGCAGAACCACACAGGAGCTCTCAGAAAACATTTTTCAGACTTTTTGGAGAGCTTAATATGTGGCCGTCCCAACATTGGTGATTTCCAGAGTCCTTCAACAACTCTAAATTCTGATTTAACATATTGGGATAATACAGTCAGAACTGAACATACTGGCCAGTACATAGACCTGTAACAGTTGATATGCCTAAAACTAGGATTGACTGACCTCCATATATGAGCACCAGTGACCGCCTCACAACAACTGACTTCATACACCAAGACGCTCAAGACATGTTGCTGTGCAACTGTGGCCTGTTATCCTGCTCAAATGGACTACCGAGTGTATTGATCAATGAATTAAGAAGTTTTTTCATAACAACTAGGCCAGCAGACGATAGAAAGCTTCTCATGACGTATTGCTTTATTATGTGTGTTCTGTTGCACTCTGTAACATAATATTAAGCTCTCCTACTCCTCCATGTTATCAGCATGGCTATACCTGTGATAAGTGGTGGTTGAGGTAGTGTTCTCTTACTGAAGGCCTGTGCTGTGTTTGTGTTTCCTGCAGGCCTGCTGGAGGGAGCTCCACAGCTGCTTCCTGAAGGAGACACACACCTGCAGAAGGCTGGCGGGTCACTCACGCTCATCTGCAGGTACTGTATTCTCCTATCCTACACACATCCTGTAAAACTACAAATACTACTTCCACTGCTACTACTACCACACGCGCACACAACATGAAGCCTGGAACTCTGCCCCAGTGCCCCATAGTCATTTCCAAAGAATTCAGCCTCCAAATATCAAAGCAGAAGATTGCTGTTCTCTTTTCCTATTTGTTGTTCCCTTTTACTGTAGGAACTTTTATTTTATTTTATTTTATTTTATCTTATTTTATTTTATACTAGGTTTTTAAGGCAGGTGAACTAAATTATACTGAACTCTCCAATGTTCTAGTAGAGCTAGGCAATATGACAATATTTATTGTAATTATGATAAATTACATTGTAACATGTCACAATAAGCTTTTCCAATCATATTATGGATATCATCAGTACTAAAACATCTGTGTGTTTTATCACAAATACAGCATAATTAGTCCTGATTTTGTGCAGGGCAGTATGTGAAATATTGAATAAAATGATTGTATTTATAGTTTTCAAAAGTATTTATAAATGTTCCTGATTTGTTCCAACTTTACAAATGTCAGAAAACATATTTGTTGTAACATGTTTTGTTAATTGTGATTTTTGTGCGATATCACCACATAGATATTTTCTGGGTAGGTGTGAGTTAATGAACTCCAGAATTATTATTTTGGGTAAAATTATGGTAATAAGTAGTCAGACAGTCTAACTAAATTACACAGAGATGCCTGACAAGTATTGAGCTAAAAAAGACACAAAACTCTCACATAAAATATGTCATAACTGAAATATCTTACAGTTGGATTTAAGCAGGGAAGCAGGTGGTTTTCCTGTAAACATTGTTAAAATATGTGGTGTGGTGGTCGTGAGTGGTCGCTGTTATGAGCCTACCACAAGCTCCAATTGAGTCCAGCATTTGTTTGGTATTTCACGTATATTTAGACAATACAAAAAGAAAAGGAGAAGAACATAAAACATAAAATGACTAACAGGTTCCTGGCAACCTGTAACCCTTTCCTCTGGTACCAATATTGGTGTGGGTTTAGGATGCTATCATCTGTACCTTGCTGCACCTCAGGCCTACTGCCCTCCATCTTCCCTCATGCCTCTTTCATACCCCCTAAGCCCCTCCCACAACATGGAGCATACCAACTACAGGGTTACCTGAAAGAGGCATGGGAACAAATGGTAGTTTTCACCATTTACCTGTGCAATGACATTCTCTCCATTTAAATTTAACTCATGAGCTCATGATGATTATGTACACGTCCAGATTTTACCTGAAGGATTTTATACAAAGGATTTTATACAAAGCTAGCTTTATAAATAATATTCATCAACTGTTCTCCAGGTGTGGGAGTCATAAGCTGTAACTAGTGATGTGTCTGGCGCCTTGACATCATCACAAAATACTACCGTAGTTAAATGATAGAGAGACTGTCATTTTGAACTCTCTCTCTCCACAGTTACCATGGGGGTTTTTGTAACAACCCTTTTGGGAAACGCAGTCCTGGTTAATACTTAGGGGACTAAGAGAAGGTCATTGTATCGTGCATTGCTTCAGTGGAGATGTTGTCAACATAGTCATGCCTAATTTGACAGAGGTAGGATAGCTGATGTGAAGATTCTTTATCATTTTCATTTAAATCTTCTAAAACTCTTAATATTATACTGGAAATCTTAAATCTACACCTGGCAGTTAAATTAGAACGGTTAATAATGGTATTTCCACCTAAGAGAGAACATAGTCACTGATGCCAGAAGGCAATCATTAGCATCCCATTTTATTCATCCATCCTCAGAAAAATGTGTGTGAGATGACTGCTTGAAACATACACATTTGTTAAACATTGCATCACGTTGCAACCGCTCTAGGAATGCTATCCCCCATGGATCTGTTTCAATGCGACACTTCCCTACAAGGCCATATGTAATAAATGCCTCTCTTGATACGGCCTCACTATCTGGCCCGTGATGTGGGGCTGAAGTTGCTTGACCCCCCCCAAGTCCAGAGGCAAAGCCACTGGTATGTCAGACATGTTGGATGCTCCTCAGGGATCTGTTTAATGGGATCTTTTCAAAATGGACGTTGTCCGAAATATGCATTTTTTGAACACATCATCCAAGAAAGCTATGTTCCCATGTGAAAGTTAGACTTATCAGATGACACAAGATTATAAGAGCAGCTCTCAAACACTTCAAAACAAACATCGTTAAATATCTTGGGAATATGGATGGGAAACCATTGGCATGCCAGCATGACAAATGGTATGGCACTTCAAAATAAATGAGCAGCTGGACCAGAACTGTTAGTCCATATAAGTATATACTTAAGAAACAAGTTGTTTGAACTTGCTTATCACATGTCCAAAGTCATTTACTTGAGAAACCCACTTAAAAGTACTGAAATCAATGTTAAAAAATAGGCTGGGTGGCATTTGTGATGTAGTTTAAAGAAAGACAGAATGTCCTTTGCTGTTCTCCCAAAGTTTTCTTCCATCTCCAATTTCTTCCATGTAGTATGACGTACTGGCTGATTCAATGAAGAGAGGATGTGATTGATTTGGTTTTGTAGCATTTTCTGATTTCCTGGTGAATATTTGTTGATTGATAATATTCTTCAGTGACACTTGAGAGCCTTCCACATACAAATAAAGTTGGTTTAGATCTGATACTGGATATCGGTATCAAGGTAATATCAAAGGTATGAAACTGATTCAGTAACAAATATCTTTGTAACAATTATCTTATGACTAAAATATTTTATGCTTCAGATAGCATGATATGTTGTGATGTGTTGTTAGCTGTGGTTAGCTTTCTTCCTGAGGTGGTTGTAGAGTGTTTGAGTATGGTAGCTTATTTTTACACAAAATGCTTCCATTGAAAATGGCTCATTTAAAATCTTTGTAGCTTTTAAATGAAACTTTTGTTTGTTGCCCTCAGTTTTGCCTATCGGTATCAAAAGAATAAAAAGTGCCATCATTACCATACATCTGTACCACCTCTGTACTGGCATACATAATAAGTTCTTCTGAATAGGATCATTTGGATGCTCTACTGATCATACAGACACTTGGCCAAACCATTATACCCTATGATTCTTTGTTTTTCATTGTCCTGATTAGGGGGTCCACCCAACTGCAGTGGACGCTGGCCAGTAGGAACCTGACCTCCAAAGACGTGCAAGTTAAGAAGTGCAAGGAGCTGCATAATGAACCCTGCAGTAAACTGGTGATAAACAACCTTAGGCACAGTGACACTGGATACTACAGTTGCAGTTACCACAATTCCAAAGACTATGAGAGGTCCACTTATGTGTTTGTCAAAGGTAAGTCATCAGCACATAGTGCCATAGTCATATGGCTTATTTCATGTAATTTACTGAAATACAGTTCTGGCAAAGTGACTGTGATAGGACATAAATGTATCATTATGCAATACATCCAACTTGTAATGCTTTCTGAAGAGTAGAAGACTTACTAGAACTACTGACAATAGTGTATGATACTGCAAAAAGTGCAATGTGAAACAGTCCATTTGGACATTTGGCTGATTGGCTGATTGCTTGATTAATCTTTTTTAAATTTTTGTTTTTAACATAAATTGTGTAGGATGCCTTAAACAAACTAGCACATTTCCAGATTTCACATTTACCTTCTAAAATTAAAAATCTTTTGCCTGTTTTAGAATCAGAGTTTTTTTTTCTCATAAATCAGTTAGAGACTCATGCTAAATTATGTTATAATACTGGCATAATATGATGTGGTGCAGGAGTTACACTTACCTGATGCACATTATTTACATCATAATTTGCAATACAGAACAGTTGAAATAAAAAATGATAAATAGCACTTATGATAAAAAGTGATGTCTGGAGCAAAAATGGTTCCATATCTTGGCCAATTCCAATCATGCACCCCCACTGCTACTTATCGGCATTACCGCCAAAGAGCTGTGAACAGTGAATGTGATAAGAGTTTCTTTGAGATAAAGCCAGAGGTTTATTTATGTAAACAGATAACACAGCTCTTTCTTTCTGATGTATATACAAATGTTCTCCTTTTCAGGCTGTTTCTTATTTGCTGCTCAGACTCTTTATAAGCAAAAGACTACTTATGTGCTAAATGGGCCAAAAATTACAGCATACACAAGGCCAAAAATTACTAACACCACTTTAGATCCTGTTAATTGCCAGGGCACTGACACAGTCAGTGAGAAATCTGATGTCCCTCTGTTTGATACAGGACCTGGAAGCGCTCCAGGCATTGGAAAAAGGAGAGAGACTTAATGAGTGGCTCCATAGCATACTTCACTGAGGCTCCAACAAAGCTATAAATCAGCCGACCTAGCAATGAGGCCAGTTTGTAATTGTACATTTATGATTACATGCAGGGAAGGGATTTAATATACCAGGTCAGACGGATGAAACTTGGCTGTCCAGGGACAGAGAGACATGGGGCAGAGAAAGAAAGGCATTCATGCAGACCTGGGCTTCTTTTGGGAGATGGAAGTGGAGTGTGATTGTGTCGGAAGCCTTGTTCACTGGCTATTATTTCCTGCCTGACCTTCTGTTTTTCCAGTCACTCCGTGAGCCATAGTGCAGCACTTGCCGTGTGACTGGATTTGCTGCCAAAATGTCAGATAAAGTGTTATGCCCATTGATCTTTAGTGGCAGCATAGACCCTCAGTCTTTCCGCAAGTGCATGGCAAACCTACACAAGGCTTGAACAGCACCTACGTAGACATGGCAGAATGTATTGCCAGATTTACTTTGCTGATTATGTACATCATTTTTTCAAACTGTTATGAAAAGTGTGCATTTTAACAGATTCTGCACACTGAGTGAACCATACAGGCATTACTTTAAAGAGTAAATAGCCCAATCTATTTCCTGTTTTTATACCTCTCTCTGTGACTTATTATGCTGTTTGTAGAAGAAACCAAGCTCACTTAGTCAGGGATATTTAAGGACTCCTCAGCATAGGAAGTTTTTGCCTTGAATTTTTGGGTTTCTGGGTTTAAAGAAAAAAAAAATTGTTTAACAGCTTAACAAATGAAGCCTTGTGCTAAGTCATTAGCATCACCGAAAGAATAACAGAGAATGATTTGTGAAGCTTGCCTTGGAACTGGAGTAAAATCTGTATAACCACACATTAGAATAGTAAATACAATCATGTGGTTAGGAACATTAAAATGATACCTGGCACTCTTGTGCTTTTACATAAACCTGTTTATTCTGTCCACAGATCCTAAGCAGCCATTTGTGGAGGACTTCACTCTAAAAGTCTTGTTTGTGTACAGAGAAGACAATAAGCTGGTGGTCCCTTGTAGAACAACATCTCCTAGACAAAATGTCACTTTGAATACTGTGAGTATTTCATACGTTTCATGCTGTTTGAAGGCATTTTTTTGTCTCAACTGACCTCAAAACTTTGTTCCACATCTTAGCCATTTCACTCTCTGCTTCTGATAAACTCCACACATGCTTTAGACATGTTTTTTCTTCAGTAATGACTTCTTTTTAGTGACCCTCCCATGCAGGCCAGTTGTATGCAGTTGTACGTATTGATATTGTTGGTGGGTGCATCTTTATAAGTCTCATCCTCCAAACTCTGTAGCTTCTTCAAAGTGATTTTTGGCCCCTTGTCTCTTTCTGGCTTCCCTCAGAAGCCCCCTTCCTGATGTGATGCAGTCACTGCTTTAGGCTTTGCTTAAGTGGAAAATTCTGGGGGATGGTGGGGCAGGGGGAGAGAATACCTTTGCATGGCTCTGTATCTAAGGAATACTTAATTGTTGTACAAAAAAATTGGTACATTTTCCTCTTAAGATGTCATAGGTAGTTTCTTCCTTCATCATGAACGAGGCGAATTTGGATTTTATGATTCGCGAAGCAGAGCAAGGTGTGCAGCTCACGTGTTGTTGAAAAGTATAAGTAGTATGCTTATTGACTTTAAAGAGAATTGAGGATGTCTTTGAGGGTTGCATGAGACCGTGGACGTCTCTCAGGTTCTCACACCCATCAAACCCTCCCTGAAGCATGCGGATGTGGACAGGGACAGTGGCAGAAGCTTATGGAAGCTCAGGGCGGGCCGAGGAGTCATCCTGTCTGCATCCTGTAAGAGCAGGAAGGTGGTCGTAGACTTTTCCCCCTGACCCAGAATAGAAACTCGAGCTATAAATATGACCCCTGTTTTATGCATAACACATAGGAAATACAGGTAGGAAAAAACAGCTGGGCAAAAGAGGTCAGCGAGGTTGATTAGATCTTAATGTATTTTCCAATGAAGCAATCGCTGTTGGCATGCCTAATGTTAAACACAGCAGTGAGCTCTAGCTGTGCCCCACAATGGCTTGCCATGGACAAACACTCTGCAGTGAGATGGCACAGATAGTTTTGCGACCTCCCTGCTACTGGAACATCTGCTGTGTTCATCTTAGCCACTTCCTTCCTTCCCTTCTTTTCTAACATTATGGTATAAAGAAAAGAAGTGAAATCATAAAGGACACTTGGATATAATCATGGTTTGCAGTCCTATATTCTGTTTCATGTGTTTCTATATGGAGAATTATCAGTAAAAGACATTTGCATTCATTCAAAAAGAGATACAGATAAACAAAATCAACTGGAAGACTTCACAGAATCTGCTATTACTTTCTTTCAGAGCCCTCCAATGTCACACACAACAAGGAAAGATGTTTTATGGGACCCAAAAGTTGGTTTCGTGATTCCGATAGGACGGTATGAAAGCTACAACCTTATTACATGCGACGCCAGTGCGCATGGCAGGAAATTCGAATCAAGCTTCATCCCACTGCGCCGCAGTGAGTTTCATTTTTGAGCATGTGAATATCCACTGTAGCTGTTACTAAGCCTCATGCATCTTTTCATGTACATAAATTAAAAGAAATATGTCATTCTATTGCTTACAATGCTAGCCTTACTGATATTGCAGAAATGTGCAATATTCCATCATCTAATTAATCTTTGAATGTTGTGTTGTTTGCTTTGAGCATCCTAATCAATCACAGATGAATCAGGTCAAAACTTGAGTTTTCCCAGTATTGTTCATGTATACTATTAACATGACACCCTACTCTGTTCTGTGTCTAGCCAATGTTCTGGAAAATGTGCAAATACCTAAAGGCCATCCAAGAGTCCTGGTTGGAGACACCTTGATCCTCAATTGCTCAGGACAGACCACATTTAACGGCAGAATTGAATTTACCTGGGAATTCAACGAGAAGCCTGTGAGTTCAAAGGACTTGCCTACAGTACTATATTAAAATCAGAGATCGCTCTTTATGTATTTAATTCCCAGTCAAAACAAATCATTATTAAGTTGCGCATTTACATTGCCAGGAAAAAATGTTGGAAAAATATAAAAAATTTCAAAGTTCAGTTCTAAGCTTTATGGTGGCTTCTACATTCTCCAGAGTAGCTTCTCAACTTCAGCGGATTCTGTTTGAATTGCAACTTTTCTTTTTTTGCCTTTCGTTTTCTCATGCACCTTCTTGACACATCACATGTTGATTGTTTCAGATGTGAAGGAAGACAGGAGCTTGATTTTATCTCAAAGTTTAAAGCTTTAAGTACTGTTTATCTGATGGTGACAGTTTTGGTGGTCTGCCAGGTCTTGCACAGCGAATAGCAGTCTCATTTATTCTAAATCTTATAATACTTTATTGGACTCCAGTACTTGTACTTGTGTTTATTTTGACAGGAAGTTTCATAAATGAAGGGTTTCATAAGTGAAAAGTATTGTGTGTAATACTGTAAAGTCACTTATTGTTATATTTAAACACAAAAAGATCTTGAATCACCATCACCCTAAATATAACAAATAGATTGTATTGCTAGAATATAAAGCTGGAAGGGTAGTCCAGAGCAATGAAAAAGTTGTTTTTCTATACCACAGATTACTCGGCCTCATACCATACACAGGACAAGAGAAGAACCTGCGAAAGTCACTGTAATGACCACGGCCCTAATCGTACCTAATGTTACCATGGAAGACAAGGGCAATTACAAATGCACAGCAAAAGTCAATGAATCTAAGGAGGCTACAGTAAAGGTCACTGTCTTTGGTGAGTATATAAAGGACATATGCCACACAAGTACTTTTGTCTTTATGTTTTAGCAGGGCAGTGAGGAATATGATGGTTTATGACTTTTTGTAGAGCATCCATTCCTCAATGTGAGCAGAGGTCATCGTAAGGAGGTTTTCAGTGTTGTAGAAGGCAGAAAGTTGGAGCTTGCACCCCGGGTCAATGCGCTGCCTCTTCCAGACAAAATAGTCTGGTAAGGTCATACAAATATTGTAGAAACAATAGCAACACCTGTTTCACATGCTGATGCGTTCCTATATCTCATTGCACATGCATGCATTTATAGCATTAATGCACATATAGTATGTTATGGTAAAGAGTTGTAATAAACTGAGTTATCTTTTATAGGTACAAGGATGGCAACCCCATCACAGACTCTTTATGCTATGAGATAGCAGACTATAACCTCACCATCAAGGAGGTGAAGCCTAAGGATGCTGGGATCTTTACTGTTGTGCTCTCAAACCAGGAAAAAGGACTTCAGAGGAACATCAGCTACACTCTGTTGGTCAAAAGTATGCATGATTGAACATACATACAGAACAGATTACAGTGAAATTGTGGACACGTCTCTTTTTTTGTTCTTAATTTGTCAGCCTCATCTGTCCTGCCCCTTGGGCTCAACTGCAGGTAGCTGCTACGACTGGAATTTCTGGCTTGTTGTTGCGCAGGCTGGATTGACGTAGCCGGTGCAGCTGGAGTTGATTAGTGGCCTTTGAAGGAGTTGTGTGGGTCTCCAGTGCTGCACGCTGCACTCAGCCACATTGTCCACTGGACTTTAGTGATTACTGGCTTATTCGACAAACTGACCATATTACACCATACGTACTGAGTGTAGTGGCTTAGGAACTGTTCTGAAAATCACATATCGTGCACCTCAGCTAGCAATGAGTGAAAAACAACAAACAAACAAAAAATCAGCACACAATATGAAAATGATGTAATTCCTAACATTGTAATATGACTTTTAAATGAGCATGTTCTTCATCAGACTCTTACATAAGTAAGCCATGGAAAGTATTTACAGGGATAAACTATTCAACTTGTTAGGAGTCTTATGCATACTGGCATGTTCCTTCAAGTCTGTTGGAAAAAGTGCCCTCAATCTTTCCATTTCCACATACTTTCTAGGAATTCTCTGATCATTCCGTATAAGAGTAATGACCTCTCTATTGTTGCATATAAAAGCTCCTACATTTGACCATTGTGCAGCTTGACACACATCATTACAGTCCCAAAACAACCTGAAGTCACAAAAAGTGGAAACAGAGATTCCTGGCACATTAAACAGCTTTCATGTAGACTTTGAAGTCTTTTCTATGCAAAATCCTCCAGTGTGCTGTTTTTCAAAGGACATTATGAAATTTTCTCTCTCCCCTTGTTTTTGTGTTTTTTCCACTCATATGTTTTGTGTAATAACAACTAATCTTCTGTTCTTGTCAACAATCTCTTTCTGATGACCTTTTCACATGTATTCTTATTGTAGATATAGTCAATTTAGTGCACTGAAGCACCATGGCATTTCTGGGTGTTTTCACAGTGAAACCGATGATCTCTGAGGAGGAAGTGGCTCCTGTAGGACCCCAGACCTACAGGCATGGCCAAAAGCACCAGCTTACCTGTACTGCCTATGGATACCCAATGCCTAACGTCACCTGGCTGTGGCAACCGTGTGATCCCAACCCCAAGCTCACACAGTGAGTCAGCATTGCAGCTTAATCTACTTTTAGCTGTTGTTTGTTATTGCAGTCCTTTTTTTCTTGTAACTTATTAGAGATTTTAGAGGCTTTTTAGCTTGTGTTTCTTTAACAGATTCAGAGATATGGATTGTTTGTGTGTCCCATGGATTCCTTCATTCTTGCTGATTGCTTTTTGTGGTTGGATAGAGTGCTTTCTGTTGTTGTAATTCTTGAAAAAGTATTCATAAATAGATGACTCACAACAAGTCTATGATGAGTGGTCAGGTAGTTAACTGACTGCTATGTTTATTAACCCTGCAAACTGCTGTGTTTGTTGTGCTTATTGACTCATTATTACTTTACTTCTCATATTTACTTTGGCACAAAACTTCTCTTTTGGACCCAAATGACCAGAATGGCCCGAGACCTCTCTTTTGACCTGTACTGACCAGAACAATACTGAACAATTATTTTGGCACTAAACAGACCATGTCTCAAAACTCTTCTCTTTGCCTATGATAACTAGAATGGTCCATAACTGTTCTCTAGGCCCAAAATGACCAGAATGACCTAGAGCTTTTCTCTTTGCCTGTAATGGTCAAAATCGTTGATGGACAGTAACAAAGTAAATTTAATTGATTACTGTACTTTACAGTAGTTTTTTGTTTATCTTTGCTAAGTCTGTTTTGTGTGACTTTTTACTTTAACTACTACATTTCAAAGTCAAATGTCTAATTAATTATTCTATTAAAAGACTGGATCTTTAAGAGAGTATTTACACTCAAATGAGTTGATTAAGCAAGAATCTTGTTTCAAAAATTATAATAGCACATTAGAGCAATAATAAATCTACTTTAACTTTGCTACATTTACTTTCCATCCTTAAGTATATCTGAAGGCAAATACTTATCTACTTTTACTGAAGTGGAGGTCTAAAGGGAGGGCTTTTAATGGAGTAATATTTTACCTTTGTATCTCTAATTTAACTCAAGTACATGTGTACTTTGTCCACCTCTGGTCAGAATGGCTCTTTTTCCTTGGGTCATAATGAGCAGAATGGCTCAAAGCTCCTTTCTTGGGCCATTATGATTAGAATGGTCCTGAATTTCTCTCCTGACAAGAATGACGAGAACTTCCTTGGTCTGTAATGACCCAACAGTGCCACAAGTCCTTTTCCAATGAAGCAGATTAGTCACTTTGACACCCACCCAAAAGAAAGTGAGGCTGTAACCAAATAACTTTGTATTTGTAACAGTCTGTAGCCATTAGCTGTGTGGAGTCAGAAAGGATATATGTGTGCCGCTGTCCCTGTTGTGCTGCTGTCTGCTGTAAATATCGGCCTGCAAGTGAACCCTTGAAAACTGTGCTGTGCACCCAGTGCACCCATGTTTGAGACTGTCACCAAGAGGTCAATAGATTTGTAAGATCAATCAAAGCAGTAAATTGTATTGAAAACAATTTTTGTCTTGCACCTCAGGCAGTGTGCTTTGACAAGGACTCCATATAATTACAACTAATTGTTGGTTAGAGTATGCCGTTTGCCAAAACTATGACAGAAATACTATTAAGGGGCAGTCATGCCAAAGGAACCATTTTTCTGCAGTTTAAAAGATAATCAGTAATGACAAAGGAAACAATAGCACATTTATATAGCTGTTGGGAAGGCTTGCTTTTCAGCAACTAATGAGGGGCTACATCTGTCATATTAATTGGCATTGTTGGAGAAGTAGTAAAAACATTCCTCTTTTCATTGCAACAACATCATAAATGTCTTGTCTCAGCAAAAAAATGACTGATGTCTACAATGTACCATGCAAATACATCATATTTAAGTGATGCTGAAGTGATGCTGACTGTTTGGTTCCGGGGTTGTAGTGTTAATGATTATGGAGGGTAAGGGGTATGAGAGATGAATGGAGGTGACTGTACCGGTGCTGGTGGGAGACTGTCTCAGGTCTTTTACAATCAAGCGGGTGAGAAGTTATCATCCATGCCTTGTTGACCAGGGAGGTCTGGGGATCAGCCTTATCTCAGGGAACCAGAGAGCGGGGGTGTTTCCTCTGTTGGTGACGCATGACTCAGCCCTTCCTGTCATGCTGCCGCTTCCTCTCTGGCCTCTACTCTCATTAATTCAATTGTTGCTTCCCTCAGAAGGATGCCGAGTAGCCTTTTGTTGTCCTCCAGACCCCAAGGACTGAGACAGGCAGCTCAACACGCTACACTTTAACACAGTGAGGCAGAACAAAAAAAAAGAAAGAAAAAGAAAAGAAAACCAAGATATTTCTCAGTTTCCTTTGAGGCTTGGGGTCAATGGTGAAAGGCAAACAATCTTGAGTGGCATCAGTTAAAAGAGGTGTTTTTTCCAATATTTTCTTCCAGTTGTTTGTGAAGGAAAAAGCTATTTTCTGACTGTTCCTCACTGAAAACACAGGGAAAATGCCCTCTCTGAAACTCCATGGCTGCACGCCCTGGTATTTCCTCATGTGTGCCCTGTCATGATGTTCAAAGGCAAAAATGTTCCTTTGCAACCCCTGTTCTTAGAAGTTGTGGGTTTCTGCAGCCAAGTAACTAGGTGTGCCAGAATAATGCAGGATCAAACAGATTTTGTCAAAAACTTAACAGGCATATAACATGTAGATCATCAGTAGATCATTTTTTCATCAGTCTCATTGTGTCAAATAGATCTTCTTTTTCATTATAGGTGCAGACATTACACTCATCCAGTTACTGTCCAAGGCAACATGGACCAAGATGCCATTCATCCATCTAACTTTGTTAATGAAATCTTCACCAGGACTGAGCTGGTAAAGGGCAAAAACAAGGTGGGTACAATACACCACAACAAGCTTTTATGAGCATACCATGGATATTGCCAGTACCTAAAGAACACATACAACCATAACATAATTAGTCTTGTTTAATTGGATTATTTGCGGTGCAGTATGTGAAATGTGCTTGAAAGTAATTGCTAAATGGGGCACTGCTGATGCGTAATCTCTGCTCCAAATTATCAAAAAATTGTTCACTATATTATCTTCAATTATTGAGATTTGCCATTTTTGCTATATTGCTCACTCCTATGTACAGCTGTTATTTCAACCAAATGTATAGCAAGTAGCTATCAAAAAAAAAAGATACATCTACATGATGGGAAGTCTAAATAACCGTTCTCTTTTTTAATGGAAGCTGTTAAAAATGTGTGTTTACATAATCATTGCACTGGCAGCAACGGCTTGTTATTTAAACTAATAATGACCCTATTGATCTGCTTCAATTTAGCAGAAAGTAGCGGTGACTGATTTTGACCTTGAAATGTGTATGTGTAGAGAGGAGCTGAATTCAGAGCCAAAGGGAGCAAATCTAAATCAGATGTACCACACTACATAATCATATAGAAGGCAGAGGGAGAAAAGTAGACCTTTTAAAATACAGCAGATAAAAGTGGGTTTGATGTTGGAACACAACTTGTAATGAATTTGTCCAGATGTAATTTTGTTCTTAGACTGTATATACCAATGTGGCTCCTGATCACAGTTTATTAGGTAACACAGAAAGTTTAGAATGTGTGTGTGTATATCTACATATCAATCTGACATAAAAGCTGTCCATCACTATTTAATTGAAAACAGAGGCTAGTTAATTTGGGTAGTTGTAGCAGAAGACAATACCTTTTTACAGAGATTTTACAGGCGCATCTGCATGACTCTTCTTAGGCTCAGATGTCCTCATGAACAGGCCAACAACCCATGCCAAAGCTATTCAAGTTAGAGTGTGTTAGCTCTGTTACATTTTAAGATGTCTCTGAATATCAGTACATTTTCATTACAGTCAGGGTGATCCTGAAACACTTTACCCTTTCTTAAAAACATGCAATCATGATGTTAGGGGGAAACCCGTTAAGATCACCAAAGTCTTGTTTTGAATTATACCACCAAATATGATACAGCCTTAGAACACATTCACAGTGCAGTTAATGTGGTGTTAAGCCACTCTTTGTCTGCCACTTTGTGTTAATCGCTTAAATTGCCAAGATACCCTCTACACAGAAGAGGTAGGAATATCCCTGGTGACCTTGTTACCCAAAATGTTAAGCAATTAGTGTCCTACCATGCACTGTAGCATGTTTAAAAATACTGAGAAGGACCGGTTCACCTAATTTTTTTTTTGGATCCAGATGACAAGAGAACAAGGTTTAAACGACTCTGACAGAGGGTTCATTACAGGGGCATAGATAGCAAGAGCTTCAGTCACAAAGGCTCCTGTGTTTCAGGTGGAACAGTGACTGAAGTGACTAAAGAGATCTGTTTTTAGATCACTTTAGATTTAGGGAAGGATCAGTTAACAGGGTTGACCCGTGGCTCAGAGCAAACTGTGGTTGAAAGTACACATTTAGTGACTCTTACATTAATGTCATTTGTAAGGAGAATGAGACCACCTGCTTCTCAGGTGACTGAATGTCATTGCAGGACATGCATCAGAACAGTTTGTTGACAACTACTTAGAAGAACAACGTAATAGGGTTGCAGAACATAAACTCCTCATCACAAAGATGAATGCACATTTAAGAGTTCAGAAATTACTTAGAAATGATCAAAACCAGCATTTTCTATAACACCTAATTCTTCTTATTATCATAAATATTGATGTTCTGAATCAAATATCATAAATATAATTCCCACTTTTTCTCAAGTGAAAGAGCACACACATTTAGAAGGAAGCCTTGCTTAGTAGCTCTTTTGGCTAAAAATAGCTGAAGCTTTATAGAAGTAAGTCTCAGAGGTCAGTGATATAAGTGACCAGTTTAAAACGGTTGGGATTTGTTTAAAGTGAATTCATTTCTGTCATCTCACGTAAATTCCCCTGCCCTCAACAACAGGTTGGTAAGAGTCTGCTTAAGACTGTGGCTCGGAGCCATAGATAAAAAGAGAGAGAGAGATGGAACTTGGAAAGTCACAGCAGCTAGCAGGGAAGGGAGCGGAGTCTTCTTGTTATGTTCCTTGCAACTGATGAACTGACTGACAAAAAATACAAATCCTGAAAGTATGCCAAAGTTCTAGCCATAAGTTCTTTTTTTCCTAGATATCAAATGTAACAGGTCTAAAACACAATAGCCTAGGAATGGCAGGAAGTTTACATTGAAATAGTGGGTGTGATGCGTTCAAAGCACCTTACCTTTAATTTGAGGGCTGAGGAAAACAGATTGCTTTTGGAAACAGAAAGCAGAACTCTCGCATTTGATCTTGAGCCAAAAATCAGCCTTATTATTATGTCTACTACGGCTGTTAAATGGGTTCCGCTTGAATGGTGACGGGATCAAGTGTGGCATTGTAAAAGTGCGTAAGGAAATTACATGGAACTCAGGCCCTCATTCTGTGCTGTACACTCAGCAGTGCTTTTGGCCTTAAAAACTCCAGATGTATCCTTCTATTAATGTGAAGACTGGTGAGTGGAAAAAAGACCAGGTTTAAATTAGACCTGTGACCCACCTGTTAGCCTTAAATTAATGATCCAAGTTTCTATCAGAGGTTCCACTTGTTGAATCTTCAGAAACAACATTTCATATTTCAAATGTGCTGTTTCAGTTTGCAGAGGCTATGTTTGAAATATTTTGCAAATGTACGTAACAGGTTTGCTAAAAGCTTTTCCAAACATGTGTTGGTTTCACACAGACCACAAGCACCTTGACGGTGACAGCTAACGTGTCCGGGGTCTACTACTGCAAAGCCGTCAACGTGGTGGGAGAGCGGACCATGAAGATCGATTTCTTTGTGGACGGTAAGTAAGATGTGCATTGAGAAGTTGAAGACCAATAATCATTTCTTTCCAAATGGCACAGGTGTCATTCCAGAGCTTTGCTCTGCTGTTTTTTATAAGTATGGCTAGGTATAGTGTAAAACACAGTCATGTGGTTTATATTGACCTACACATATGTAATGAGTTGCTTCAAACACACAGGAATGCCCATGCTAGATTGTGCAATAAGGAGAGCAGTGGGGGGCGTTAATTGAAACCATATCACTGTGCGGCATGGAGTGGAGTACAGAATAGGCAAAACACATCTGCTGCTGTATGGCACTGTGTAAAAGTATCTGAACTCTCTGCACAGTGCTGTTGGCAGAGCAGCTTGTTTCCCTTGTCTCAATGGCCCTGCTTCAACCTTAATCACTTTTATACACAGCTGACCAGGTTCAAGTGTTCCTGAACCAAAAGAAAAAAAAAAACATTTAGTGGGTTATATAATCGCGAGTTTCAGCTGTCTCTGCTCTCTACTTCGGAATGATGACGGAAAATGAAAGTCTTAACATTCACAGACATGTTGATGACTCCAGACCTCCATTCCTCACTTCAATATCTTAATAATAACTAATTTAACTTTCTAATGACAAGTTTTCTGAATTATAAGCCTGATGATGTGGAGACACAAAAGGAGTTTCAAAAAGAGTTCAGTCAAAAATACTAACGTTGCTAACAGTGAGTGAAATTGTGTACACACCAAGCCCTAATGTGGCTAATAATGACCAGAAGCAAGTAGCTGCCAAGCTAGTGGCAAGCACTAGCAATTGAGCTAGTACTTTAATGTCTTGACAAGGATGTAGGTCTCTTGCAGTTATCATATGATCACCTAATTTATTTGAATATGCAATAAGCTAATCACGATTACTTTCTGCAGATGTTAGCTATGTTGCAAGAACACACTGTGAACTGCATGCATTTTAATCTCTTGGGTTCAGGAAAACACATGGAAATATAAGGAAGCAGAAAATGCTTTGCGAAAACAACAAAAGTTCTAACTTCTGACACTTTTAGAGGGCAGTATTTGAGCTTAAGCTCTGTCTGTTGTCAGCTGGTAACTGCTAAGTATGGACAGCAAGGAGGCTAGATAGGTTATCAACCAATCTGGGCATTTTAGGCTTGGGCCTTAATAGTCACATACAATGGACAAAAAAGACAAACTGTTAATTGCAGTAATTTATGGCATCAAGATTGTGACAGACCTAGCAGCATTTTGTGTTGGAAAAGCAGAGAAGGCAAACAGTTAGAGGAGTAAGCTTAAAAAAAGTGCCAACTAAATCAGAGAAAGCACCAATGTGGCATGGTTGCAGATGGCAGGTCACAGGAGACCTGAGGAGAGAATATGATGGTTTTGAGAATATTCTGCCCTGCTGCAGAGGTGGGGATGATTGTGAGTGCAGGAATGCTGGTGAGACAGACCGAATTGTAATAGCAGCTGTCTTTTCTTACGGAACGCGAAACGCTTTCCAGTACTGCGAATAAACAAGCGTGTTCCAGCTCCCCCGAGGCACAGCCTCAGCCTGGTTCCTATTGTAGCTGCTTCAGGTTGGCCGTCACCGCCACCATCCGCCAGCAACGTGCTTCCAATTAGTAGTGATGAAACAGGAAATAACTGCAAATTTGACATTCCTGGCTTGGTAGTGTGTAACTTTGTGTTCTTTGGCGTGGTTCAAAGTAGGACCCATTCTATTAACAGCCCCAGTAACATTGTGTCCTATAGTTTTATTATTAGTTTTTATGGCATTTACAGGCCAGAAGGATAGATTAACTCTTTGATGTTACACTTGTCAGCTATTACAAAAACATGTCATTGTTGCTCATAGCTCGTTGAAACTATCACTTATGATTTTGATAAGATTTATTATGATTTCAATTAAGTGCTTTACATATTTCTGCTTCAAAAACGATCAGACATACAGACTCACACCTGCCAATGTGGAATGTAAATTAACTGTAATTGTCATTCAGGACCTGCTTCATTACTAAATGTGCTATTTAAATGGTATAGTAAAATAACAGTTTTGACTTTGTGATGACACAAGTGATGTGTCACTAGGTAAATAGAGATGCCACTTTTTATTTTCCGACACAGATAACAAATAGTGAAATACAGACACTGGCCTGATATATTTTATTCTCAGCTTGAAAATTAGCTGTTGTTTGTTAAGTACTATCATGTAGGCTATCATGCTCAAAAATTACTCAAACGCTTTACCACCTCACAGGAAGAAATACACAGCTAACACATTACATCACACAATGTCAAAGTGTAGAACTCATATCTTTTTTTCATTTTGCTACCTGATGCAGTCTCTGCTACTATTGACCTGATTATAAACTCTTGTCTTACAGATCAAGCCCAGCCATTTAAAGTTGAGCCTCTGACAGCTATTGAAGGAGATAACATCACTCTGACATGCCGTGGCACACGGTTTCTGTATGATCGACTGAGTTGGTACGATCCGCAAAATCAGCCAGTCCATGGTGGTAGTTTCACACAGCAGGTCGATTGCTATTCCGTTTCCATATCTCTTAATCTGAAGAATATCTCTAGAGGTCACACCGTGGGGTATCAATGCCGGGCAGTCTACCTCAGCTCTAACAAAGAGGTCAACACAACTTCAACATTAATAGTCGATGGTGAGTTCCTTTTACCAAGCCCTAAGAAAATACATCTCTATACCATGTTTCTTCATTCATTCAGTCTATTTTACATAGGCTTCACGTAGGTATATGGTTCCATTCTGCTCAGAGATGAGTTTGCTTATTGTGTAACTCTGCTTTGATTTGTGCAGAGAGGAGAGTTCCTACGTTGACACTGAACTTGACAAACCAGGACGTGAACAGCAGCAGCACTCTGACACTGGCTTGTCTTGCCCATGGTGTTCCACCTCCCTTCATCACGTGGTACAAAGACAAGGTTCTTGTCACTGAAGGACCAGGTGAAGAGGCATATGTTTTTAAATATCAGTTGTAACTTCACAGCAGTCTAAATGAATCCATTTTTTGGATGTAAACTGAATTACTGCTGTAAATTATCTGCATGTTCATTTTCTCAATATTGTATAGAAGTGAGTTAATCGCAAGTAATCCAATCAATATTCAGGAATTACTTTTAGAGATGACGGGGCCCTGGTCATCCAGAGGGTGAAGAAAGAAGATGAAGGAATGTATGAGTGTCAGGCCACCAACGCTGAAGGCGTAGCAACCTCTAGGGCAGTCATCACTGTACTGGGTGAGTAACATATCAGCTGACCTTCACCTTCTTCCCATTTCTTGTAACAAGCCCTTTGAACTACAGTACAGCACAGCTGTGGCGAGGGCTCGCCCTTTTTCAGAAAGGGTAATGTATTACATGTTAGACAGTAGCAAGCCACAAATTACTTTAAATACTTTCAGCCAGACATCAGGATGCATGACAAATTGAAATCTCATTGGAGATTTTCTCCAGAATCTCATTTGTTCAAGAGGAAAATAGTTTTAGCCAAACTTCAGTATTTAATCTATCCCATGAGATGGACGCTGATGTTGCTGGGAATCCCGTGCAAATTCCTGGGCATTTTTTATGGCGGAGAGGTCAGAGAGGGTCTCCTCACATGGGAGCTGACCTCTGCGCTGTCTGCAAGAAGCTTTGCTAATGACTGGCAGGGTGACTTCTTAAAGGGGCTTGAAATCTGAAATGACCAATTACGGTGCTCCGTCTGACCCGTTACCATGACATCGCGGCCTACTCTCTCACTTCGTCCCTTCAGATAGTCTCTCTTCTTTAGACCGTTCCTAACACTCCTCTTAATTTTCCCCAGCAGCATAAACTTCCTTTCAAAAATGAATGAGTCTGGCATATTTATGTGTGTCTGCGCAAAGCCCAGCCAAAGTCTCTTATTCAAGCAGAGCAAGGAGTGTGTTTTGATTGCATTATCTGTTTTTTTCTCTCCTTTTGAGAGAATTGAAATTCCTATTGGCTTAGGCAGTATGCTGACTGTTGGAATTTTTGCAGGAGATCAGTGGGTGCTGAGTATGAGTTAGATTGTGTGCTATGCATAGCTAAAATAAACACAGAGCGGACAATGCTATATGTCAACATCACTCCGTCACGCCCAACACGTATACAAATTGTCAGTAAACGAGAAATGAAAGTCAAGAGCTGATGTCTTAAAAATAACTACTTGATCATGTGTGTATACTTGTGTGGCTTTAGGTGATGAAGGAAAGCCGAATATTGAGGTGATCATCCTGGTGTGCACTGGAGCAGCCGCCACCTTCCTTTGGATTATGCTGATTCTCTTCATCCGCAAACTGAGGAAGGTAAAGGCTGCAATAGCATTTCAAGCCTCGGTTCTGCTGTTCAGCTCTGGTGTTGCCAAATTCACAAGTGTTGGCAAAGTCTGCTGACTTATGCTGGAAATTGTTCCTATTTCTCAATTTGATTACTGGTGTCCTATAATAGATGTGATTAGTCAACTTTCATATAACTTAGTAAGCAGTTTTTGATGAGGAGTGGATTATTTCTGACTTATGTCTCATTTAACCATAGATATTCACTTAAATATTTATTATGTAATTTGCTAAATACAGCCTTTTCAACTAATTTTATTCCGCTGAAAACCTTTTTAACTATTAAAAAAAAAAACTAATAGATGTGAAGTGGATAATTAATTCCCAATTTTATTTAATGTGCGATTTGCTTTATTTATTTGATTTACTTTTTTTTGCTTTAAAATTGCCCTAACATTCATTATTGTGTTGTTAATTGAAGTATCAATGTATTAGTAATCAATTTACTGTTTATTTGTCTTTTATTATATGTATTAAGCAGCTAGACTTTAAATGAGAGCTTGGTGTCATTGGGTTCATCCCCCATATAAATAAAAGATGATGATGATGATGATGATAATGATGATGAAACCATACATATGATACACAATCTACTCTTTTAGACAGTACTCTTTTAGAATACGACTACCTTAAATGGTTTATGAAGGATATGAAATCTGTTTGCTAATAATTATTGGATTATTAATTAGGTCTTAAACTGTTACAAACATACTATAAGCAGTTATAACACATACATTAAAAAGATACGACAGTGACTTGTTGTTTGCCTAATAGTGAATTAGCATTCATTAATACTCATAAATCCCAAGTTTTTCTGGTTGCATATTGTACCATCAGTCAGCATTATACCTGTCAGCTTCATGAGATGTTAATGTTCATCAGATATAACAGCTCACTGCTGGGCTTTTATTCATGTGTAATAACTGCATATTGGTGAATTTTATTAGGATTTACTGTCATACTGTCAAGTGGTACCAACCTTACAATAAGAAATGTGAAAGTATCTATCACTTCCTGTCTCAATCTAGCCAAGTTCTGCTGATTTAAAGACAGGCTACCTGTCTATCATCATGGATCCTGAGCAGATGCCTCTCGATGAGCAGTGTGACCGTCTGCCTTATGACGGCAGCAAATGGGAGTTTCCTAGAGACCGCCTCAGACTGGGTGAGCTCTCTACTTCTTCACTATTTTTTAAAAATTTGTCTGTTCTTAAACATCTGTCTGTTTTAATACATGAACATCTACACACATATTAGCAGAAATATTACAATGTCCGGTCCTAAATTATCCAAACATTACCCAGGGCTCAGTACCTGAATGGCATGCCTCTGTCTTTTTGAATGAAAGAATTGTGCCATTATTTATCAGCGACCTGTTGCTGTCGTCCAGTCTTAACTACTCCATAAATTCCCTGTGGAGGGCCGGCCAAGTGGTCCCAAGCCCAGCAGGTTGTTTTAATTATAGGCCCATATCTCCCCTGACAGGGCAACCAGTCTGATTTATGAGCCTCAAGGCACAGTGGCAAACTCGTGGCTCTCTTTCTTTCTCATTTTTTGAAATAGGTAAAACTCTGGGCCATGGTGCTTTTGGAAAGGTTGTGGAGGCTTCTGCTTTTGGCATAGACAAGCTCTCCACATGCAAAACAGTTGCTGTTAAAATGCTGAAAGGTAAGAAATATTTTAACATTTTACGTTCAGATAGATGCAGACATAATTGGCAGCCGTGCTCGAGCTATTGCATGTAGGGGTTCCAGCTGAGGACCCAAATGTCCTATTGAGAATGATATGATATGAAATTCTGTCTCTCCAGGATGACACAAGGTTCAAAAGTGTAAAGTAAAAATCTGCAACTACTCATGTACATGATCACTAATTAATCCCAAACAGATGTTTTTGAGATTATGTGGTTATGTGAACCCAACCCAATGAGGCTACATTTTCACTTTTGATTTATAAATATGTTTTTATTACAGCAATCCAATAAGCAAAGCTGGTTAATGCAAAATTTAGAAAGCTCTAGGAATTCCTCATCATAACTGCCCCAGAAAGAGTACATTTAACCCTATTTAAAAGAACTTGCTTAGTGGATTAAACTAAAACAAGTGTTTTTAGCTTTAGTGAGACAGTATCCACCTGAGGTTGTCTTGGTCAAAATAACTTCCCCCCACTTTTACTGTTTAGTCAGGAGCTTGTGAATAGAGATTGGCCACTGGGAAGAGCGATGAGCAGTGCTCCGGTGGTAGTGTTGTGTGATGATGATAAATCAGGGCACTCTAGATTCGTAATTCCGTTGGTGTCACATTATCAATCCTCCCTAGACATTAATCATCAAGAGAGAGGCTAGCTGAATGTCGGTTTCATGTGTCTTGGGTCAGCTTCTAATGAAAAGCAGCACACTTCCCCAGAATTCCTATGTATTATGAAACTGCACTGCCTGTACTGCTTTGCTTGAGAATGTTCTGATCAGCATGGCAGCAGTTCCTATTTTGGGGCAAATAAAACAACAACAAAAAAATACAAATTCTCTTTACAAATATGTTAAAGCCATAAAGAAGAGGAAGCCTCACTTTTACTGCTGCTTTAATCGATTCCAATATGGACAAAGGTAAAACTCTTGTGGCTGGAAGTTTTTGTGAAGTGGCATCAGTTGTGTTTGAGTTACTGCTGAATGGTGAACATAGCTCATTTGTGTCACTTTGATGGAGTTAAGCTGTAGGAAGCCTGACGTGTTAAGAAAAACAGCCTCCCTCCGTGACTCCAAGACCTCTAAGGGTCACCAGGATGGAACGCTTGACCCACATCTCTGACTCTCACAATATGTGCAGTCCTGAGAATAAAATTTAGATTATTTTCTTTATAGATATTGAGCATACACTGATATTGCCTCCAGATGCTGATTTCAGTACTTATGCTTTGGACTTTTAAAGACTTTTTAAAAGACGTTCCATTACAGATGTAACACAGACTAACCTTCCTTGTCTCTGATGTATGCTCTGTTTACAGATTTTCTATCTATATAAATGCACTTATGGGGTTTGGTTTTCATGCTGTATGCTAAGGAAAGAAATGATGGCATAAAGGCAAAATGCAATTGTTCTGTTTGTTTATACCAGGGACGCCCAAATTGTGGCTGGTATACCAAAATTGGCCCATGAGGGCATTTGATTCAGGCCACCAGAAAGTTTCCCTAACCACAACAATGCCTCCAATGAGAGAACCTATTTTTATTTTTTTGTTTAACTAAGTTATTAAAGTCTTATTCTCATTTTGAATAATGTACTTTTGAAATATTCTAGCACCAAGTACACAGCTTACACAGCTTATTAAAAATATATACTTTAAACTTGCCTACCTTCTTTATTTGTACATAGTTTTGTCTTTTTGGCTCTCAGCCCACCACAAACATTTCACTCAGACAAAAGTTTGGGCACCCCTGATTTATATAGACCCAGTGATCTTAGTTTATTTTCATGCAGAAATCTCAAGGTCCCCAGTCAGCATCTACAGAAAATAAACAACAGATAACAGAAACACAGATAACAGTTTTAAAGGCAGCTTATGGTATGTTTGAGAGTTAAGTGTGCTTGCTTTGAGTGCATGCAGTTCATAGGCTCATGTCCAGGTCTAACCACAAGCAATGCATTTCTTCATGGCCACCTTCCAGCCATTTAAGATGTTCCCTTCTGTCTCCTCTCTTCATGTACAACAGGCGGAGCTACGAATAATGAATGCCGGGCACTTATGTCTGAACTGAAAATACTGATCCATATTGGCCACCACCTCAATGTTGTCAATCTGCTGGGAGCCTGCACTAAGCAAGGAGGTAAGAATAACAGAACTGTTTATCAAGGCCCACAAAACCGACTCATTTCTCAGAGCGAGCTCAAGTCACGTGCACTCGTTACTTACCGTTTTCTCATTTCAGGCCCATTAATGATAATAGTGGAGTACTGCAAGTATGGAAACCTTTCCAATTACTTGAGGAGCAAGCGGGGAGACTTTGTTGTGTATAAGGTATGTAGTATGTGACTTTTGATGAGTCAATCAGGATCAGAATTACTTTACAGCCCGGCATGTGTCAAGTAGAGAAATGCGTTTTTGGAGAACATTAAGTGAATTTCAGAGTTACGCTGAGTAAATATACTAATTCACAGAGGAGAACATGACAGCACAAACATCTCAGTATGTCATAGCTGTCATATCAATTTAATTATGTTTTCATATTATCCTGAAATCTACAAGAATTATTAATCTATATTCTACAAAGATGGTCCAATATCAGGAATAAGTCACTAGCAAGTACACATTTGGGTTTTGAAGTCAGTGTGCCTCATTCACCAATATCTTGTTTTTATTCTTAAGTTTGTTCTGGAGAAAGGTCAGAATCATAATGTGTTCTCAAACAGCAGCATTGTTGGAACCTTTGTGCTCCTGATTGTGCATAGATTCTGTTCTTGCCAAATCCCAAATAAATTAACTTTTAAAAACTCAAGAAGGATCTGGGTTTTCAATAACAAGTTTCTTATTAAGACAGGTGGGTAAAACCCTGTGACAGGAGCTGACTTGATATGGCCATTGCATCCATTTGTTAATAATCCATTTATGGTAACTAAAATAAATAAAATACACTGCTTACAGCCATAGATACATATATTTGCTATTTTCTTCATTCATAAAGTCTGCTTCCAACAACCTATCATGGAAAAAATTAAAATAACACGTTTTAGAACATGTTATATCTGCCACACCAAGATCTCCTGCTATAGCACATTTCGTTATATGCGATGAAAAAGTCTGAAATTGCATTTTATAACTCAATTGGTATTAAATTGTCTTACATGTTCAGATTTTAGAGTGCAGAAATTGTTGTTAAGGAGAAAAAAATAGAAACAAAACCGTACACTTTGCCTGCTGTTAGAGGCATATTAAGGCACTCTCACAGTTGTGTGTTACACAACGTGATTTAAAACGTGATTTAAGGATGCCTGCAGACACATGTACCAATGTATGTGTGGTGACGCTCCTTACAGAAATACCTTTTTTCCTCTTCAGTCTCAGGACGGCAAGACGCTGCGCTCAGGTTCAGGCTGCGATTTGAGCGAGCTAATCAAGCGCAGGCTGGAGAGCGTGGCGAGCACAGGAAGCTCAGCCAGTTCGGGCTTCATCGAAGATAAGAGCTACTGTGACTCGGAGGAAGAGGAGGAAGGTAACGGCTGAGTATCTTCCTTCCCCCTCTCCAGCCACCCTCCCCACCTCACCTCCGCCCAACCCACCTCTGCCTGTTTTTCTCTTCTCAATCTGATAGGAAGCTTCCTCTGAAATTCATAAGTACAATCAATATTTAGTGTGCGCCACTGTCACCCGTGGTGCCTGGGGCTTATTTTTTTCTATTTCCTGCCCAAGCATTCCCAGTACACTGAGCCGTGTTGTCCTTTGCTTGTTATTTCTGGTTTGATAAACTGTTTACTCAGGTGGGACACTGGAAGAGTCCCACCCGCAGTCCCTCCTCCTGGAGCCCCCCCTCCCCCCCAACCCAAGGATCATTGACGAGCTGCACGTTTCAGGCAGTGTCTAAAAATAGGGGGCAGACTTCTTTTTCTCAGATGCTGTAAGGAAGTATCTGAGGAAAACAAGATAATTGTGAAGACAAACATACACTTAACTGGGAACGTTCCTATTCTGCAAGTCATTGACGGATAAGCAGAGCCTGAGAGGAACATATTTCTTAAGCTTCTGCAGACTGAACTGTCAGTGTAGTAAGGAGTATCTTATTTATTGCTGATTGTGTTTTTTCCTTTTTATCCAGAGCAAGAGGACTTGTATAAGAGAGTGCTCACACTAGAGGACTTAATTTGCTACAGCTTTCAAGTGGCCAAAGGCATGGAGTTCTTGGCTTCGCGAAAAGTAAGACCTTGGCTAAATTACTGCCAATAGCTGTATTGTATAACAGTTTAGGATTCCAAATCACACCAACAGTTCAGCAGTTCAGTGCTGCTTGTCATTCTTGCATAAATATCCAGAGCATTGAAATTACTGTTACAGTGTTTAATTATTTGTGTCCAATTGAACTTAAGTGAACAATGTAAGTGTTAATTTAACACAGAGAGTGTTCTGAATATTAGTTATTATCTCAGTTCTGCTTTTGGTTTGAGACAGACATTTCTAGTAACAGTAAACTTTAAACACCTATAAGAAATGAGGACATCATTGTTGATAGACAAGGTTCCACAGGAACCAAAGTACTGAGCAGTCGTTTGACCCACTAGTTTTTTACTAGGGACACGACTTACCACTTTCTGATTAAGTTTAGGACAGTTACATCACAAAGACATTAAACTACCTGGGGTGCTGACCAATAGACACAAACAGAAAGAGAGTTGAACTCATTGGCAGAACCAATCAAAATTGTAATTTCACCCAAATAGTAAAGGCTTTGTGAGTTTGTATTCATTCATTAGATTAAATTCAGGTACAGATGCAAGGTTACAATATGTACAATTATTTGTGTCACAGGAGGTGACAAAGCCTTAAGGCCTATTCACACTTTAAGTTTACAGACAACACATTAACGCTAATGCTGTCTTGCAAATGATTTGTCATGCTGTTTGTTAAACATTTGTTAATAAATTTAGCTGTTATCCAGTGTTTGGATAAACAAGTGATACTTGTTTTGCTGTTGATCTACTCAGTGTATATGTCTTCATATATACATGCATGGCACTCATTAGCACAGGTGTAATATGGGAGTTGGAGTATGGGGTTGAGTGTAGTGTGAAGTGTCTCACGCCATTGCCTTTACTATGACAGTTCCACATGGTCACATCAGCTGCTCCACATTATCACACCTTTCCTCCATGTGTTTCTAATGGCATTGCACCACATGGTTCATATAAAAAACAAGAAATATGTGTTTCTATAAGACCCCCTCTTTTCACAGATGAAGTGTCTGAATTTGAAGTGTACTTCAGATCAAGCATTTGCTGTAATGCCTCTCTTTTTTCCCTCAGTGCATTCACCGTGATTTGGCAGCACGGAACATACTGTTGTCTGAAAACAACGTTGTGAAGATATGCGATTTCGGACTCGCAAGAGACGTGTATAAGGACCCAGACTACGTCCGTAAGGGTGATGTAAGTGTGTGATAAAGCTTCCTGAATCTTGTAATAAGGCTGCAGACAAAATACCTTATTATTTGTTTGTTGTTATTTGTGTATGTTGCTACGTATTGTGACTGTGATATCCTTTACAATACTCCATAAACATACTGATCAACTCTTCCTGAGATGAGGTTGGCCTACATAGTTTTTGAACAAAATGACTTAGGTGTATTGGATCCTTATCCCATTCAACCAAAGAACATCGGTGATTGGTGAGGATGGTTACAGCAAACAATAAATTGTGCATCATTGAAGGTGATGCATTCACTGTCTGTCCATGGTCACAGTGTGCAGTTCTCAGATATAATCATTAAAAAGCACTTAACATGATGGACAGGCACAATAACAGCCTCAGTCTGGAACATGTACAGTGATTTTGCCAATGCCAAGAGTGTCTGGCATGCTTTCCATGATTTTTCAACACTTGCCAATATTGACTATATTGTTCTATTCATGGGATGTTTGCTTGTGGTCGAGCGTGGTCAGAGACTTCATGGTGATTTTAGAACCAAACAGGTTTACGGTATTTCACAAGCTGTATGGGCTTGATGTGAACATTTGCAAGGAATGGTTCTCACACTTTCAGAGTGGTGGGCTGAATTTGAATTGTAATCATGTATGTATCATTTACACATGAAGAAATTTGTACAAATTAAAAATGCTTTGATAGTGACTAGAACAGAATAAAATTTTTTACTTACTAAGAATGAAATTTTAAACAGAACACTAACACTAATCCAATACTATTCAAATACGTTATATAAAGGAAAATATATATATATATATATATATATATATTATTAACAATAGACCACCCTGCGATGGACTGGTGTCTTGTCCAAGGTGTTTTCTGCCATCCACCTATTAACTGCTGAGATAGGCTCTAGCACCGCCCCTTGACCCTGAAGGACAAGCAGCTTAGAAGATGAATGAATTAATGAAACATTTCTTTACTAGTAGGCTGCCATCTTTGTTGATACATGAAGTATGATGAAGTGGTTGCTCTCACTCTTGTCCACTGAGTGAGGAACAGTAAGCTAAATATCTCATTTGACTGTACTATATCATTAAGCCTTTCCAGCTTTAGCTAGAGTGTGACATCACTCAAGATAAAAAACTTTTTAGATTGTTTTATTTTCTGTAGGACTGACTCCACTGCAACCATATGATATCATCACAGTGGTGTGACAATGGTGACCTACTAGTAAAGGAAATTGACCTAATTGGCATTCTTTAATAATAAACAAAACATCCCTACTGGCTTCATATGTCATATTTTAATACTATTGGACATTCACACTGTTTTAAGGCATACAAGTAACAGTCGGGTTCCAATTTACAATATACTGCAAAAAATAGTTACAATGTAATATGATGCAAAAAATAAAATACATTAAAATAAGAAATGCATTTATATGCCTCACAATCAAAAAGCAGGTACAATACACAATTTCGATTATTTTTTACCATACTTAAAAACTTTTTTTTAATGGCTTTCAATTCAGTATCATTGACAGGTATTAAAATTTAGATCTTAATATTATCTTAATCTTATTTCTAATTTGCACAAAACTGCACTATGCACAAAAAATGCATTATCTCATAAAACCTATTTCAGTAAATGTAAAACTACCAATACATTACGGTAATGAATGGCTGCCCAGAAAACAGCCCTTACAGGCCAAAATAATAAGAACTGCTGCAACAAAGACATATTTGGTGTTGATCAGATAAAGGACATAATATGTGTTAAATGACTACAAATCGAAGGAAATTTGATTAAATGTCCTCTCTGACTGATAATAAGAATAAAGGAAAAAAAACTTTCAAACTTTTAAAAGTTTAATTAGTTATGCTCTGAGATTCTGTGTGTTTCTGTCTATTTGTGTCTAAGTCAGGACCACCAGTGTTCTTTGGCAAAAAGCTTACCATAGAACCATTTTATTATGATGAAGTGATTTTGAATGGTAGTGTAAACAGATTCACTTTTTTTAATGCGAGTTTATATGTTTTTCTTACCGCAGGCCAGACTTCCTCTAAAGTGGATGGCGCCGGAGGCCATATTTGACAAGATCTACACCACACAGAGTGACGTGTGGTCCTTTGGCGTGCTAATGTGGGAGATTTTTTCTCTGGGTAAATATCAGTGCTGTTAATCAAACCTTTACCATCCCAGTCACCTAATCACCCAACTCAGTATACACTCATTAATTACGCTACTCCAACACATCAGGTTTCATGCACTTATGGTTGTGCTAGCTTAGTCTCTTGTCATATGGCATTTTTACATCATGGTTTATCTCAGAACATCTTGAGTTCATATTTTAGGCTGACTGGATTATGCAACAATCAAGCAACACTTTAAATCCCAGAAGAATTTGTCTTACAGTTCTCAGAATTAAGTTCTCTACACCATTATTTTCTTAGAAAAAACGATCTTCTACACTGCCTTTGCTTGCTGAACTTTATTTGTTTATTTTAGGGCTTCATTGAATGTTACGCCCATGAAATAGCCCGTACAGTATTTCATATCCCCACCAGATTTGCACGTTCAAACAGGAAAGCATTTCACTCTTCGCTGTGTTCCTTCTTAATGAAAAGAATCACATCTTAGAGGGTCCTTGGTGAAAGACATGCAGCAGAAAGCAGGCTGACCATCAGAAGCTCCGAGCGAGATCTCACTTTTAGGCCTTTTATGCAATCATTTGTAAATTATTCCTTTTGTTAGTAGCTTGAGAAAACACTTCTGTAGACTACACCGTACCAGCCTGTAGCACTGAAACCGTGGAGCACTAAGCCCTGTTTTAAACGATGAAATCCTCATCTAGGTCTATTTAGGACTAATTATATCAGTTCTGCTTTGACTCAGTTGGTCTCAACTTGATGAATTAGACTATGAAGAATACCTAAAATCAAAGATTTGCATTAAGCCCAGAGCACACACTTTTGTACATTGTTAAATATACAATTTTGATTATTTTTTACCATACTTAAAAACTTTTTTTTACCATATTTATACACTATTTTTAAAAAACACCATCACAGACACCTCACTTGACTTTTTAAAGTGAGACAGATAAATGGCTTCCAGTTTAGTGTCATTGACAGGTATTCAAAACTAAAATCGTAATATTATCTTAATCTTATTTCTAATTAGCACAAAATTGCACAAAAAAGTGTCATAAATGTCATAAAACCTATTTCAGTAAATGTAAAACTACCAATACATTACAGGAATAAATGGCTGCCTAGGAAACAGGCCTTACAGGCCAAAATAATAAGAACTGCTGCAACAAAGACATATTTGGTGTTGATTAGATAAAGGACATGATACATGTTAAATGACTGAAAATGAAATGCCCTTGTCTATGCAAAAGAGCTTAGCAATCACATCTGTAGACTACACCTCACCGGCCTGTAGCACATACTGAAACTGTGGGGCACTAAGCAAAGGCTTTAAATGATGAAACCATCATCTAGGTCTATTTAGGGGTAATTATATTAGTTCTGCTTTGACTCAGTTGGTCTCAGTTTGACTATGAAGAGTGCCTAAAATCAGCTGTAGAAAGGTCAAAGATTTGCGTTAAGCCCAGAGCACACATTATTAAATAACCTATGTTTATGGTTTGTGATTTCTTGTTCTTATGGGAAGAACTATTAATAAAGCAATCGATTCCCAAAAGTGCAGGAAACTAAAAGTTCAGTATGTTTGTTTTTAATGACTGTTTTCTCTGTATTACAGGGAATTAGATCATATTATATCCAAGATTAACCTTTTTGGTATTCAGTGTTATGATGTTCATTTTTGAGTGTTACTGGATATTATGTTAAGTCTTTCAAGCTAGAACAGAAAAATATTGTTTCATGAGTCATGACATTTCAAGTGGGCAACAAACTCACAGTACTGATTCTCACCAACTGCTAATCCGTGCGGGCTTTGGATGTGTTTGTAGTAGAAGACCGCAAAATTATACATTTATGAATCAAATTCAAGTTTTGTCTATTTTGCTTTTAAGTATACAAAAAAGTCCCACTATTAGTTGCTGTGTCTGGTCCAGCTCTTGCCACTGATCTTCCTCTGCTCCAAACCCACTCCATAATTTAGGAAGCTTCTCGTCAGGCCTCTTTGAAGTGGGCAGTGCTCTGCGTCTGGGAGATGTCTCGATAACCCTCTCCATTCTCTTTCTTCTCCCCAGGTGCCTCCCCTTACCCTGGCGTACAAATTGATGAGGAATTCTGCTGTCGGTTGAAGGACGGCACCAGGATGAGAGCACCTGAGTATGCTTCATCTGAAATGTAAGAAACAATGTTTTTAGGAAACAAATATTCATTTTTTACAAACTGGTGTCAAAAACAGTGCGTTGGAGCAAAGCTATAGAAAAAGAACAAGTTTGTTTCCCTACAGAATGTTTCAATTGATGTTTTTTTAAAGAATCATTTTTGTAAAAAGGCATATTACCCCATACACTCATTATCAAAAGAATAGTTGCACCCAGAAGAAAGTGTTGGATTGCAATGCTATTCGGAAGAAGATAAAGATTACGAGGAACAATAAATGAAAAATGTGAACTGATATGGGCAATAATTCAGCTGCATATACCCAGCATGCTAGACGCATGGAGGGCATCACTGCTCACTGAATGTTCGCAATTGTGGCTGTTGGGTCAGTCAGGTGCAGAGATAAGGCATGTCCTTGCTTACGTCACATGCGCAGCTGAGCGTCAAACTTAAATCATTCACGTCTCTCAATGTCAGACCTATGTTTCATGTCCCACCACTTTTCATTCCTGTTGATTGATTTCTTCTGGGTGTATTTTTTTAACGATGAGTGTAGATGTGGCTTGTACCTCACTTAGTTCCTTACATTTAGCAGAATGGAATATTTCAACTACGAATTTTAAGCAGAGAGAAAGAGAAAAATGTTTAATTTCTACCAGTGATTGACTCAAAAACTTAAAGATTAACTCACCTGCCAGGATAACATATGAGTGCACAGTCTTTAATGTATGATGGTTGTGTGTAAGGTCCAAACGGTTCTTTGGGGATTACAGCATTGCAATGCGTTGAACAGTCTCTGAGAGTTGAACGGTCTCTGAGAGCTGAACAGTCTCTGAGTTTTATGTGAACTTGGATTGAGTACAAAGGAAGCTTCCCCTCTTCCATTCTCTTAACCCCATAACAACTGCTCAGGCCATTAGCAGAGACCTGTGCTTTCAAGCTAAGAAAGGCTCCTCATATCAATGCATTTGAAAAGAACATAAGCATCTGATTTCACTGCAGGGAAATCAAAGACTTCAGTGGTAGATGGGAGTAGGACAATTACATGCTGAATACAAGAAGCAGAGTGGTGCTTTGGATTGACAGGCAGTTTGAAAAGTGGTGGACGCTTGCCAGGGATCCATTTCTAACAAACACCAATTTAGACTGTAGTATCTGGCCCACCTGGGTAGCAGTGGGCAGCTGGACACAGGGGCAGAACCCTGGGACATTTGTGTGTTTAAGATATTCCCACTGTGGGTTCAAAGTTAGATAACAAGTCTGTATGTTCCTGATGTAATAAGGTATGAAAGGGAGGGGGGGGGGCGATCATGGTATCCGTTGTAAGTCTATAAAGGAAGCGTATTTGGCAAGTTGAGTTTGGTGGTGCTTTTCAGGGACAGCTGGGGGCACTTGTGCACCCAGGCTGAATGGCCTCACTCATAGACTTCAGACTACAGCTCCGTCAGGAGAGTGTATTTGCTGCCTGTTCCCAGTCAGAGCCCTGCTGCTGTCCCCATGAGGACTGCACTCAATCTACCTTTTTGAAATACGAGCTCAAGTTAGCGGCCCGCTCTTCAGTCATCATCGACTGTAACTGCATCAAATTTTACCGTCTCATTCCCATGGCAAGGCTAAAGACAGTGTTATATATGCTATGACATAGTAATGTTTAAAGAACTCATGTTTGCAAACATTCTTGCCATGTGGAGGTAAATGAACATATAAAGAGGCCACGTGAGGAAGAAGATGATTGGAGATGACTTGCAAAATGCAGTCCAGACGTCAGGCTCAAAAGTGAGGCGTCCAGCCGAGTGCTATGAATTGGTCACTGACTAAAGAGCAGAGCCTTTCCATTCAGTTTCAGGCAACCCTTTGATGGACTTTGCAGATAAGGGTTAACCGCTTCAAACCACAAAGAGATGTATGTAGATCCACGCTTCAATTGTTCAGTCATTTGTACAGCTCCTTTTACAGCAGATGCTATTACAAAGCAGTATTACTATAAGAACTCTTTGAAAGATTACCAGTAAAAGACTATGTGGTGCACTATCAATTGGGCTAAATGTACAGAGTGTTAAATATGCAAAAGCAACAGCAATTATTCACTCTAGAACACTTACATTCTAGTTTCATAGTAATAACCACACAATGCATAGTAGCTAAAGATTAAGACTCTAACCTCTTAGGTCTGCCATTCCATCAGAGAACTGAGATGTTGATCTCATGTCTAGGTCTTAGTCTCAGTAAACTGCCATGACCCTGACCCTGACCCCTCTATAACCCTCCTCATTATGTGTGTGATAAAAGGGATAAGTGATTCTAGACGGTAAATCAGCACTGTTGCTCTCCAAACTCATCAAGACCGTGACCTTCCAGAGTCATCCGTTCAGGCTGGTTCACTATATCAAGAGTGTAGAGGCCAGTCCACCCATCAAAGGAAAAAATCTGGAAGAAGAAAACAAAGCAGACCTCCCATGGCTCTCTAGATTCAATGCAAATGAGGCATGACCACCACAATACGGCAGGTTCAGCTGCGACATGTGAGGCTGAAGTCCATTAAAGGATTTCCAGTTTGTCTCCATTATAAACCACACAGGAAGTGAGACCACCATTGGCCATTTCCCAGACTTCCTCCTGGTCTGGAATCTCTCTACCTGGAGAAGAGGATCCTTCATTTATAAAAGGCATCATATTATACTTCCTTCCTCCAGCTAATCAGACCAATAAGAAAATGCCTTCATTCATGTGTTCTGCACATAAACCCAAATGAACGTTGTGTGTCCAGCTAGAGTGAGGTAGAGGATGTTTATTTGTCAAGTGTACCAAATACAAGACTGTCCCAGTCTGATTCTAACCAAAAAGACAAATATTTATTACATTTTTATTATCTATTCTATATTTAGTATTCTGAAGCTTTGTCCTTTTTCACATACTACATAAACTAAAACCACAATACATTTCAACAGACAAAGGCCTTTAAAATGACAGTATCATTATTATATGCAAAACAGCAATATCGATCAGAGATCAGAGTTTAGTTTTGGCATCTACATCACCTGCACCATTTTCCTTGTGTCCATTGAAGATCAAACAGCAAAGATGTCTGAGAAATCAAATGTATGGAAGCAATCTAAAATATCAATCGTTAAGAAAAGTGCTCAGTGCAGAATTTACAAGAAGAGACTGGTATGGACTGGTATGAATTTACAAGAAATTGTGATTTTGTCTGTACACAAATATTAAATAATATTGTGATTGTCTTTAAGTATTGTGATTTTGCCATACTGCCCACCCTTAGTAGGGAATAGGCTTTATTGAAATAAGGACGCCCTACTGTAACGCTACACTTAAAACTGGATGGAGCTCAATCTTCTCTTGCTGACCTTTGCTGACATTCAGGGGTTCACTTCAACTGAAGCCCCATTTTCAGTGTTGCAGCACAACTGTAAGACCCAACAAATTAAAAGTCCAATAACCGGCCTGAGAGGTCCCTCATGGAGGGGGATGCTGACAGCTCGTCAAAAGCAAGGAAGGCACCTCTCGCCGCTAATGCTTGGGCTGAAGGCAGCAACCTGACCACTCAAGGGACCCACCAAAAATTATTAATGACAGGTTATAATTGGATAAAGGCAAATCAGCTGGCAGAAATGTAGAGGTCAGGTCAGATAGCTAGTGGTGTCAGGGAGTTGGTAATTCAAGAAGAGTTTGAGTGGCTGCTGAGGGGAGGAGATTTATCACCACTGTGCACACAACACTGTGTGAGAGCATTTATGGTGTGCTTCTCTGTACTAACATGGTGAGAAACTGATGTATCGCTGTGTCAGACCTGGTTAAATTCCACTTCGGTCTCACAGCAGTAATTCATAAGCCATATTACATAGGAAATGTGCTTAGAAGCAAAGAAAAAATGTGAAATGTGTAAATATGCAACATACATATAGACCATAACATAATATATAAAGTATTAATTGTAATGCAATAAAAGAGAATATAAAATGTAATAAAATGTAATACTATATATATATGATGTAGTGTAACGAAATATGTTATATAAGCACAATTATGTCTTTTGGTTTTTAACGTGTTTCTTACATAGTACATTCAAAGGGGCATTCCAGCCTAAAACAGGCACTTAATGTTATTTAATACGTTATGTGATATTCCATAGTGCAGAATTATGTCCATCAGCCTCATTACAAATCCACTGATGTAGGGGCTAATAAACACAGTTTTTGAAACACACCCTGCAAACTTTGCACCTTTCTGATACACTGTCAAAAGAAAGGTTTCCTGGTCTTTATACAAGAAAATCAAGGTCATTGTCACAACACTTTGTGGGCCAAGTGTTGACAACAAATGTTGTAATTGTTAAATGCTTAATTTTCCCCAGAATACCTTTAAATGACGGTACGGAAATGAACAGCCTTTCACTCTGCTTGCTGTGTATGTGTTCTCTGTAGATATCAGACCATGCTGGACTGCTGGGACGGCGAGCCGCTGCAGAGGCCCACTTTCACTGAGCTAGTGGAGAGACTAGGAGACCTGCTCCAGGCCAGTGTGCAACAGGTGAGTCAGCCACGTCTGAATGACCATTCATTCATTTATCCATTCATTCATATGAGGGCTGTTTTACGGCTTGATATCTGAATGGTCAGATCTATAGCCAAAATCACGACTGTTTATTGGGGAGAGGAAAGCCAGTCTTAGCCAGAATGTCTTAAAAAAACACAATGAGATTAGTCACTGATCCGGTGAATGAGTCACTGTTCTCGGTATGCTCTCAGGAAGCGGCAGCTTTGATTGGACCTAGGTGCACTGAGGACACGATGAGGGGCTTTGCCCAGGAGAGTGCTTAAGAGTAACTGAGAGGGGAAATTGCAATCAACAAGCTCATTCGCTTCCCTTTGGCAAAAGAAAGAGGAGAAAACATTCTCCAGTACAAGACAAATAGAAGTATTAAACATGTCTAAGTTTGTGTTTTGAATTTTAAATCATACCGAAATGATAAATGATAAAAGACAGAGGGGAGATCAATCCTCTACGAACTTTTTGTGCTTCTTGGACAGGATGAGCGATGCTTCCAGTACAACCATAACATATAGCTTACATACAGCACAGATGAAAAATTCCACTATATAGCTGGAACCAAAAGAATAAAGAACAGATAAAATTTCTTGCTATTTGCAAGAAATAGTGCAAAATCTATGCAATTTGTTTTTGAATTGCTTTGTGTAAATGTTAAGTTGCACAAAAATAAGGTTGTAGGCAGCTTTCGACATCCTACAAGTTGCATGAAAGGTAGCCCAACAGAAAAAAACCGCAGACAGAGAACCAAGCTTTTTATACATTCTTTTAAATTCTTTTTATTTATTTATTTTTTACTTCTATTAAGTTACAAACTAAAAGAGAACATGGGAGTCTAGATTGTAGAACGTGTTTGCTTGTTGGCTCTGATAAGAATAACTCATTGAGCATTGAAATTTGGTACTGAATGACTGATACATTGTAGTACTGATCTAATTCAGCTGCTGCCAAAGTACTGAGTCCTATCTCAAACAGAGAGAATGGCTGTTCCTAGCTGTTGGGCTATTATCTTAAACCCCAAAACCTCAGTTTGCTGTCACAAGAAAAAATGAGGCAGCCTCTTCTGATAAAGACTAATTTCAGTTGAAGCTGATGAAAGAGATGTGAGTTTTGGCATGTCATTAGTCAGGGCCCATTCAAAGAGAAGAGTACAAAATGAACAAGGCCTATTGAGTGCTGGTAAGGAGAGAAGGGTGCATTTGTCTCATGTTAAGGTATGAGGTATTAAGGTAAAGAGACAAATCAAACTGTAACTGTTCACACTGAAAAGCATCCAGGATTCCATCTCACCTAAGATTAGGGTGGCCTAGACTGTGTACACCGGAATCAAAACATCACTACTTAAATATTCTCCCACACTAGAAAAAGGATTTATTTAGTGTGATATTTTCCTTTGTTCCACTCTCTTGTGCATACGGGACTTCTCTGCAGGTCATACCCAGAGTATCTGATTTTCCCCAACTCTTAATTACCTCATACTATAATAGCATGTGTATGGTGATGTCATTGTTATGAAAGGGGCCTATGTGAACAGTTTAACTCTGTGTTTCTATCAGGAGGGAAAGCATTACATTCCTATCAACACAGCCCTGCTGACCAAAGTGGATCCATCAAACACACACCCCATAGAGGAGACCTCCACAGGACCAGTTTCTCTCAGAGACTCAGGCAGCTCATGGTAAGGGTGCCATTCTAGGCAGTAATGCATGATCAGAGTTGCTAAAACCTATATTCAGTTATTAAGACTTGAGTAAAATAATTACTCAGATAAAAGCAACATGCAAAGGCTCTGAATACGTTATAGAACTGCAGTGAAACTGCTAAGTAAAATTGACATTTGTCAGCACAGAAAGTGAAGGCCTATAGGTTCTATTCTTCTCTTTTTGTGTTTTTTTGGGGGGGCTAAAATAAGCTCCAAAGTCAGAGCTGTGTCCAGTCACAGCACAGTACAGATGTTGTCACTAATAAAACATAACGAAATTAAAGTTCAGTTCAGTCATTTGAACCAGTATTTTCACATTAGCCAAATTTGTTTGCAACTCAAATGCACTGTATGTGAGAACTATGTGCATGATCATTCCTTTTTTTGTTATTCACAGTACAGTGCAAAAATTTAGGCACCACAAAATGGAATGAAAAAAGAAGGACAATCAGCATTTATTGGCTTATAACAGCACTAATATTAGAATAAACATAGAGAACATTAGTATAGTAAGTAATGATTTTATATGTCAATGTATTTATTTAACCCTTCCCTAACATATGTTTGTGGTAGCCCAGTATTAAGTCCTTTATTATATTAAATCACGTGTGCTGGGGATGGAATTTAACAAATCTATGCTATGGCTTAAGGCATCTAGAAGAAATCTAGACTCAAACTTGGTTCATCAAATTAGCTCATTAGTAAGATATCAAATACTTTTTTTGAAAATAAGATTTTTCTGTTACTTTTTACTGCATTATGTCATTTTACTGGGAACAATAAACATTTCAATTTGATAATTGGTCTTAAATGTTATGCTTAGGTGCCTGAGAATTTTTCACAGAACATATAATATAATCACATTTATAATTTTCCATTTAGCAGTTCTTATCCAGAGCTGTTACTGTCGTATTCCAGTGTTGGCCAAATATAGTATTAGGAGTCTTGCCCAAAGAGCCTTTCTGGTGTATTGTGATATTAATTAATTATGTTTTTTTTAACAACTTATAAAGATTTTTTGTTTCCTTCATCTCTCTGTTATCTTTGTAAAACAAAGCATGTAAAAAGTAAGAAAGCAGCTTCACACTGTTTTGTCCACTGTACAAGAAAACAGCACAACTTTTTGAAGTTAGACACAGGAAAGACATTTTGTTGTCAGAATCTATCCCGTTTCCTCTCATTTTGAAATGAAACGTTTGGAATATAGAGCTAGACATTGTGCTAGACATTGCAGCACTGATCCATTGCATTGCAGTTTCTGTGAGTTCGTTAGGATATGGCTGAAGACAAAGAGAGCACTGATTGGCTCCTGATAAGACATGTATACCATTAGACCCATGTTGAGAGTGCTGCTTACTCTGTGGGCCCCTTAAGGAATTTCCTTCCCAGCCACAAACGCTGCTTCAGGATTTATGTCCGCTTAAGATAATATTTGTTCAACTCTTGTATTTTCACAGGTCTGCTGAGTGTGTTTACTGAGAATAGTGTTGAAATGCAGCAATGACAGTTATCCCTAAAGCTGAATTAAGGAGCTATCTGATAACTCTGGTGTTAAGAGAAAAAAATATATAATTTTTTTTTATACATTCACTACCGTTCAGAGTTTGGAATCACTTGTTACTTGTAATAATTGCTGTTATTTTATTCAGTAGTAAATCATACAATATGAAATGATACAGACAATGATACATACAAACCTACAAACCATTTGAAGCCTGTTAAGCTACAAAATAACGCATTATAATAGCATCATTTTATACGTGTATCTGCATACATCATAGAATCAAAGAGTGATACTACATTTTTAAATCTTATGTATGAATCACTTTTATTCATTCTGAAAAATTTTGGTCACATTTATACCTTTATCACTCTTACATCATTGTTTAGAAGTTTAGAAAGTAGTTTACAAATCCAGTTATTCGTTAATGGTAAATCAGAAGTGGATCTTGTGTTAAGAATGGTCTCCTATGTGAATATGACTGCAGCAAGGAGAATTTGTGGTGTGCAGTACAAAGGGTCACTGTGCAGAATCACAGTTCAAAGGAAACAGTGGGTGTAAGAACTGAAATTGAACCCTTTATTTCGGATTTTTGATCCAGCAGATTTAATGGTGTTTTGTTGTATGTGTGCTACTATGTCAGCACCAAGCTGATGCTGAACATTTGATTTCCTCAGGAACATCAAGCTCCGTCCAGGTAGCGTAAAGACTTTTGATGAGGTGATGTTGGAGAACGGAACAAATGAGATGCACGAGGTGAGGAACTTGTTCTCACACTCTGCACACACACATACGCCACACTATACAACCCTCATTAAAACAAGCAGGTCCAGCAATTGTACTGAACACCTCATACTTATGCTTTTCCTGAGTTATTTTATAGTATGCACATTGGATGTGTACAACTGGCCAGAAGTGAGGAAGCATGCACTGATTATGAAAATTTATCGAGATATTTAAGCTTTGGAAACCCATTCCACAGAGCCTGGCTCTACAGTGTTGGCCCATTGTTGGAATATCTTCGACTAACCCGAAAGTTACTCTAATCCCACAAAGTTATTCTAATGAAAGTCCTCACCATTTATTATAACTATTTGTACCCCTACTAGTCTCCATCTTTCACTTGCTTGACACAGTTATTTCTAGAAAAAGTAAAAAGTTCATGTTTATTTATGAAAAATCAGGACAGTTTTTACTTTTGGATCATCAACATATGTTTTCTTGTATGTTCATTTACAGGGAAGTCAGACAGACAGTGGTATGGGTTTCTCCTCAGATGATCTGAAGACACTGAAGCATTTGGAGTCTCTGACTCGACCCTTAAGCATCATGGCCCTGGCGTAAGTTCAGAATCTGTAATCCTGCTAAGCTCTCTCACTCACAGCATCTAGAGCACCAGGAAGAGGCCACGGCACCGGCCCATCCCTGGCAACCCCCCCACTGGGCCGGAATGTAGATGCCAGAATTGTCATACAGTTTTTTGCCCCCACCCCCTCCCCTTCCATACCGACTCCAGTGCCTGCCTCTTTTAAGAGGTGACTGGGCGAGAGAGTCTTGGAGACAATGGCACAGTGGAGGGATATTGCCCAAGGTGACGAACCCAACAGCTAGACAACAAAAGCAGGACTGGAAGTGTGGCTCGTTAAAGCCGGCTACAAGGCCTGCTGACTAATGTCTTTGTCCGCGCCGCCTAGAAGGCACTGGCTTCTCACTTACTCAACTGAAAACATGCATGCATACCAGAACATTTCGCTTCAGTAAGGAACACTTGGACGTTAGGCTGCATATATCCACTGCCAAAACCCTGTCAGCATTTGCTGCAGTCTGGCAAGTTTCACTCATTACTCTACAGACGGTGGTTGGTAGATCACAGAAAAGGCCTGGAGCACACCCTACACAAATCACACCGCAACAACTAATGGATGGCATCAGATCCATGTAGCCTTTTGGATATTTGTCTTACACTAGCCTGCACTCAAAATAAGTGATGCATTGAATTTATTTGATATTCACATGAATATGTCACTTCTATGTGAATAAAACACATTACATCAGCACTGCTGCTGCCAAATGCAAGTACACTGAATGACAGGGCTGTTTTGATGTAATGTATTTTATTCATGGAAATCATATATGCTTGCAATGCAGGACGGGTGGGCAAAAATTTTCAGATGTGCAGTGGAGGGAGTCTGTAACGTCAAAGTTGGAGCCATTGATTATAATTATATAAAAAGGGGCCATTCTGTGAATAATGCTGAAAGATGTAGAACATTCAAAGCCTATTGTTGTGTTTTACAACCTTCACAAAAATCGTCTCAAATTTGTTGTCCATCACTAAACACGTTAGGAATTAAGAAAATATTTACTTCAAAGTTTTGTAAATTTGCCCCCAAACACAAAGCAGTTGTGTCAGTAGGGGGTGGACCCAGGGGGGTCGACCTGGAAGTTTTACTTAGGCATGATATCAAATTCAGGGTTTTTTTTTTTTGCATTTACCCATTCTGAATTATTTACAAGCTTCTGTAAAACACTTGATTCCATTAATTAAGCCTTGAAGAGCATCAGAATGTCTAAATGTGACAGAGGCTTTAATAAAGGCTGCAGTATAGTCACCACAAGAAAAAAAACTAAAAGTCAGTTATACACTACTGCTGTGACAGTTAGTCCAGCCATTTTTGTTAATAAACACTACTGCCTGATATCTTGAAAAAATACAGGTATCATTTATTTTGCACTGTTAATGTTATCATATTTATTTTACACTGTAAGTGATGGTTCAACCATTTGGCTAATTGTCTGCATTTGAGGATCAGAAGTCTAAGCTGTATATATCTGCTTTTTCAGTGTTCGTACGTTCGTAGTGAGATATTTGTTGTCCTTTTCACCATAGCAGCAGTCCCAACTCAGTTCAGAAATACAATTAACAGAACAGCTGCTGCTGGGATTTATGATTTTTGTTGTCTTCCCTGTGTGATTAATGAGGCAGCGAGGACTTCATTAAAAACACTTTGCCTCCCTGCAGCCAGCATCTCCCTGGCCCTCGCTTTAACCCATTTACAGTGCCCCTCAATACAAAAGCCGGCTCACGCCCTCAATCGGCTGGCAATGCCTTGCCCATGTTGCCATGGCCTCCCCGGTGGGGTAAAAAGAGCCTCTCCAGGCATGCAGAGAATGATGTATATATTGTGAGCAGGCAGCCCCTGCTGAGAGAGCACTCGATCACTGCCACCTTTGACCTTCTAAAGCTTTACTGGTCCGTCTCAGCTCCTCTATAATGTCCCCTCTGCATTGTGTCGGTGAATTCCACCTGGTACCCCCCCATTCAGTATGCACATGCGCTTCAAGAGCAAATGCATCACATCGTTGTATGCTCTCCAAAGAAGGCCTGGACCCCTGAAAATATGCCGGTTCACGTATGGCTTATTTGGTTCCTCCAAGAACCATAGGCTAATCACACTGCACACTCAAGCAGTTACTCCAGGGTGTCTGACCCAATGACCTCAGGGAAGACAGTCTTAGAATCCCCTAACAATTCAGTTTCAGTGACATCTTAACTGCTATAAAGTGCATGGTGTGATCTAGCAGTGACTGACACAGCTTTGAAAACTTACGTATTGTAACTTCTGTTCGTCAGCGTTCCTTATGAATTGAGGGGTATTAATATGGGTTTGTCTGCCATTTTAAACTTTTGTTATTTTGGGAAAGCTTTACAGTAGATGTTGCTGATTGGGTTGCATTCACCCACAAGAGCATTAGTGAAGCATTGTGCTCCATCACTCCAGAAAGTCTGCAAAAATAGTGGGAGCTGTAAAAACAGGGGGACAGTTTAAATACTGAAAAATTAGAGATTTTATTTAGTTCTTGAGGTTTATCATTTAATGTTACATAAAGTAACTGTGTGTTAAATATATTTTTGAATTTTTCCTTATGCTGATAATTGAATAATGTTTAGGAAATGGGTGCTTTGACTTTAGGTGTTTTTTAAACTTTTGCTGTATAATGCATCCAAATTCTTCGATATGCAGTGTGCTTTAAAGGTGCTTTGTATCATTTTTCTCCTGGTACAGGATGAAGAGTAAGAGTAAGGAGTCTGTTCTGTTAGATGGAGAGAAAGAGAAGTATCCTCCTCCTGTCCCCTCACTGGACTTTAGTCTGGAAGACTCTTCTCTAGACCCAGAACTGGAATGCCACAGCCCACCACCTGACTACAACTCTGTTGTGCGCTACTCAACTCCACCCGTCTGAGTTTGCCTGTAGCCACCAGGACTTAGAAACCCCATACCCAATCCAAAACAACTCCACTGTGTCATTATTCTCAATCTATTCTCTTCCAACTCTTTGTTCTGTTTTATTCCAATTTCTTGCCAGGCCAGGAATAAAAGAAAGCATGTAGTTTGCTCAATAAGGTCATTGACGAACCAAGGCTCTAGAACTGCTACCTAACACGTATCTTGGCACTTTTCTGAATGAGAAACCCAGTGTAGAGCAAAAAGAGCGTGCATTACCCTCTAAAAGCTGCTGAACCATGTCACTCTACACCACTGTGATAGCCATAGATACAGCTAGAGACCACCTCAGGTATTTCTGTTATCTACTGTGAACACAAGAAGCACAACATCTTACAGCTATAGCATACCATTCTTCAATCCAATCACAACATCTTACAGATCGGTGGCTGGTGTTTTAAATGATTAAGGAGTTATGGAATTAAGAAGGAACTCTATATTGCTTTACTAATCTGTAAGTATTTTAATAAAATGAAACTGGAAAATTATTTGACATTTTATTTTACTTTAAATTTATATTTTGAATATTTTTTTTATTACTTTGAGATGTAGTAAAGCTCTTGGCTACTTTCAGGAAAGGAAAACAGCTTCTGCTTCATTGGATAAGAAAACAACCCTCCTGTTAAGATCGTAGAATTTTTCCCGTTATATTGTCTCTCTGGCATTAATGTTTTGTGTGTCTGTGTTGTAATATTAATTCCCCTAGTATTTTTTTACTATTATACATATATTTTACTATTAATATACTTTAAGGATTGGATTAACACTTTGTTGCCCTGGATTAACCTTTGTCAATTAATTGATTGAGCTGAAAAACAAGACTGTAGTGGTTGTAGATGTAGTGATTTGAAGATGTCATCCTATTGTTTGCCATGTGCTCTTAATCCTCCTAATGTGAAGGGTTTTAGGAGAAATGTAGTATATCTGGTTGTACCCTACGGACTGTAGCTTATAGTAGTAATAGAGTAAACAATCCATGCACTTTTAATGTGAAGCATACATCATGAATTATTAAACGCTGAGCCATCACACCAAAATATATCTTCTGTTCTGCCTTTCATTGATGTGTGGTCACACTTTAAAGTCTAATACCAGGCTGTAGGCTGTTTACACTGTATGCAAGACAATTGCAGAAACTTTTCCACTTTAATTAACCAGTTTCATTTTAACAGGAATACTATTGATCCATGTTTGTGCTATAATCTTACTAAGGCTTGCAGGGCAGGCTAAAGGAATACTAAGTACAATATAATATCAACAGGCTGGTTACTACATATAAATGGTCATCATAAATTATATAATAAGCATGTGCACCCTTGTAGGTATTATCCGTATTAACTTGTAACAGTTGTACAAAACTAAAGAAAGAGTGTGGCTTTTCATTGGTCAAGCCAGGATTGTAGCCATCTAGCCAAAGAAGAGAGCTGTTACTCCATATTTGTTACTTTTTATCCACTTTTGCCAGTATTGAACTCAGTGGTTGATCAGACCACTTACCGAACAGTATGTACTGCCAAATAATATTTGTATAATTATTGTTGATTTATTTGTGTCTATTGAAAAAGTAAAATGTATGCACTGAGATTTTCTATGTATTTTTTGCATTATAAATGTATTTTAATATTAACCAAGCATAAATAAAGATCTATATATTTATAAATAACAACACATTGTTGGATTGACTTACTTTTTATGTTTGAAACAAGAATTTAACATAAGATGTAAACATTATACAAATACACTACAATCTTCTGTAAAGTCCATATATGGAAGTAAAGCTGCAAAAACAGCCTGTTTTGATTTTGTTTTACATATATAGGCCTACAGCAGTTTAGCTCTGCCCATTCTTGCTGAAGATTTGAGGAGCGTTAGAGCCCAAATGAGGCACAATCCGGCACGGTCAATCAGACCAGAGCTTATTCACATATATAATACTAGACATAATAACAAAAAAGACAGGTTGTTACGAAAAATAAACTATGACTTTGTTTTCGGTAAATAAATCCACACAAATGTCATAAAGGAGAAAAGGAGAAAAGGAGAAAAACATAACATGTAAACATTAATCAAGAGTAGATAATCAATATTCTACAGCTCAGTGAAGCTCTGCTGTGAATATTTGAACAGTGCATGTTCCATGTTCCACCAATTTTTAAAAAAAAATCTCCATAATTTAATCATTGAGATGTAAACAAAATAATTAAGTGTCGTTTGATGGGAAATAGTTAATTATTTGCAATGCATCATGCTTAAAATACTACAGTATACTGAATCATTAGTCCTGTATTATGATATGCGTCTTATCACCAGGTTCTTGATAACGATGCACAGCCCTAGTATCTATAACCATCTCATGTAATAACTTTCTGTGAGGGAGCTTTTAGACACCTCATACATCTGGTTCCTATCACCACCAGTGTTTTGCACCAAATTACTCTGAACAACTTTGTTTACTTAATGATTAATCCTAATGATTTAATTATCCAGAGATAATTATCCAGATTCATTTCTTCTGAAAAATACTAAAAAACATACACTGTACACTGTGTCACTGCCAAAAAGCATTCTGAATCATACTCTTAAGTTTGTAGTATTATTTCCAGTCTGGGAGACGTTCAGGTCATGTGTCATCAGCGTGTGCCCTTCCTCCTGCTCCTTAGCCATGGAGACATGCTTCCTGAGCGGGACGAGGTGTCGGCAGTCTGTCTGTCACCAGTACAATACCTTTGCCAGTGGGAAAGGAAGGCTCTCTTAATTATTACTGTCCCAACACAGGGCTTCCTATGAGACTACAGTGCCTGTCCAGCAATGATACTGGGTGTGCCCAACAGGATTTTGTGTATTTACAAGAAATGTGGCATCATAGTTACAGCAAACTTACCTAATTGAGTGGTGTAAGTTACTCCCCAATAGAGGACATCTAAGATGTAAGCTGATTCAGGAAAATGAATTGCAAACAAATAGGGGAAGGATGTTGGGAAGGTCAAGGTTCATCATATTCTGCCCCACGCCCAGTCTGGATATTCATGTATACTTAGTAGGTCTGTTTTTCCATACACACAGGAAGAACACAGTCTCTAGGCACTACAGCTTAAAGGAAGATTGCTTTTCTTCAGTTTGTCATCAATCTTTGTACACTGTTATTATTTACACTGTTACTGCCATAGTAAACCAATACATTACAGTTACTTTAGAGTTAAGCACAACTAGTACTGTCGAGGCGTCAGTTTAATGCTATGATTGAAAGTGTTATAACGCAACGATGAATAGAATGATTTTCTTGTTAATTATTACTTATTCTATAAAACTGTGATTTGGAAAATTAGATTTTTTTCAACACGATTAAATAGACAAATTAAATTAGTATATTGCATTGTTTTATTTTTTATAAAATAAAACAATGTAAATGAGTATGGCTTCTTAACTGAATGTTCCGTTCCACCTTAAATACGACAGCTTTTTCAGGTGCTAGAATGTAACTGTGACACCACTTAAGGTAGAACAGAAAATTGGCAAAGCGAGCTGCTGAATAGGGAATCAGCTTCAGTATCCACATCTTAAAGTTCCTGAAGAACTTTAATTTAAAGTTGTTAGTTTGCTCTGAACATTCAAACAGTTTCTCTGACCATTCTTTTGTCCACTTAGGCATGCTGCTTCTGTGTGATCATTCCAATGCCACAAGCAAAATGGAGCAGAGCTCATCAAATCATTTAAAAGTTCACCAAGAATGGAATATCAGTTTCATTAGCCAAATCAAGGGTGTAAATGGATGTGTTTAACTGCATCTGGGCATTTTTTCATTTTGACTGAAGTCAAATACCTTCTGTGTAGACATCAGAGAACAGTTTAAAATGCTTATAAAATACTGCAGCTTTTACAAAGTGAGACTTTGCTCTATCATAATAGCATCACTTACATTAGCTGTGTGCCAATGTTTTGGAATGTGATGCAGGCAACAAATGAATGACTGTACTGTTTCACACTACAAAGAACACATAGAATATGCATGTATTCCCTGAAAGAATTATCTAGCCAAGATACCTTCCAAAAATAAACATCCAAGAACACAGAAATATAAGATTTTGACTGAATATTATTGCTCACCTCTTCCTGATAAATGTCTGAACAAACATTCATACCAGGTGTTGTCTGAGGATAGATTTGACAAGTGTATTGCCTATTTATTTACATTTACTGGTCAAAGTCACCTTCTCCTAAACATTCTGACGATGTCACAATGAGTTATTAAAATCTGAGTTCATATTGGCAAATTACCAATTGATGCATTCTCTGTATTTGGGTCAGATCATGAACATTTCCGGCTATTTTAACTGTTCTCAGTACTTGCATCCTTCAGTACTGGAACTGACCTTGGACAGTGGAAGATGACGTCAAGCATGTCTATGAGAATGCAAGAACTACCAAGACAGCAGATAAGAAACACCTCGAATGTTTCTATGTTAAGCTCCTCCACATTTCCTTCAAACACTGATTGACCAATGGAAATTTTATTTGAAAGATTTTCAATAAACAAACTTTTAACGAGCTTGTGAGTTTGCTAAATATGTATTTAGATTATAATATATTTAAATATGTATTTAAATATTTATGATGACTACTATTGCCCAAGGTATTAATAGAGATTATAATAAGCAAAATATATCGTCGCTGTCCAAAGAAAAACAGGTACCTCCAAAATGGCAACTTTACAGGAGAGGCCAAAAACCTAATTTAATTTGAATGGAAGTCAGTGGAACCAGATGTCTTTCCAAGCAGTTTTGGGTAATTTCTGTTGGTCCATTCTTCATGAAATTTCCACACAGTGTAAATAGCAGCTCATGTGATCAAATGAGGCATAAAAGTAGAAATCAACAAAAATGGAGATACATGTTTTTCTTTGGACAGCGACCACATGTAAAATACTAGTTTATAGGGCACTTTCTCTTGGGATGTGTCCCAAACCCTAACCCCTGAAACTCAACTTGTGACAATAACACTTTTTTTTGCGTTAAAGATCTTTTTGATTACTTTTAAAATGAAGTTGAGAGATTTACGTTATCACAATTTCTACACACACACACACACACACAAAAACATTATTAAAATAGTGTTTTAATGTCACTACTGAGTTTTAGGTGTGCACAACTGTTTGCTAGTCATTTACCAGCTAGCATTTTATTAACTAAAATTGTCACTATCAAAACAGTCACTACTAAAACTACCAAATGAAATAAACATAGGTCTAATGAAGGTATAGGGTCATTCAGAATTGAATGAAGCCTAAAGTCTAAGACAGTAAAAGTAATTTCAGTAAACTGATCCATACTGTATCACCAAGCATATAGGCTATATTTGCAGTAAAAATACTGTAGTTTTTTAGTGCTCATTATGACAAAACTTTATCCAATGTGGAGCAAGCAGTTGGGCTATTCTATATAATGGCAAATACATTGTTCTGCTTTTGAACTGCCACTCACCCAGAACTTTATAACACAATGGAGTTTTTTCCACAAGAAAAACATCCCGCATCTAATTAAAGTCACTCACCAATTGGGATATGTTATTGTTTCTCTGCCGCAACAATTGAGTGTATGTAAATCCCTATGTTGCTGCTTCCATGCCTCTTCCCAAGGAAAACACAGCCCCCAGTGGCAGGATGCTCTATTAATCACTAAAGCAGAGGGGGTGCGCTACAGTTCACCAGAGGACACTGCCAAAAACAGTAAGCCTAATCAAATACAAAACACCTTGAAACTAAAAATTCTGCCCTTTACTAATGTAAACCCCCCCCTCCCTCAAACTCTATAACAGCTATTAATGGACTTGTATTCCCATCACACCACCGGCCACAATCCAGTGTTCTTTTAAGTAAGTGCACGTCCGCGCCTCTCACCCAGAGTCAGAACAATGGGACGGATGTAGTCACAGAGATCAGCCATATTTATCCCACCTTTAATGAGCAAGAAGGCAACAGAGACCAAAATGCTCTGTCTACTCCAAGGAGCTGGAACAGAAATGTATGTTCATATCTCATGTAAAAAAGTTTCAAAGCACATATCCATATAGCTCAGACCAAAAACAATTCATTTAGATTGACTGTTTCCTGTGCATTGACCTTAAGGCACTGAGTTATTCTCAAAGAACTATGGAAAGCAACCATTTTCATGGTTTATAGCACATCATAGGAAAAAGCTTTGTGAGGCCTCCTTTTGCATTTGACACTTGAGCCTAGATTTATACTGCCACTAAAAACAAAATGGGATTACTATCATTCATGAATTATGTATGGTAATGAGAGACGACCGCAAATGTTGGCCCAGCTCAGTCTGAGTCGCTGTTTACAAGCACAGCTGAGGCGGGCATGCGGTCATGGACAACAGGAAGCTCTGCAGCTTCATCATATTTGGAGCTGTCAGTGGGGTCCAAACACTGAGTTTGAGCCAGTATGTCCAGGCCTTGGTAAGCTACACCATCCTACAAAGACAAAGAACAGTAACTATGTCAACAGTGTAACTAAGAACAAAACAGCTTCAAAGTCCTGTGGCTGAACATATGTGTGAACATGCCTTATTATCTGCAGTCTCTGGTCTAGTGGTCATTCCTACTAGATATCTTTTATTGTTTCACATAAATCTGTTATGAGATTAAGAAGGAAAATTTTGGCTTTCTGTGTGTGAACTGTTGTGTACGCCGATGGTTAGCAGATTTCTGTAGTTACCTGATTATTCATATGGTCATCTAAACAGCAAACTCCAATTTCTTAAATCAGATTAAGGCCCATGAAATCCAATTAAGAAATCCTATAAAGAGAGCTGGACTTAAGCTCAGTAATCAGACATCTCAGTGCATGCATATCCTTACTCTGATTTCTTTCTCAGTCTATGCATATGCGGAAACCGCAACCGTGAGATGACAAAACACTTTTGGGACCATGTACCTGTGTGATGAAATTAATTTTATATATTCTTCATCTTCTAGATGTTGCATGTTTATATTTTTAGGTAAAGAGACTTGTGCTACGGAACAAAGTGTGAGTTTTCTATTGCGTTTAGGCTACATCACATCTTCTTCTGTGAGTTTATTGGCTGGCCACAAAACAGAACTCCAATTATTGCCTGACCCATTCCCCTTTATTTGGCCTTCGAAGTGCATGTAAATGGAGTAAACAAATTAAAGACAAAATCTTCTGCAAGATTTTCTGTGGTTATTGGAATACTGAATGGGTGTTAACACATGTCTGCCACAAGCTGCCTGTGTTGTGCTGCCAGTGAGCAATGAGGGGTTAAAGAGGAGGGATGAGAACCTCCCACTGTGAAAACACAGCATACCTCTCCATTAAGATGGCCATCCTGAGATAAATCAGAGAGAGAACTGCAGCTTTCCTCATATTAAAAAAAACAGCCAAAATAAAGCAATTTATTTAGCTTTTTATTAAGCTATTATATGTGTCGTTATTCTTGCTTATGAAATCCAGTTTTCTTCTGCATTGTAAACATATTCCACAAGACTTTCTGATGAACAAAAAACAATGGATCTACAAAATGACCTTTATACCTTTGTACGAGAGTGTACTCTTAACCATAAAGGTGCCACAAAGGGTGTGATGCAACAGATGAACCAGTTTTAATTCCTTTCAAGGAAGAATTCTTGAAAGAAATATGTTTGTTGCGAGATGTGCTTTACAGTATAAACATCCTCTTTGAAGAACCTCTATACCAATTAAAGGGAACTGTACACTGAAGTCACACACCATTTCAGAGCCTTTGTTTTAGACAATATAAACTGCAGGCATAAAAGAGGGGCTGCTGAAGACGAAATTGGCCTCTAATAGAAGCCTACAGCACCACAAAATGGGACTAGACAGATCTTGGGTGGGTTTAACACTACGGCCCACCACAAACATATGTTTGTGTTCTTATACAGCCCCATCCACCTCAAAATGCATTATAAGAGTTTCTGATTTTTTCCCCCCATGATTCACTTAGGTCTCTGAACTCCTTGCTCTTTGCCCAAGTGCAGCACTAGTGTAATGGACTATTCCACTCAACAGAAAATACATAGAAATACACGCAAATGCTCCCAACCCCATAGTAGACATGCCAAAACATGGGTGTTCAGGCTTTGGGTTTCTATAAGTCGATCTTATTGATATTGGTGCAGCTTTAGGAGGCCTAACAACCTGTGATGGAGGTTGACTTTTTTAATATGTAGAGATTTTTAGTATATCAAATTTATACTGGAAAACCCAGAGATTTCCATTTAATGCAAAAAACAGGCTTACTAGGGTTACTTGGGTGATAGTGAAGAGAAGACATGAGCTAAACAACAATGTGCAGTGTGTGTGTGCTGTCTAACAAAAAACACCAGCGTACTATAAATGTGTCATAAGTGAGTAAAACGTATTTATTATTGATTAACACATTTGGTCTATTTTCATGAAATCTGTATTACACTTGTGCAGCACACAGTGTCTTAAAATAAGTCACCTTTAGAATATTCTACATCCTTAACCAAATCAAGATAGAGAGTCACAAGCCCACTGTTTAAGGCATACTTTAAGCAGTAGAGAATTATTATCTGTCTGTTAAACTAAAAAGTGTTCCAGTGCCATTTCTGCTATAAGTAGAATATTCAGCCTCTTAAGAGCCCCCAAACCAGAGGGGGTCCTATTGTTTTATTCACTGTCATAACATTTACAGACAAATATAACTGCAATGTTTTAATGTAAAGTAAATTTTGAATTTGAAGGTGTATGTTGTTTAAAACAGGGTTTCTCAACCTGTGGGCTGGGGACCACCAGTGGGCGGTGAAGTACCCTTTAGGGGTCTGCGGGCTTGTACTGTGGGAGAGCCGGTAGTGTGCAGTGGACTGGTAAAGAAAAACTGAACTTGATGATGAAAACTGAAAAATCATACATTTTCAAATTATCATCACAGTCTACACCTACCGTTTACATTCCTGTAATTTTTTCCCTTTACCCCATATTTAACATAACCCCATATTTTGGTTCCTGCTGCTGAACTGAAATGGATGATCTGATCTTTATCAGGGCCTAATTCTCAAATGTTCAGTGTCAGCGGTGTCAGTGTCAGATAACTGTAGTTAAAACATTCAGTTTTGCCATGGGCCGCTAAGCTCTGTGGTTTTAAACAGGTGGGCCCAGATATTCAGAAATGACCCTCCCCTGTCTGCGTGCAGGCAAGTTTCTTTCCAGTCTCTCAAATGGGCCTTGATGGAGATACATTTTAAAGACTAGGTCGCCCTCTTGCGACCGATAGCAATCACTGCAAGTTTGATTTGTCTGATCTTCAGTTTCAGGTCGTTTCGGATCTTTTCGTAACTCTAACCAGCCTGTTTTGAAAGACAGAACGAATAGACAATCACGAATAAATAATGAGGGACAAAGCAATGCGAAATTGTTCCTGTGTTCTATGTGTTCCTCAACCGCTCGGTCATTCGCCCGCACTTTTCCAACATGACAGACCACCAGGGGTCCCCCATGCGCTTTGCTGCAGTGAGTCTGCAAACTGACATCTGTACATGCACATCTGTACAGCCACAGATGAAGCCAGTTACAGCCACTTATGTCAGTACAAATAGTTTTCTGAAGTTTGTTAACACTTGTAGAGACAATGAGGAGAGTTGCTGGTTACTTTCTTAAATCTCATTATACATTCTGAATAGGTAATCTAAATAGTAAATCACAGTGAGTATATGATCTGTACATGATTGTACACATAACTACAGACACACATCCAGGAAAAGTAACGGCTCATCAGCACATCATCATGAAGCTCTCGACTGTCTGAATGATGAAGCTACATCAGTAATAAAATGTACAGTTTGTGGCTTTAGTGGCACATTAAGTGAGCCTGAGTGGTGCCCTCTCCCTGCACCTCAGCCTGCACGGTGAACTGTAGTTGTGTAGCTGAACCGTGTTGATGCCCTGTTAATGCACTGTAACGACTGTTTAAGGGACGCTCACACGCACAGGGCTTGAAACACGGTGACACGGTGCTTTGACTTAACATGTTTCAAATGTGTAGAAACGAGACACGTCATGAAAACACGTGATCACATCATCACAGGCTTATTCTGTACTTCCTCTGGTGAGTGTTATGTTGATATACATCATGACTGATATGATAGTTGTGAGATGTGTACGGATGCAGCGATCTGTGCTCTGGGTGATGTTCAGAGCTGTAAGTGCGGGGCTTTCTTCAGCTGTCAGGGAGTGAAAGCAGCAGCGTGCAGTGAGATTAACAACTCGTTAAAGCTCCGGAGAGCCCGCCCGCCACAGAGCCGCTCTGCACTCTGGCCTGATGGACGATCAGTACTCAAACCGGAATTAACTGTGAAGTGTGACCAGTCCGAGTGTGGAGGTGTGAAGAGAGAGAGAGAGCGAAAGAAAGAGAGAGCTTAACATGCTTCACACCTCTTGCAGTCGAACAGCGCCAACAAACTCGCGCCACTCTGAAGGCGACAGAGCGGCATGTAGACTTCACACAAGGGCCTTTCCCATCTCCACACACCACCACCACACCATTAACAGAGCAGCATGAGGATAATAATAATAATAATGTTTAATTAATATAACTACTATTCATAATAGTAATGCAATTAATAGTTACTTCATAATAGTTTTAACAAAAATCACATTTTCACTTTATTTTTATGAATTCAGTTAACAATTCTGTTTAGATTATTAGTATTTATATGAGTATTTTTGTAATAACCATTTATAACAATAAATAAATAAACGATAAGTAAATAATAACAATAATAAATATATTTATTACTACGTACATAATATTACTACTTTTATTATTTATAATCATTTATTATATTTTATTATTATTACTGTATTGTTTATTATCGCTGTTGTAGGTTGGTTTTGTAATAATTCATGCTCTGTTAGGGTCCAGTTGAAAAGTTGTGCTTATGCAAACTCACTGCTTAACTTCACTAAATGTGAGTGTGCCCGATCTAGAGATGAGGTACAGTGTGTGTGTGTGTGTGTGTGTGTGTGTGTGTGTGTGTGTGTGTGTGTGTGTGCGGTCTCATTGGCCGTCATTTGAATGCAAATCCGCGGGTTTGAAGTCTCGGCTGACGTCAGGAAGGCCCTGTTATACCTACACCAGCAGCACCTTGTCAACACACTCACATCATGTTTGATTGAAGCACGTCACGGACTTTACACCGCTTGACCGAGTTGGAGATCTTCTCTGGACTACCACACTCAACTCAACTTATTTTACCACGAAAAACAAACACACAGCCCCACAGGGCCTGCTCGGGTGTTTTGTGGTGATTCTGAGCAGTTTATCCCGCATGGTGCATGGCTAACATGTCGTCTTAAAGCTTTCTGTTTTTGTTTTTCGTTTTTTCCTGCGCATCATGTATGTTGGATATCTGTTGGATAAAGAGGGCACCATGTATCACCAAGGACCTGTACGACGATCCGGCATCAACCTCCCGCCTCAGAACTTCGTGTCCACCCCGCAGTACTCTGACTTTAGCGGATACCACCATGTGTCCGGTGTGGATCCTCACGCGCAAGCAGCGGGGCCCTGGGCCGCTCCGTACGGTGCGCCGAGAGAGGACTGGGGGGCCTACAGCCTTGGACCCCCAAACACCATCTCGACACCCATGAGCAACACTTCTCCCGGACAGGTTTCTTACTGCTCGCCCGAATACCCGCCCATGCACAACCCGGCCTCCGCCGTGCTCCCTCCGCCGCAGGACAACATCTCAGTACCGCCGCTGTCCCCGGACAGAGAGCGGCGCAACTCCTATCAGTGGATGAGCAAAACCGTGCAGTCCTCTTCTACTGGTACGTTCACAGCCACCGCAGTTACTGCATCTGCTCTGCTGGGTCAAGAGGGCACGGAGTAATAGTCTAAGCAGGATCCAGCACTGCATTGCAGCTTAAACATCGGTCTAACCACTAGACAGTTTACCCCACGTTACAGTTCAGTCTTTCTTTCGTTTACTATCATTATTATCGAGCACTTTTCGTTAAGCCAAACTTCTAGACTGAGTAGAAAAGTGCACTTAGCAATAAAACTAATCAAAGTGGACCTTTTGGCACTGAATCATTTCCTACTACACTCGGCTTCTTTATTTAGGAATTGTTGGGTTTCTTTAAGACTATTGATGAACATCGGAGACTAAACAGCCCTTTCATTCCAGCAGATAATCATTTTAAGTTGTCTAAATTGCGTGTTCGTTTTAAAGAAGTTTGATATGTGCGCACACTATGTGAAAGGGCCTGGAACGGAGCTGCAGCTGTATTATTGTAGTGAAGTTGTTTCTGGTGGAGGGACTGTAGCAAATGTACTCGATGGCAAATGTGCGCAGAGGCAGGTGGAGGTGTGGGGAACTGGCGCCAGGGCCGCTTGTAATGCTAATGCGCTCTGGTGAAGGAGATGGGAGCTCTGCGTTTTTTCCTGTTACATTGTCTCAGCTTCTCTCTGATTTTCGGGGTTATCTGTCATATTCAGGCGGCTTCTTTCAACACCTCTCTCCACTTTGATATGCAGCAGTGCGCCTTCCTCTCGCCCTCTACTAGAAGCAGGAGTGAGGGATTTCACAGCAAATAAAAAAAAAGCCCGGCACAGGTTAAAACAACACAGCAGCTCTGCAGCTCCGGGAAAAATACTTACAACAGGGCTTACACTGCAAACTACAGTGTTAAAGTCTGTAAAACAAATACATACTGGAATGTGACCCGACATTTAGGTAGAGAATGTGAAGCATATACGGGTTATATTTTCACTGATTTATTAGGTTTGTCAAGTCAGTGCATTTCATAGCCTCAGCTAATAATAATAATAATAATAATAATAATAATAATAATCACGGCATTTCTACCCTTATATTCATCGATCAGCACCTATGTAACAATAGTTATTAAGTGAAAGTGGTGAGACGGTCAAACAGGAGCAGCCTGCTCTCAGAGAAAGACTCCTTGATGGGATCCTCCTTGTAAAGCCTTTTAACTCTTGTGTTGCCTCTTAACACTTGAATGGCGTTTAGCTAAGATCTCTGTGCCTCTTTGTTCTGCAGTTTGTACAAAAACGTGCCGTGAAAGAAGATCAGAGGCGCGATTTACATGTCTAGATCCAGACAGATAAAATCTTCCTCAGGGCCACTAGCTCTCATCACATCGATCACATGCTTTTCCAGACTCGTTTAGTCCATGTCAGAAAGTTTTTTTGTTTGAATTAGTCATATAACAACAGAGTAGAATTGTATGTCATTAATTCGAACATAAATCGTGAAATACTGAGATTCACCACGTATACATTCACAGCACTACTAATCAACGTGTGTAGTGTTTCATTTCCTTGCTGTCTGTTTCCCTCCGTTCACACGTCTTTATATCTGTGCAGGTAAAACGAGAACAAAGGAGAAATACCGAGTTGTGTACACAGACCACCAAAGACTGGAGCTGGAGAAGGAGTTTCACTTTAATCGTTACATCACCATCAGAAGAAAGTCTGAGCTGGCGGTCAACCTGGGTCTTTCAGAGAGACAGGTAAGCCCACTTCTGGACCCGCAGCTCTTTACAACACTCAAACCTGCAACTCTATAGAGCCCTTCTAATCTTTCTCTCTCTTTTTCTTCTTCCTGTACAGGTAAAAATCTGGTTTCAGAACCGCCGAGCCAAAGAGCGGAAGTTAATCAAGAAGAAGATGGGTCAGTCAGACGGCAGCGGCGGCTCGGTGCACAGTGACCCCGGCTCGGTCAGTCCTCTCCCGGTGCCCGGCTCTCTGAGCCCCTCAGAAATACACAACTCCCTGTACCCCCCACCCGGAATGAACACCTTACCGTCCATGAGGAACATACAGCAGGTCACCGTCACTCAGTGAACTCGAACTTGGTGAAGGCCCACCTTTAAAACTGAGCACTCCGACACGCTGAGAGAGGACAACAGAGCCGCACACAGCGGACAGATGGATTATTAAGAAAGTAAAAAAAAAAAAAAACAAATCAAAAAGCCCCGGATGAGCCGTCCTGAGGCGCGTGTTGTGGATTACAACAGAGAAGAATCAAGCTTTTAAACTGCAAAGAAAAAAAGACACTGCTGGAGGCTCTTCACATATTGTTTTAAATAGAATAGTTTTTAAAATTAAAAGGAAAAAAAGAAAAATACAAAAAACACACTGTTCGTCTGATCCAAAGGCTAAATATTCTAATGGTTTGTTTGTGTTTTTATCTTTTAAGATATAAATATCTTTTTCTGTATGTGGTGAGTGTATAAGATTTGTAAATAAATGACTCAGGCCTTAAGATGTTTCTCCAAAACCCATGATGATCACTACAGTGGAAAACCTTTATTTTCACTTCACATTTCAGCATCTCTTCATAGCTGCACATTTTTGTTCACGGACAAGTAGACCTGATTTGGGGAGAACGTGTGAATCCAAAGTCGTGTAAATAAAATGTTTTTGAAAATAAGACCTCGTGGGATCGTGTCTTTCTATCCGCTAAAACAATAGGGGGATAATGCACGTGTGCGTGTCAGTATTCAGCGCCTTCTGTGCCAGGCAGGCTAAATCCCTATTAGGTTTATATAGGTTGTTCTCATATGAATCAAGCAGCTGATTTGGCCAAATGTCAACTGCTGTTAACGGTTGCTGAAGAAAGGTATTCGATTATTTCGTAGCAGTTAAATCCAAAATACACCCCATATATTTAACTTTCCTTATTGACTAGACTTTACAGGGACAGTAAAAGTAAATACGTGGCTACATCTAGAACGAATGTAATTGGTCTCTGCGTGAAAGAGTTTTGAATCATGATCAGAACCAGATATGTGTTAATATATTATTATAGGTCCGTTATTACAAAACAACAGTAACGGGCTATAGTTACAAATGGAGATTAAAACAAGGTTTTCATGTTTGACTTGAAAGGCCACAATAGCCTGTCCATTCTACTTCTTAGTCAACCTTCAAAGAAATAAAGCTGAGCCTTCTGTATGCCAAGACTGCAACCCAGACATAGCAGTGAAACAAGCCTTGCCTACTTCTTAAAGGTAAAAATCAAATAGAATTCAGTCTTAAGTGGTTTGATTTCTTTTTGATTTACAGTGCTGGTGATGGTAACCAGGGGTCACAATGTCTATGATGTAAACATAGTCATTTTATTTACTATCTTTACTATTTACTTCTATTTTAGCATAATGCTAATAATGGTAAAACAGTAGCACATTTGAATACATGCATTTTCTTTGCCTCATGGTGCCCTGCATGTACCTATGATCCCTGTTCATTTAAGCTGGTCAAGTATTGGTCTGGTACTGGTTTAGCTGGTTACCCAGTATGGTCATGCTGGATAACGAGCATACCAGAATCAAAACACAACCTATGCTGGTTTTGCTGATGAGCAGCATATTCACTGTCATTGCTGCTGACCAGCATACCCGCAACAAAACATAATATATGCTGGTGAGCAGCAGTTTTGGTAGAGATGGTATGTAAAATGCGTTTTAAGACAAAATATAATCAAAACTGTCCCAAAATAACGCCTCAAGCACCAGACAGTACATTAAAAACTATTATGCATAATAACTTTCTGTGATGTATGTTATGTTTATTTTGAACGAAACAGTTGACATCAAAGCACCCCGAATTACTTTGTATTTTAACCATTGAATTGTGTATAAGTATTGTAAATTCGGTGGAATTCCCTTTTGCAAATACCTGTGTACCGTACAGGTGCAGGAGGCCATGTATAGAAACATTCGACTTGAACACACGATACTTAATATGCATTGAATTGTCCCACTGGTCATGGCGTAAAGCTGTAGCAAAATGTCATGAGGGGGAGAGGTGGGTTATTGCTATGTTATATTAGGTTAGGGTACAGATTTACTTGTAGCCTATATGGTCAAAGAACTCTTATTTTTCATTTCCTCTTCCCTGAAGAATCATTTCAGGAACGATATCACAAACCAATTAAACCTTGTTCTGTGTCTTTAAGTGTTACAGCATGTTGAACACTCCCTCTTTCTCCTGGGCATGAAGGTTGTGACTCGAGCTCTTTTTCCCGCCTCTGATTTTTGCCTTCTCTGTGCACACGCTCGCTCTGACGTCACTCACGCACAGTCAGAAACGTCATGAGCGTCTTACTGCCCAACATGGCGGACTTTGATACCATTTATGAGTTAGAAGAGGAAGACGAGCGGATAGTGAGTGAAGAGCACCTCGCCAGATACTGTCCCGAGCCCGTGGTCATGCGAGGGGCCGGGCACATCACCGTGTAAGCGTCCCAGTGCTGTAGCGCTGTCGCTATACGCCGTTTTCTCAGTCCTGCCGAGGTAGCCTCCATGCTAGCGTAGCGCTCAGTGTGCTGAGTGTTTTTCTTCGCTCGCAGCTGCTATCAGAATACATGTAGGCCGAGCCTTTCACAGCGCTGTGTTTCTTGTTTACGGGCATTGATTTTAGACAGACAGGACGACGCCCCTTCACCTTTGACTGAGAGGATAGCCGTGTTTTTGGTGGTCGGGTGTTCATCCACTTTACTCATAGTCGAGATTGAACATAGACAGCAGTATCACGTGCATAAAGTATGATATTGAACTCGGCAAATGGTGTTCAAACTCCCTTTCTGTGACAAGTGAGAGACTTGGGGCGGGTTCGAGCCTTTGTGTCATCGCTGTGCAATTTTTTTTATTATTTCTGTAACTCAGTTACAATTTGTGAACTCTGTATTGTCCTTCTTTGCGGTGTTGTTTACAGTAGGAGCCAAAATTTACGTGACGGTTTGGTAACTAGGCAACTCACTGTCGTTACATTTCCTAGCTTTACAGCAACACTTTTTAGTTTAGATCAGATTAGGTCCATTTAGGTCTTAATAAAACTGAATATTTATAATATTAGCGACATTAGTAACAGCTTTAATTTGCAGTAGCATTATTGTGGGATTTTGTAAAACGAATATCCTGCGTTCTTGTCCATATATCCTTTAAACACCCTAAAATGGCTGCTTTGTTTGTTATGGTATAGTTCTGTAGGTTACAAATTATTAGACCCTTTTCTGAGTAAATATAAACTCAAACAACCCACTTGGATTTAGTTATTACAAAATGAAGTTGTTGAACTCTTTTGTTGCCTGCATGTGGTTGTACAGAAGCGCCTAATTTAACAAGCCATTTCTGTGTTTGTAGGTTCGGACTAAGCAACAAATTTGACACAGAATTCCCCTCTGTTCTTACAGGAAAGGTAACAATTTTTACATCTTGTTCATATGTGATCCTGGAAAAAGCTCATGGCTTAGCTTAAAAAGCCATTTAACCATCTCCTAGAATTCTCAATGAGACCAAGAGTGGGGTGTTTCAGTAAGTGCACCACAGTGCATCTAATGCACACTGAATATACTGATGCAGGTTTCTGTCAATGAGTAAGCCATGTAAGGGCCTTGCTGGCCGGGATCCTGGTGCTGGGAGGACACTGCTCCAGGTGACGAAATAATGAAATAAAGACTGCACCGTGCACAAGAAAGGAAAGCTTCCTGGGTCGGACGCAGAAACACAAAAAGGTTGTAGGGGGAAGAGCAGGCTGAGGGAAGTGTGGGGCAATAAAATGTATCTCCAGTATTGTGACCCAGGGTGACATGTGATGGATGAGGTCAGGATTATGATGACTGAAGGGTGCAGATCAGGCCTGCTGGGCTTTATTCCAAGCTCTTTCACTGTTTGCAAAGAGACCTTTGCATCCTGTCATAAAAGATTACGACCCCAGTTTTATGGTGTACATACCCAGAAAGGAATGAGCAACCATTCATGTTGTTTGGACGGCACAGCCACAGGCCATGGTCTTATCTCTTCTTTTTGTCCTCCCTTTACCCTGAAAGTCCTGGAGCTTGGTTGGCAAGTTAGAAGCTTGCAATTAGGAGATCTCTTCTGATTAGTAGAGAGCATCTGCAAAGATTGGACAGGATTCTTTTTTTTGGTGTGTGCATTTTTTTTAAATCAGTGAATGTTAATGGTTGTCCTTTTTTAAAGTCATTTTTCCATTGTTTTTTTGTACAATTTGTGTATATCTAAAAGACAATAACATATGGTCATGTATGATCATAAGACTTCTCTTTTCTGGCAGACTATTCCTTCATGTTTTTTTGCTTGACCCAGGTTGCTCCAGAAGAGTTTAAAACAAGTATCAGCCGGGTGAATGCTTGCCTGAAAAAGAACCTGCCTATTAATGTGAAGTGGTTGCTCTGCGGCTGCCTGTGCTGTTGCTGTACTGTGGGCTGCAGTCTATGGCCCGTCATATGCCTCAACAAGAGGGTGAGACCTTCTGTAAATCAACATTATTGTTAACTAGCCTTGAACAGACCAGTAATATTGCCTTTGGTTTTGAAGCCAATAACAACCTGTCCAATTAGTGATGGTGTGAAATTGACACATTAAACCAGGTTATTTAAAAGATGTTGTGTGGAAAGTTTGGGATTCCACACCAAGTTATTGGCTATAACGTGCAACTTACGAGCTGCTTAAATAATGGCTTCAGTCTATAAATGTCTCTGTAGCTTCAATGCCGGGTGTTTTATTGGCATTTGCTAAGCACCTGTTTGAAGGTTTTGATGGGGTGATTATTGGCACCTTTAAACTCTCTGTGTGTTCCTCCCTGCTGCAGACACGAAGATCTATTCAAAAATTGTTAGAATGGGAAAACAACCGATTATACCACAAGGTAAGTAAAATTGAACATTGATGACACTTGGACTGGGCAGTGATTTCCTATATAGTATAGTAAAGCTATAGTAAAGGTTATATAGAATATAGTAAAGTGTTTAGGTTGGATGATGAGTGTTAAAGCACTCTTCTATATAGCCTTTTTTTTTTGGCTGATCTTCTGTTAGAGTGCAGAGGTTAACCAGACTGCACAGTCATAAAAAAATTTGTCTCAAACCTGTGACCGTAAGACAGTAGCTGGACAGACTTTGTGTGCTGTGCTCAAAGGAAATGTCTTAAAGCACTCAGCAGTTTGACCACAGCAAATCTGCATGTGTAGCTTTTGCCTGCATGTTTCAAAGGTTTGGGTATAGGCGAAAGATCCCACTCCATTTAATAACTGTCAACTTTTCATTTCTTATCAGCTGGGGCTACACTGGAAACTCAGCAAAAGAAAATGTGAGAGTAATAACATGATGGAATATGTAAGTTGTTTGAATATTTTTCTCATTTATAATTGATGACCATAATATTAATATTTTTGCTAAACGCAGTAGAAATGGCAAGGTTTTAATAATGTCTTAAATCCATAAAACAGTCCATAAAACAGTTCAACAGACATTCATATGTTTAATTAGTACCACATCAATGTTACAACAAATGTTCTTCTTAACTATGCTATTTTTCTTTAATCTTGCAGGTGATTCTTATAGAATTCTTACCCAAATATCCTATATTCAGACCTGACTGAGAGGACTGCTGGGGGTTGCTGGTGAAAGGCTGCTCACTCCTCTCCTTAGTGCCTTGTATATATGTTGGATTGAGGGTCTTCACAGGTGTCTTTAGGTCACCCCTTCTTCTCCCAGTACCTTGTACAGTAGACTTTGCAACACTGTCACTTTGCTTTAGAGCAGATTTTGCACATTTCCTGATGTAGTAGAAACGCTCCTGTGAAATGCACTCAGATGTTTTTGTTAAAAAAAACCAACAAAAAAAACAACAAAAAAAACCACAATACTGTTTAAAAGTGCATTTACCCCAAAGAGCCATCTGTCCTCCCCACCTCCCACATGTGATATTGTTGGTAAAAACAAGGCACCTGAAGGTGTGTACTTGCCTTATGCTAAAAATCAACCTTTTTTAAATTGGAGGTGCACGTGTGGGTCACAGAAATGTGTGAAATGTTTTGTAATTTTAAGTGTTTCAGGGTAGGATATTTTAAAGTAGCTGTAATATTTCTTGGCATGGTGGTTTTCCGTGCTCTTTGGTGATTGCCCTCTATACAGGGGAAGGTTAAAAAACTGACCAGTAAATATCATTTTTGGGCAAGATGTACAGCGTGGTATGCCATGTTTACATGATTTAGCTGGTGATTAGTTTTCCGCCAATATTATTATTGTAACATAGTTTGTTTATAAACTGCGTCTCTGTAACTTTCCAATTTATATGGACCCGTTTACCTAGTAAGCCATAAAATGTATGTACAACATGCCAGTCAAGTTAGGGCTGAAAATTGCACTTGAGCACAAGTGGACATCAGGCTTTTGGTTGATTGTCCGTGAGGGTTTTTCTTTTTTTGCTTACATTTGTGTACTGACAGGACAAGATTGGTTTGTTGAAGATGATTTGCCAATTAAAATTTGTCAAGAGCATTGTCATTGATTTTAAAGTGAAATTCATCTGTTTTATTTATATTGGAAAAATTATTATTTGGAGCACTGTACCACCTCCTTTCCTCTGGCTTTGTTACTTTTCACAATGTAGCTTTATCGTCAGCTGTTTTTTAGTTAACGTCCATTGATGCTGTGTTACAAGTACAGCAAGGTCAAATCCAGTGTTTTTTTTTTTTCTTGTGGATCCTGGTTTCCCTTCTTGTTGCACGTTGCTTGTTTTGTTTCCCAATTCTGTTCTTTTCCCTAACTTGTAGTCTCCCTGCTGCATTAGAGTGCCTCTGGAACTGTGGATAAAGTTTGGAGAGAGCAGTGCTTGAGAAACATGTATTCTTTGCCTAATCATGTGGGGAGAGAGAAATCTTCTCTCAGTATTGGTCCTATTACAGAGTACCTGTAAATGTTTGTCTTTACTCAATTCTATGGAAAGCATAAATAAATTCCTGATTATGATTTTTTTCTATAATTGTCCTCTTTGCAAAGTGTCATTTCACCTTGTGGTTACTATCCATGTGAAGTTCTGACATATGTAAGCATGCAGTACAATACAAAATGCTAAGTAGTTTAAGGCCTTTTCTGTATTTCCTTAAAGGCAAACAAGTTACACAAGTGAAATAGTAACTCATAGAAGTATAAGCTTATATGAAAATTGACATGTACTTGTAGAGCATCTTTGAGTAGAACTGAGGGTTCACCTGTAGTAACATCTATTGCTGTCTGTACTGAATTGTTGATTCTGCAAAATTATGAACATGGATCTGATACTTGTATGCTATATAAATATCCTGTACCTCTTGTTACATTTCCCAATATGTATGCAGTAAACACTTATGATGCATAACTTGGGAAAGCAGAGGGTGGTAAAAGTCAGTAGTGTTTCCAGTTTTGGGAAAGGAAGACATACAATGAACTTCAAAGCCCATAGAGTCAAATAAGCCATTCATTTTCAGTATAAGGGTAACCAGTGGTTGGTGGATGGGTTTGAGATGTAAAGAACACGCTCAGCTCTGCATGTGTTGTTCACATTTTCATACCTGCATGAGTCTGTCCCTAATGTTGTGCTCTGGTTTCCCCTTTCAAGGGAATTGGGGATTAAAAATTGTGACTTGATATAGTGGTGAAGAATTACAAGCTAAATGTCAAACCTTGAGTCTCTAGCAGCCTGAAGGGGGCAGGCCAACCCACATTCAGAACAGGCTTACTGGGGTAAAATCTAAGCACTGTCTCTGGAAAAACATCTTTACATCCAATTTATATCTAAAAATGCTCGTGTTTAGCATTTGAAGTAATTATGAACAAGATGAGTACCAAAGATGTTTGAATTTTATGATGTATGATTCACATTACCGGACCACAGTTTAGGACCATTCATGTTCTGCAGATACTCACTAAATCCTTAGCATTTCACTCACCTGCCAACAACTTCTACATATGACATTTAACCTTTTATGAGCTGCTCCATTCTAGTCCTTTATACTTTCTATGCCTTTTAATTTTCAAAGATCTTGTACAACATTTCACTTGTTGAACCCAAATGTTAAACCAGACAGGAAGGAGTAAGGAGGAGCAGCTTGGTGTTAAAGGAGAATTCCATATTTTAAAGGAGAATTACCTTTTTCTTAACCAAATTCCTGCATAATTAATTGGCTAAGGTCTAAACAATGAGTGTTTTGATGTGAAATGTTCTATTCTAAAGAAACTTAGCGAGAGCACTGTTCACAGTGGTAGTAACGGGAACCAGACATCTGAACTGTTTAGCTTCCTCACTATGAATACGCTGCCTAATGCCTAAAACATCAATGTACAGTAGTTTTGAGAAGACTGTGCCCTAAAATAGATTTCTATTATCATATCTGATATATTTAACTTTACCACCTGAAGAAAAAAAAAGAAAAACAACAGCTGGACCATTAACATTATCAAAAACTAAAGACACATGTCAGACAGGTTTACTGGTGATTTTGTATATTAGGTTAACTAGCTATATTTGTGTTGTAGACATGGTGCCCCCTGGGTTTTATCACCACCACGGTTAAAAAAAATTCTCTGCAATGAACCATTTCACCTCAACCAACTTTGAATAAGCAGACATTTTGCAATATTTTGCAATCACTATGCAATATTCAGTACTAGCGAAGTTACCCACAGTATAACTAATAATAGTTTGATATTCCTTTCAAGAAAAGTGCTTGACGGTAAAAAAGGGGGTTTGATCTTTGTTTTATTACATGGCATTTTAATCACATAGATCACACAGAAAGAAGCCTCTTACCACTGACAAGAATTTAAGGCCCAGCAAGAGTGGTATATATGCATATTCATACAATATATAAATAAAATAAATTCAGAATATCTACAGGAATTAAAAAAGTCAGAGTGAGAGATACACACCCACCCCAAAGAACAGGTAAGGTTGAGCATATAAAAGAGCCTGAATTACTACCTGCTACTACAATATCATCATAAAATATATCAGATTTTTACTACAGTTTTCCATTGCTGCAGAAATTCCATTCAAATAGGAACATATAAAAAATGAAACAGAGATGAATGGGATAAGAAGGTGAAGCAATAGAATGGCATTTTTGGTACTGTGGCAGTTAAGGCAAGTTGTGTACTGATTTGTTTGTATACATATGCAAGGCACCCGAAAAATCGACACACTACACATGCATCAAACAGAATAGGAGGCATGAACTTTATAGCTCTAAAAACAGTCTAAAACAGTCACCCAAAGGTTGCCATCACCCAACAGATATGAAAGTAGGAGGTATACACATAACATTCTATGTGATAAAGTAACAGAAGATAACATGTGTAGCCAACTGTGTATGACTTTGGTTATGGTCCCATCCCACGTAATGTCAAACATCCAGACCTAATGACTCACTGTTGACCTGTTTCACATGATTTGCCAAAGCTTATCAAAACTGTATCACTCAACAGATCAGAAAGCACGGTAGATGTACTGTTTATGTCCTTTACTACATATGCACAACAAAACAAACAAAGGTGGAAATATTGCTGTTCCCTCTAAAAGAAAAAAAAACATTTAGGGTAAATGACAAATGTTTAGTGATAATCTTGAGAAAAAACTGAAAAAGCCTTTGGAATAGTGTCCATGTGCTTAGAAACAACATTCAAGGTGATTATACCGTTCTCTAGACAATGCAGAAAAAGTAATGCAAAAATGAAAAAAACAAAATTTAAACTTGGGTTCAGTGATTGTCATACTTTCCTGACTTGCCTCATGTGCCTTTTGCATGTGCAATTTATTCTTTGGGAAGGACACAGCAGAAACATTCAAATCCTTTTTTTTTTTTTTAATTAATTCTGTGATTAATAATTAAAGTGGTCACCAACCCTGCTCCTCAAAATCCACTATGAGAAGGCAGATTTCCAGGAGCAGGGTGGGTGACCATTGCATTATCGCATTGTTATATGGTACTGTGTATTCGATTATCATATCATATTGTGCATTGTTTTTAAAAAATTACAACGCATGCTAAAACTAATATAAAATGAGATCACAGTCTTTAAATCAGCGTTGATTTCTGAGTGAACAGAGTCAGATGCCAGCTGTGTGGATCAGTCCTTATACCAGGCTGCCAGGCCAGGACACCACAGTGAGTGTGACTTTATTCTTCTGCAGCTTCAGCATGGGAATCAGTGAAGAGTTGTTCATGCCCACAGTGGTGGCTCCATTCACAGCCACGATTTCATCGCCACACCTGCAGGGAGCCAGAAAGAATGCTCAATAAGTGAGGCACTTGCTCCAGAGAGACAAGCTTCAACTGAAACCACTATCTCTGTTCATGTCCTTGAACAGAACTGACTACATGCAGGACTTGTGGAAAAAAAACACAATGCTAAAAATATTATGAGTATTTTTATAAAAGTCAGCATGGGACTTCATGAATTGGCGATTAAGACAGAGGGCTTACTTGAGACGCCCATCAAAGTGGGCAGGAGTTCCAGGCACTATGGTTTTGATGAAGAAAGGCTGCTGGCCACGGCTCTCTTCATATCCTCCAACTATACTAAAGCCCCAGCTCTCATTGTTGGTCTTCAACAGCACAATGTCACGACACCAGTGCATGTGGCTTGAGAAGGAAAAATTAAAAGTTTCAGTTAGACTCCAGCTCAGTGTAAATGTCTTCTAGAAGAAAAGGCATTAAACCTCTGCTGTTGCTGACTTTACAGGAGAAGGTAAAACATTCCTAATTTGGCAAAACTTTATCTGGACAGCCTACTGTAAATACTTAAATTCAAATTTCTATTAAATGTACCCTACATCCTAACCCCAACCAGAACCTCAACGCCAAACCTAAATTTAACCCTTTTTATCGATCCATTCATGAGGAAAATCACAAATTCTGAACACCAGCTAGCATTTTCAAATGGCATAAAAAAACAAAAATAAAAATAAAAAGCCCTTAAGCTTCAAAGTTTTCATAAGACAAGCATATATGATGATAATGTAAAAGACTAACACAGCAAGATTCAAATCCCACCAAAAAACAACCAGGAAGGAAAGTCACTGTCACACAAATATTACAATAATATATAATATAAACTGTATATTATCCAAACATTTGAGGTACATGAGGACATTCTGGTTAAAAAAGCTATTTATCTGGGTAGTAAACATTGATTCATTAAGAAAAACTATAATATTAGAATAAATACTAAAAATATTAAGAAAAATGGTACAGATTTTATGCACATCAGTGTACTCATTTAACCATTTCCAAATGTCTCCTCAGTGAAGCTCAGTTTTATGTGTAGTTATGAATTAATAACTGATTTGGTTAATCCATTCCTTTTTAAATTAAATCAATGGTCTTCCTTATTGAAGGAATTTAACCAATTCATGCAATGGCTGGGGTTTCCAGGTTATATCTGTAACCAAGCATCTTCAAACTAGCTCACAAGATTTATTTTTCCTTAATTTTTACCACATCCACATTTATCTGCTTCTCTTCTATGTTGTCCGCCCCACCCCAAGTAAAAATACACTGCTGAGCTAAATGGTTTTAAATAATGTCTCTGGGTGACTACATATAAAAATACAGTATCTTCTCCCACCTGGGCAGACCCAACCAGCGGGTCCACAGAGGGGACCAGTTAATATCGTCTTCTCGAGGGTTCTCTAGTGTGTCCATTTCCTCTTTATTGGCAGCGTCTCCATCCTCCTCTTCTTCCTCCGTGATAGTCCGAATGACACACAGCGTCACAGCGCTCTGAGCTGTCTGCGTCTTCAGCGCAGACACTGCCTCATTATAGGTCAGCTGGGTCAGGTCAAAGCCATTGATGCTTAGCAATACATCACCTGAGCAAGCAGAGCCATAATCACCTGTGAGCACTCTCAACCTGAATGTATGTGTTATTACAGTTGCCTATATATATATATTTTGCATGGAGCAGTAGACTGAAATTCAAGCAGTCAAACCTGGTTTAATAGTGCCATCTCTGTGCAAGCAGCCCACAGGTTGTACGCTGGTGATGTACACAGGCAAGCGACTGCGGCAGTCTCTCCCTCCTGCAATTGTGATGCCCAGTGAGTGACGCGGCTCTTTCTTTAGACTCACAGTTTTCTCTTGGCTGGAGAACCCACAAGGAGGATCCTAAACACAGACAGCAAACAAACAAACACATTCAATTTATGTTGTACATAGATAAGAAGAAAAGTATCTTTCAAAGGAATCTAAGAAAGCAATTACAATAATATGTCTTAAATCAGTGAAAAGCAATTGTTGGAACCAAATCAGTGACACTGTTAGGTCTGTCACAGTGAATGAAATTATAGCTGACAATTAACTGCCATACAAATTGCCCGGGATAACCAATTTGCCTTTTTCTATTCTCTTACAATACAAGACCAAGGTGGCTCAATTTGCTGATTCGCTGTTTTGCTGCCTAGCTGCTGACAGACACAGCATTTTCAATTTTGTGTTATGTGTTATGTGGAAAATAACTGTGGGCAGCTTAATTAATTGTGATCAGCCAATTATGTACTGAAACAGGCCTAGTCATTGCTAGGTTGAAAGCAGTTTGCTAGCCAGGAGCACCTCTGTAATCAACAACAGACCACTGATGAAGGCCTAGGCAGGGGCGGGGGTTTCCAACAAAATGGGCAATGAGTGCATGTTAAAACTACTTCACTCTTGTGAAAAGTGAAAGCACCAAAAATGTGTCCGACTCCTGTGGTGAAAACATTTGTAAAAACAAACGCTCCCTGTTCCAGATCCTGCTGCAAACAGAGCGCAGTGATAATGTGAAGAGCCTGACACGCTGCCATCGTAACTCATGGTTAGTGGCAAAAGCCACAGCTTCCAGTATCTTCTACCAGTGTCTGTAGAGGGGGTGGGGAGGGCTCTTCCTTCCCAGCAGGGGAGCACTCCCTCCCAGAAAGAGTAAAGGCTTCGGCTCCCCAGGCAAAAACTAACTGTCACCAGCTTTGATCCCTGGCCACAAACAAACACTGCAGCAGCAGAGGTACAGAGCGAGAAACAGACAGACAGAAAGACAGAAAGAAAGCAGCACCCTGGGCCTTTTGATCAAGAGAGAGGTCCAGAGATAGAGACAGGACAGACTGCTTTAATCTCACCCTGACCAGCCTGCATCTGCTGCTTCTGGCTTTCACCTCCTCGAGTCAGTGAGGAAGTGACACGGAAGCAGGGTGTGATGGATGATGGTGTGAAGAGCGGTTTCACAGAAATGGAAGAGCAACATGCACACACTACCACATGGCATTATTGGATCCTAAAGGAAAATTCAGCATTTTTTCCAACCTAATCTGTACATCCCACATCTATATCATACAGCTTATTACCACAATCACTTTCCTAGCAATGTATTGAAATGACTGTCTGTGGTTATAGTCTATAAACCTGCTGGTTATAGACTCAAAACTGACTTGGCACAGACGCCAGAGATGGCAGATGCTAAATTCTGTGTATAAATGTTTGACATATAACGCTACAATTACAACTCTAATAGAACAGGTCTATCTCTCCATTGCTAGTTTGTTTGCTAAAGTCTACATCAGATTTGTGGTTCATGTGACAAATATCTTTTTTTATTTGGTTTAATGTACAGGTTTTGTTGCTAAAACGTTCAAAGTGCACCAATTCACACATGTGGGAGTTCACTGATTGGTCAGCAAATACGCAGGCACAGAAGTGCTGTTATTTTTTCTATACTCATCAAAATGACTGTCTGAGGTAATCACACATACTTTATACATGCAGCAGACAAGGAAAAGGCTGAAAAACAAATATTTCTTTAAAGAGAAACCTAACCAGATGATCAGAATTTGGTTTCTTAGCCTGTTGGTGCAATTGGTGGTCAACAGTTAAACAACACCATTACATGTAACATAATAATGAAACGCATGCACAGTTCCTTACCTTCATGAATGTGGAACGCCTTCTGAAGTACTGAGTCTCAGGAACTCTTCTAGATCCTCTGCTCTGCACATCGCCTCCCTCTTCAGCAGAGTCCAGCTGCCTCATCACCACAAAATTCACACGTACTTCGCTTGCCTGCTCATACACAACAACAAAAAAACAAACAAGGCACATGGGTTACAAAAGCCCAAAACTACAAACTCTGCTGTCAACTACCAAGTGAGAAAAAAGATCTTGCAAAAACTAGGCATACACCAAGGCATACAAGTTCTGCATCAGTAAATATAACTGATAATGAACACTTTGTTATGGCTGTTAGCAATACCAATCACCACTAATCAACTTTTTTTTTTTTTTAAACAATTGACAAACTCATGACTGATTTTTTTTTTTACATAGCCATGACAGTTAAATCACACTTTATCAGTCCTGTAAACATAAGCAGCAGTTAAATCCTCAAAAAAGGAACTCTGCAAAATGTTAAACAGGTTTGTGTGACACAAACATTAAGATAGATCATTGGGGAAAATGGCTTTGCTTAAAGCTGTGCAGGTAGAACAACTCACATCAGCTTTATCATTGGTGTGGATGCTGCTTATGTAAGATCAGATCTGTCCAGTTTGCAGAAAAAGGAGAATCTGGGCCATTTATTGGGCAACGGGAGGTTATTTAGAGAACATACTTTATACATGTATACTGTGTGCCCACAAGATTAACCTAATTAAAAAACACAGAATTAGGCCCCCAGGTGCTTTCAAATCTCAGGGCTATTACATTCTAAGGAATATTGCTCAGTAGTTACATGGAAAACAATGCAAACAGGTTTCAGGTAAAACTGTTTCATTGAACTCTATGACTGTCACCTTTATATAGTACATGTATGTTTATTCTTTATATGCTTCAGGCAGCAAACTGAATACATAAGCTTACATATAAGAAAGCCATTAGCAAATATAGTGCTGTTTTCATTTTCAACTCAGTTTTCAGTATGTAATAGCTGTTGCTCCTTTCTGCTCGATTCTCAGCTTCTCAGTACCTGTATGATCTGAGCAGCGCTCTCTGGTGTGCCATGCCTCAGATCGTGTCCATTGATAGCTAGCACTTTGTCATTGTTTCGCAGTTTACCATCCTTGGACGCCAGCCCTCCTGCTAGTAGGTCCAAAATAAAGACCCCTGGCTCTTCTGATTTGCGAATGAGCTTAATCCCAAGGGGCTCTGAGCGATCACGTTTCACCAGGGTCACCTGTATGACCGTGCCCGGGTTGTGGAGGGGGTGAGACGGGTGTCCTGGAGGAGAGGCAGAAGAGTGTGTATAGTGTTCAGGTCGTGGTTTGAAGCCCTTCTCCTGCATGACTGTGAGCCTGATGATGCTACATGGCCGGCGCAGCACTGCAATGGCGTGAGCATGAAGAACAGAGGTCAAGCTGACATCATTGGCCTGCAAAGACACATCACATAATACATGTGATTAGTTTAAAGGAATATTTTGATGAAATCTTCCATAGTCAAACAGCCAAGGCATATTTGGCTCAACTTTTTCTTCAAATTTATCTTCAGTTTAGTACTGGAGCTGCTAGGCTAACAAACTGTGCTAAAGTAAATCACTGTCCCTTCTTTTAGCTACACAGCAAAGCTTTGTCATTTTTGTAATTCATAGTGTTCTGCATGACCTAAATTAAGACCTGAATGCTGTTTAAACTGGTGAAAAGCATTCACCTTCAGCTTTTCCTTCAAGCTTGCCTTATACATCAGGTCTTCAGACCTTCATCAGAACTTCACATGCACAAAACCCAAGGATAACAGAATCTAACGGCGTAACTTGGGGTAATTCCAAATTCTTCTTTTGTCACATTGATTTATTTCTGTAAAACATTCTAATGCATGGCTATTTTTTAAAGCCTGTGTAATGCTCTAGTATTAACTCATATGTCAGATTCTCTGCCACACTAGAGCAGTAAGGTAACTGGCAGGCTGAATCTTGCCCCAAGTAAAAGCAGTGTTGCAATATGATCTACCACTGTGAGAAATGATTTTGTAAGTGCTACCTACGTCCATTGCCTCCATTTTCTCCCTAAAAAGACAACATTATGAGGACATCTTAAAATGTGCTTATGTACTGTAAAGCAAGGCTTTGAAAAGCCCTATATGAAAATCAATGGACTGATGAGCCAGGAGGGGAAACAAGAGACAGTGTTTCAAGAAATGAGAAATCTAATCTTCAGTGCCTTTAACAGATCTCTTTACAGACTCTCACAGAAGTCAAAGAGCTCCACTTAGGTTACAGCTTATCCTCAGGCAGCCTGTTGGACAGGCGAGAACTAAAGGCATTCATTCATTCTGTCTGGGATTCCTAAACTGAATGTGGAGCTAGTTGTGTTGGTTCAGTTTTCTCTGGTACTGCATTGCAGCACTAACAAGGACAGAAATCCTAGGAGAGCTCCAAACTATGCTAAGGAGGGTACAACATAGCAGAGCAATAATAAATAACAACCAGAGGAAGACTTTAACCCTGTTTTCCCAAGAAAAGCAAGTCAAATCACACACTACAATTAATGATTAATCTATGTCCAGAACATTACATAGACCAAAACTGTTAACTAAGGCTCAAGTGCAAAGGTTAAAACATGGTCCCCAACTGAGAGACACTGAATCTTGAATCTAAATTAATGAAACTTTTACAAAATTCCTTCTACTGACATTGTGTCTCTATATCTAATCAAGATAATGTTTAATGAGGAATAGCCCGGCACCATCCAGACAAAAGCAGATCATGGTAAGTCAACATTACTTGACATTCAACATGAGTCACTGTGTAACTTCGTAACAGGTTACTAAGAACAACAAAGTCCTAGATGATATAGAGGCTTTTCGAAAAATTCACAAAAATATTTGCCCAGATGAATAACTGAATAGACTCATTTAACAGCATAAAGACCCCCAGCTTAGGCTTCAGTGAAGAAACCCAAAAAAACCCAAAAAAACCCACACACTGCCACCTAAAAGAGACACATAAACATAGAAAGATTTTACTCATTTTTACCCTGACAATTTTCTCATTTTACAAATTGTACAATAAGGAATTATACAGTGAAAAAGTATATTTTAGAGTCTTAAAAGTAGTCTGTTTTGGTAACTCCAAGATTACTTTTACAATTACTTATGCTTTTTAAAAATTAATGACCAAAACCTTTACATTTACATAAAACATAAATAGAAAGGTATTATTTAATTTAATAATGATTTTACCATCCTGCACACCTGACAGAAAATGCCGCCTGAAAATCCATGTTTTGGTGCCTGGATTTTAGATGTTGCTGTGATTTGCTGCAATCCTTATGAAACTGAGGTCAGCTTCCTATTCATCAGCTTCTTGTTCAAATTTTCCCACCTCACAGTGGTGCAGCATGTTAAAATCTGCCATGATTATTCGGTGAACATTTGCTTTTGTTTACATTTCAGTCAACAAAAATATTGTAAAATAAATAATATATCAATTCTTGCTGGATCTATTTGTTCAAATCACATAACATCTGATTTTGTGTTTTTACTGCAATCACACTGAACACTAATGTTGCCACTCAGTGGGTGTAACCGCCGTTACTCATGACAGGCCCTTTATGTCTGTAGATCACATCGTGTTTAATATTATAAAAATATACAGTACATTCATTCAAGTGTGTCTAAACTTGTGACTGGTAGTGTACTCCACCCATATGCACAGTAAGGTTCACTGTCTTGTCAGTCATTGCTGAAGTTAAATTAGTTTTAATAAGTGAAGTCAGGCCGGAGTTTGCATGGCAAATTCAAAGTCAACCGGAGCAATTTTTACAACATGCAGTAGAAGCATGCCCTTTATCCTGGGTCATGGTTGGAATGCATACACACTGACACTCGGGTGTGTACACTGACAACAGATGAGGAAGAGGAAAGCTGATATTGGTATGTCTTGCTTAGCGTGAATCTGCAGTGAACTGAGCCTGACATCTTTTAAACAGACACTGATTATATGATGAGCTTTAATGCGTCTCACCTCTAGAATGTGGTCTCCTGGGGCCAGTTTGGCATCGCGGCCAGCCACTGAGTCACGCACAATCTCCTGTATGACGATGTTACCCAGGGGTGTGTCCTTCCCTCCCACTATGCGCAAACCCAAATCTTCCTCTGGCTCTTCCCGAAAGAGCTCCACGACATTTGCCTCGGCCACAAGGCTGGACCTGAGAGGGACTTCTGGGAGAATGGAGACCAAAAGTTATGATGATGTTCAGCACACTTTCAGCTAAAACCAGAACAATGAAGGCTCAAGTGGAGTCTAATGACCTGCTATTTTCTGACACTAGCTTGACTGTTGAGTCATAGATTTTCATTTACAGTATCCAAATATTCAGTCAAATAAAAGAGACAATTACGTTGTTATCTTTAAGATAATATAAGGCAGTTGCCAGGTGATTCTGTTATGATTGTGTGGCCAAACATACAGATGACAAATTCCATAACTATTAGCAGACATGGATAAACCAGTGAATGTCAAGACGTAGACACATCCAAGTCATAATGGGATGACTGCTGCCTATAATTGCACAGCCTACAGCAGTATGATAACAGTGATAATTCCCTGTTCTCCACCACATAAGGAATGGCCTCATCAAAGGCACCCTCTGTTTTGCTTTCCAGCCAAGAGTCAACACAGCTGCAAATCCATTTCCTCTACCTTTCACTGACTTTTTCTGGCAATTCTTCACACCTTTTCATCTAAACAGGCACAAGGTGACAAATTGTGTTACTTTTACACATTTCGTGAAATTCCTGAAGCACCAATGACCCCTCACAATGAACAATTTAATGAACAAAATAATGAACAAAACAGAAACAAATACTGAAGATTTAAATAATTTGCTTTCTGCAAAACCGTTCACCCACAACCATTAAGATGCCAAAAAGGGGTCTTATGGAGAGTGAAGCCACAGAAGAATCATTCTGAATAATGTGAAGATTCTACACCAGCTGACGTTAACCTGAAATCAGACTGATGGGTTTTTCTAATTTTATCATGTTACTTCATTATATTAACTTCAGGGACAGTGACTTCCAGCACTTCACACTCATTTCTATAAATTACACCCATTTTTGGTTGTAATCTTTCATCAACGCATAGTGACTGTTGCTTGCCTCTAAACATCATCTGAGTTTTCAATACATCATTGTGCACCAGTGATATCATTAACATGTGTCACCTCCCAATCCCCATCTATGACTGGGTGTACATGCTTGGAAATTCTACCAGATACCACTTCTCACTTGGAAATACACCATGAAAGAAATTATGTCTAATCGAGTTTACTCTTAGACCACACATCCAATCCAAAATACATTCAGGAACTTCTACAGTCATGGCCAAAATTGTTGGCACCCCTGACATTTTTCCAGAAAAGTATTTCACCCAGAAAATTATTGCAATTACACATGTTTTGTTACACACATGTTTATTTTTTGTGTGTATTGGAACAACACAAAAACAGAGAAAACAAAGGCAAATTTGACATAATTTCACACAAAACTCCAAAAATGGGCTGGACAAAATTATTTGCACATTTTCAAATCTGTGCGTAAATAACTTTGTTTCAAGCATGTGCTTGCATGCTTGTTCAAACTCACCTGTGGCAAGTAACCGGTGTGCGCAATATAAAAATCACACCTGAAAACAGATAAATAGGAGAGAAGTTGACTCAATCTTTGCATTGTGTGTCTACGTGTGCCACACTAAGCATGGAGAACAGAAAGAGGAGAGGAGAACTGTCTGCGGACTTGAGAACCAAAATTGTGGAAAAATATCAACAATCTCAACAAAAAGGTTACAAGTCCATCTCCAGTGATCTTGATGTCCCTTTGTCCACGGTGCGCAACATAATCAAGAAGTTTACAACCCATGGCACTGTAGTTAATCTCCCTGGACGTGGACGGAAGAGAAAAATTGATGAAAGGTTGCAATGCAGGATAGTCCGGATGGTGGATAAGCAGCCCCAATCAAGTTCCACAGAAATTCAAGCTGTCCTGCAGGCTCAGGGTGTATCAGTGTCAGTGCAAACTATCTGTCGACATTTGAATGAAATGAAACGCTATGGCAGGAGACCCAGGAGGACCCCACTGCTGACACAGAGACATAAAAAAGCTAGACTGCAGTTAGATAGAATTTTTGACTGCAAGAGCTTTTTGTTAAAGCACATCATTCTACTGTTTACCGAAAACGGAATGAGGCCTACAAAGAAAAGAACACAGTACCTACAGTCAAATATGGGGGAGGTTCAAACATGTTTTGGGGTTGTTTTGCTGCCTCTGGCACTGAGTGCCTTGACTATGCGCAAGGCATCATGAAATCTGAAGATTACCTAAGGATTTTGGGTCACAAGGTAGGGCCCAGTATCAGAAAGCTGGGTTTGTATCCTAGGTCATGGGTCTTCCAGCAGGGCAATGACCCCAAACATACTTCAAAAAGCACCCAGAAATGGATGGAAACAAAGCGCTGGAGAGTTCTGAAGTGGCCAGTAATAAGTCCGGATAATAAACCCCATTGAACACCTGTGGAGCGATCTTAAAATCGCTGTTGGGAGAAGGCACCCTTCAAATATGAGAGACCTGGAGCAGTTTGCAAAAGAAGAGTGGTCCAAAATTCCAGCTGAGAGGTGCAAGAAGGTTGTTGATGGTTATAGGAAGCGATTGATTTCAGTTATTTTTTCCAAAGGATGTGCAAGCAAATATAAAAACAAGTTGAGGGCGCCAATAATTTTGTCCGGCCCATTTTTGGAGTTTTGCGTGAATTTTTTGGCTTTTTCTTCTCTGTTTTTTGTGTTGTTCCAATACACACACAAGGATACGTATAACAAAACATGAGTAATTGCAATAATTTTCTGGGAGATATACTTCATTTTCTGGGAAAATTTAAGGGGTGCCAACACTTTTGGCCATGACTGTATTTTAAGTCTATAGAGGCCACTGAATTCAGACAACATAAATAGACTAAAGCATGTTTTAAATGCTTTGTCATTTCTTAGTAAGACATCATTCTTATATTTGTGCCTACGGAGACACAGAAGCGATGCTTTACCATCCTCTCCCTCCTCAAAGGCGGGGTTGACCAGGCCGGGCTCTGGAGGTCCACGGGGATTAACTGTGCGTGTGAGGGCTGGATTGGATTTGGTGTCGGACTCTCCCTCCGTCTTACTACCTCTCAGCTCATTCCAGCAGGGCCTCTTCCTCTTCTCTGCCTCCTCCTTGAGCCGCCTGAATGCAGGGCATCTGGGAAGGAGGGAATAATGGAGAAACAGCAATGGAAAAAAATAGGAAAGAGGAGAATAAAAATGAAAAGCAGAAAAAAGAGGAGACAGAGAGAATGTGCAAGAAAAAATAAAAGAGCAGAGATCCAGGAGAAGGAAATGGAGTGGAGGGAAACAGTTAGCAATCACACTTCATTAGCCTACTCAGTGGTCTGCTGTTAATTAACCTACAAGACATTCATTATGGGATGGCAGCTGAAGTAACTAAAAATAACCGACAGTAATTCTGCCTGGCGCTCCATACCCGAGAGTCAGCTTGGGGGGGTGGGGGGTGGGGTGGGGTGGGAATCAATGCTCGCTTTCAGTTTAGAACAGCTATATGCTAACTTGCTAGCACATGTCAGCATTTGTCTAAACAGGTTTGCCTCTCTGGAGGGTGAGGTGTGAGAAAGGCTTGCTAGGGTTTAGCAAGCACACAGCGAGAGAGTGTAGGGATGAGGACAGGGGAGTTATGCAGATGAGGATGGCTATTCTGCTGCATTGCGGGGAGGCCGAGGGGACAGGTCAGTCCAGAGCAGAATCAGGTCTGACCGAGTCAGTGCCCTCCTCCTCCCCCCTCTCTGAACACTCCCTCTCGCCTGTGTGTTTACACTGAGCCTCTTCAACCCACGTGAATTACCAGCCAAACAACCTTTAGACCTCGCCATTACATCACAGCTGACAGCTCAAATGATAAGCAGAAAGAGGGAAAAATTAACACTGGGGCACAACAGGGTGGCTCAAGCTGCCCCCAATGATAATCCACATGCAGTGCATGTGATCTCAAAAAGGGGATATGTCATGCTTGGAACAAATATTTGCCATGCTGGAGGCCAGTGCACTGGTTGTTTCTGAATTCTTGAGTGAAAAGACCTTTACAATATTTTCAGAATGGAGGGGAACAACACAAACCCTAAATTAAACGTCATCTTTCATTAATTTTGCTTACATACCAATTTAATCAGCATAGTCTGCAATAAATGACGCTGTGCAGACACATGACAGCGGTGAGTCATGTGACGTCTAATTTATTCCATTATCTGAGTTATGTCAGAGTTATAACAAAAGTCAAGCCCTCCCGTCCAGTTTGTCATTTGATGTATCCACTATTCATTAATCTATCTGAGCCTAGTCAAATCTCTCTGTTCCCACCAGGCTCGGATAAGCTGCATTCCAGAGATGCCAGAACATTCTTTCTCTGTGAAATTAAAATATGAACGTAAATGTACTACTTATACACACACACAGACACACAGACACACACACACACACACACATACATACACATACATACACATATATATATATATATATATATATATATATATATATATATATATATATCCATCCACTGGCAACAATTTAATCCACAGGCTAACTTGCGAAAAACAGCTTTTAAATGTTCAAATGTTCAATCAAATAACAGCATTCTCTGTTTGCTGTATCAGATTATCATATATTGCAACAAATAAAATTTTTGCATACTCTTACTTAAAGCGTTTTCAGAATAATCAGAGTATTAAACCATTAGCAGTATAATCTAATATTACCTTAATTGGCTAGTAGTGTTTACATAATAGCTTATATACACCTCTGTAGTAACAGAAATAAGCTTAATTTAGTCCATTTATAGCTATAAACTTCAAACTTAAATCCAAATCTCTATTCACAAGTGACTCAATCAGAAGGACAATGAAACCTGAGATATATAAACTTACCGGTAAAACGTCTGCTCAGGTTTATTTCCATTTAATTTAAGTGACTACTGCCTATAGGCTAATACTCAGGTACTCTAAACAGCAGTAATATGTATGCAAATAATTCTCTCACATGCAAACTGCATACCTTACTGTGATCGCAACCTTCTTAACAGTGTTAAATTTCTCTATGTATAATTGCAAGACCTTCTCAATCTGAATTCAGGCTGAGATGCAAATACTACATGTGTTAATGCAGAAGGCTATAAATCCATTAGCAATACACGCTGCCCCTGGCTTCACTGAATTTAACATAAACCCTCAAGAAACTTTCATGTGCCCACAGTGTAGTGCATGTGGCCTTTGCACCGACCTGTTGTGCAGATGAGGCTGCAGCTCGCAGCGCTGCATACTCTGCTGGCACTCGCTGTGGAAGGGGCACAGCACGGTGAGCTTGTCCAAGAGGTTGCGGACAAGCAGACTGGAGGTGCGGCACTGCTGCAGCTGAAGTCGCTGCCGGTCCACAGGGCAGAAGTCCTGGTCTCGCAGGAAGCTGCTGAGGCACTGCAAGCAATAAGTGTGGCCACACGGCGTGTCCATAGGCTGCAGCAGCGGCTGCAGGCAGATGTGGCACACAAGCTCATCGTCGACCTCTTCCTGGTACTCATACAAATGGCTGTCTTGGCCCTCATGGCCCTGACCGCACTCCTTGCACACCCGTGCCCATGTCAGGCCAGCTGCTGGCGCCAGCGCCTTTTGCTCCGTCATGGTCGCAGACTTGCTGTATGCTGGAGACGTCTGTGTTCGCCTTTGCTCAATGCCCCCACACTCTATCCAATCTTCATTAGACGTAAACACTGTCAAGATGGAATATTTTCAGCTCAGAGAAGAAAGAGTAGTGCCCTCTATGTGTCTCCTCATTTTGCATTTCTGCTGGAAAAGAGAACAAAGAAAAAACTGAGGCTGGTGGAGGTGCATTCTTTTTTTGGCTTGCGCTGGGCTGGCTGGACAGGAAATGACACAAATCCACTTAACAGCAACAATATGGGGAGAGAGCTGCAGCTGTATCCTCTGTGCAAGTTTCCTCTACAGCCCGGCTCCCAGCCCGGCTGAGCGTCACCGCTAACTTCATCAAAAAGGTTAAGCTCCATGAAATGATTTGCAAGCAACAGTCAAAACTCACCTAATGGGAGGGAACAAAGGAACGGCACTAAGTGAAAATGAGAACTCAGAGTGAACTGTGGAAAAAAATTCCAGCCATGTCACTAATGAGCCCCTCGTGCCCAACCAGCAGTAGGCTACTTCCCTCAGCAAAAGTCCTAATCGCTACTAATTCCAGCCACAGCCAAAAAAGACTGTGCAGGAAAACTCCCCAAAACATGTGCTCTTATCGCACTTCGAGAGAACTTCAAGGGAATTTTGTTGAAATTTCTGCAGCTAAATAAACAAACAAAAAATGGTCTAGGGTCCCTTACTGAATCAGAGCTGTACACAACATTGAATTTAGACATACGAGTAGATTAATGCCATTAAAAGCTATTTAATTACAGAAAGTGACTACATGACCAGTTTCAGACATGCTGCTTGATCCCTGAGACATGGCTTTGGGCTTGTTTAGCTCCAAAAAATTCATATCTATTATACCCATTCATGATAGAAAGAAAATATATATATATATATATTCCAGATTTCCTACTATTTTACCATTATCAGCATTTACAAATAAAAACACAGAAGACTCAGTAAGTTCGCTTTCATCACCACTGTAAAAAACTGAGTCAATAAGTTTATCTTAGCAATGAACCTTTTTATATCAAATCACTTTGACTACATTTTAATTATGCAGACATTGCTGAAATCCCCCCGTAGGAATCTGGGGTTAAATAAAGAATTTACAAACCTGTATTAGAGGACTAAGTAAGAACATACAACAGCGCCTAGCAAAAAATAAATAAGTTTTACTTAGAGCGGTAGATGTACATATTACATTTACTAACACAAGGCAACATACTATGCACCAAGCAAACCTCAATAATCCATATTCGAAAAAGAGAATCACCATAAAGCAAACAGGACATGCACAGTAAACAAACACATCTCCTTCAAGGTAGTAAATGTCATTCATCTCTCCCACCCACCTCAGATGCTGACAGCAACGATGGTAGACTCCCAGCAGCCACTGCATGCAAAAGAGAAATTCAAACTCAACAGCTGCACTGGCCGCCTCCAGCCTGACTGAAACTAAACTCCTTCATCTCCTTCGGCGTGTGTGTGTGCGTACGCGGGTATGAGTGTATGTATGTACGTACACAAGGACACACAGCCAGAGAGAACCGTGTGACTGTGTGAGAGCTCAGTGGAGTGGAGAGAGGTGTTCAGTGTCTGGCCGTACGTACTCAGGAGGAGGGGTTCGGGCAATGGTGTGTGTGTGTGTGTGTGTGTGTGTGTGTGTGTGTGTGTGTGTGCGCGTGCGTGCGTGCGTGCGTACACAGAAAGAGAGAAAGGGGACTTTATGTGCTGAGAGAGCACAAGTGCAGGCAGAGCATTCCAAGAGGCCATCACCAACGCTGACCAATTACACTGCTCTCTGGGAGTGTGTTGGTGTGTCAGAGACTGAGGGAGATATGTAAATACTCTATCTGAGGTCAACCAGGACAGTCTTTTCTCTCTCTCTCTCTCTCTCTCTCTCTCTCTCTCTCTCTCTCTCTCTCAGTGTCCTTTTTCTTTTCTCTGACACCTACACTGCAAAAGATAGGGTCTATGAAAACTATAAACCACACAACTGTACCCACACAAATAAACACCATAGTTTTAAAATTACGATAAAACACAAGTTGATTTGTTAAAAAAGGTCAAGAGAGTCAATTTACACAAAAGCATACAGACACAGAACAGTATTACATGTACTATGTACTAATGTAAGCACACTGTAATACCACACTGTAGCATCATGAGAAAGTCTCGGTCAGCCAAGGAATTTTCTTAAAACTATTTGTCTTGAAGTTTTTTTTTTATTTATTTGAAATTATTTGTATTTATTCTAATGTAGGTGTTTCTTCGAACAAATGTCCAGTGCCTATGCTGAGTATCTATTGCTCTCATATGTTATGATCTGCATTATTCTTCGGTTTTGTTATATTGAATGTACTGTTAAAAAAAAAAAAGACCTGAGTTAAAAATTACTCTAGATCTTAACCTTTGAGGTTTGTATATTCTGCTCTGAATGTAGAGCACGTGCTGCTGGTGTCTTTGCCTGTAGAAGGTGGAAGCAGTGACCCTGGTTAAGATGGATGGAACTGTGCAGGCTCTTGGGAACATCTAATAAAGAGGAGAGGCTGTTGAGAGCTGCACCAGCAGCTCTGTTCCTCTAATGCAGCATTTTATGAAACAGTAGCTCACAAGGATACCCACTGGTTAAGCCTAGCACTCACAAACTGCTGATCTATATGAAAGAACGTTAATATTGGTACCTTAACACTCGTAAAGATAGGTACACTGTGTTTTGAGCAGAGCAAAGTGGTTGGCCTGGAAGCAATTTCTCTATTTCACAGACATTCAGGCATGACAGGCACAGCTATGATAGAAATACAGTGATGTTTGGATAGGCCTACTTCACTATTTAATTATTGTTAAACTTTAAAATCCTTTGTTTTATTTCATTGAATATTTAAACGATATTAGTTTTAGAGAGAAAGACAAAATAAAACTGATAGATGGACAATAACTCCAACCAGGCTGTACCCTGAGTAACTGTAAAACACACAACTAAAATATCAAAGTCTGGGACTGTTTCTCTTCTAGTGGTGGTGAGAAAATTAACTCTGATGAACTGAGAAATGTATGCAAGTATTCTTAGACCTAAGATGGAGATAACATGGAGCTCTTGAAGCATCTAAAAGCTCTACCAAGCCCGAATGTCTTTCACAATGCAATTAGAGATGTGACAAAAATCACAGCAGGGCTTTAAAGCCACATCACAACCCATTTATTAACATATTCAGGTTAGGTCAGAAAGAGGGGACATTTGCAAACCGAAATATGAGCTGATCTGCAAAACAGACTGACTGTTAAACACAGTTTACCTTAATACAGTATACTACCATCTACATGCAGGATTTTTAGGAAACTGAAAATATCAGATGTTAATTCTGATGCTTCCCTAATGATCCGTCTCCCTAAAAAAATATACACAGGCTTCCTTGTACACAATGGTTTCTTTATTTCTAGGTTTTCAGGCCTGATAGGATCAATGGACATGGTCCATTCTCTAAACCAATAGTCAATACAGAGCAGCTTTCCAATTTGAAGGGGAGGTGGCGTAGGCTAATAATTCAACAACACTGGTGTCCACCGCCTATAGAGCAAACAATAAATCAACGTAAATGAGAGTGCCCAGTTCAAAATGCTCTCCCCAATACAACCGCCCTGAACACCATGAATCACTCTCTCCACCACACCCTTACACAATGAATACACAAGCAGCGCCACAGCTGCAGGGGCAGCACTTGGCTCAAACATATATCACTGAGTTCACCTAGAACAAATGTGCAAAGACTACCCTTCGTGGTTGTGAAAGAAGCAGAAAAGTAAGAATGGATGAGATGGTGGAAACATAACATCATAATACTCTTCACAATGAAAAATGGAACAATGGGCTGACATCCAATGAGCTCTTTGTTTCAATGAGGTTTAAGCAATTACTTTCCACTGGTTATTGTTTATAGTCTCTCTCTCTCTCTCTCTCTCTCTCTCTCTCTCTCTCTCTCTCTCTCTCGCACTCGCATCGCACTGGCGATGCCCACTGTATTCTAAATAAGAACACTTACTTTGATCTAATGTATTCATTTATTACAATATCATCAGACTGCCACCTCTCCTGCAATCCTTCATCCTGCTGCTAGTCTTCACACCATCCCCACAAGCTCAGCACAGATTTCACAGGCATCTTGTCTCCATGACAACAGCACACTCAACCTGACAGGCTTGGTACCACTTTGAGGCCCAAACTCTGTCAGCAGACAATCAAAAGAGATACACCTTTTTGAAGTTAGGCGTCCAGCAAAACAAGGATAAATCAGATCATTCAAGAACAATAACAAATAGCAGACAGTCTAGTAGCTCAATACATGCACTTTTTGAGGAAAGAAAATAAATAAATAAATAAATAAACAGTGTCCGTGGCCTGAAAAAGTATTCCACCACGTAAGCAGGAAAATTGGCAGTTAAAAAAAACTGCACTGCTGGTTGAACAAGATCAACCTCCATACAATGTAAATGTAAAAAACAAGTCCAGGTAGATCTAGCTCCTGTTTCAGCATTATATATATACATATACATATACACATGTATGTAATAGCATCAGTGCCAGCGGATACATAAACGCATGAAAGTCTTTGCCACAGGCCCACGATTCCCATATCAATGCATCAATACCATCTGTTTTCATCATGGAGGTGTGACAGTGCATCCTAGAGAACAGACATTTTATTAATGATGCTATTTAACTGCACTGGTTAAACACCAACATTTGCAAATCATCAGCACCAATCAGCATTCCTTCTGCCCCTCAGCTCCAGTGTCATTAGAATGTTGGGCAACAACATCATTATAATCCTAATTTTCTTTTTTTCCAGAATGTGATTAATCATGAAATCGTGGAGCATCATTAAATGGAATCGTGGCCTAAGCATACTGTTACACCCCTAATTAACACCCATGATGTTTAAGAAAATATTAAACATAGATTATGAAACTCATGCTCTTTTTGTTCCTCATGTATACAAACACCTTTTGGTGCTCTTCATTTCTACCTTTTCAAGCCTAAGAGAACCAAATGGACAAGCAATATTCAATATTTATTTTTTTTATAATATTTTAGAAAATATAAGCAGATATATAACAAATACAAAGCAAATTGTTAAATATCTGCAGTATTAAAACTATATATAAAAGTATATCCTTGTAATACAATAGACAGTCGGTTAGTTAACTAAGTGACTGACATTCACATGCATGAGAAGTGATGAGAGCCCCAAATTCTCCAAGTCATGAACCTGACACTTGAGTGAGGGGTCATAAATCATTTATCACTCAGCTCATAGCGACTTACAGAACCTGCAAGAGTCACAACAGTGTACAATTACTCTCGAAAACCCTCAAAATGACGCAACAGAGCTATTTTATAGGGTTACTATACCACCGTGTTCGCTTAGCTTCGTATCAGTTACCACAAAGGCTACAAAGTCTTGAACACAACACACCGTGTAACTACTCCACAGCCGCTGATAAACATCACTAAACCTGACCAGAGTATTCCTCGCCAAACTGAACTACACACTCAAAAACAACAGCTTTCTTAAAGGTCTCCGCGCGTTCAGGGGCTGTAAAGAAAGACGTATTGTTGTGTGAGTAGCTCACTACACAGCACGACTAGCAAACACCGAAACTAGCCTTACCTGAGAGGCTTTCCGGAAGTGGCTAATACAACAAAGAACTGGAGAGTTGAAGTGGAAAGTTCTCCTTATAACTTATAACGTACCAAAAACAAAGGAATATTAGGATAATACAACTCCCTCTGCCATGTTTGGGGGAGTTTTCGTCTCAGGTGGTTTTTGTATTCCGCTGGGGACGAAAGACTGTCAGTTTCGGTAAGCAGAGCCTACACAGCGCTGACGTTGTTGAGGAAACGTGTGCAGGTAAGGACTAGTGATGGGAGGTTCGATTCACTTTACAGAACCGATTCATTCGAACTGTCAGGTTTAGTGAATCAAATGACTAAAAGATTCAGTCATTCAAATAAATCCATGTAGCCTGCAGAGGGAATAAGTTGAGAATGATAAACTAGGAGCTATATGGAGCTATATGTTTATTCTGCAGCGAATAAATAAATTATGAATGGTCTTAATCATTTCGAGGGCACAGACTGGAAGATATCGGTTAACAAGACTTTGAAAAGAATCGGTTCAAAGATTCATGAATGAGTCGGGCATCTATCGCTTTTGTGCCTGTTGATGAGCCTACATTGCGGGAGAGCGTGAAACCCAGGCACGTGTGTTTAAGGGGAATCAGTCAGATTACTATACTGTGCTCGCATTTGTGATTAAAACATTTTGTGTATAAATAAACATTAATGTAATATTAGAATGCATGTTGTAATTAGTACCGTTTAATTAAAATTGCTAAAAGATTCTGTGGTCAACACGGCATATCCTTGTCAGTAACGCTGCTCGGACTAGCTACACCATTAGCTTTAGCATTAGCTCATCTGAGGGGGCAGCTTTCTTCAAACCTTTATTAGACATGAAAACATGCCACTTTAGCATCCAGCTGCTGGATCTCTCTGGTTTAATTAATGTGCAGTAAACGTAATTTTCAGAATTAGCTTTTTATTTACACTGATCTTCATTCATATTATCAGCTTCTAAACATGTATGTCTGCAGTGCACACATTGTTAAGCCAGTTTTCCTCTTCTGTGTGCTTCTTTATTTTCCTTTGTGAGCTCAGAGGTCTGGAGCTTTTTTGTTTGTTAGCACAAATGCTACAGATGATACTAGATAGCCTGAGCTAAAAGTGGATGGATATTTGTCACTGCAGCCATGTTGGTGACATGCCACCAGTCAGCACGGTGCTCACAGAGGTACTGGTAGAGCCAGATAAAATACAGCCGTGATGTGCTGTGTGGTTCCGGTAGGAACAAAAAACAAAATGATCTAAGCTTTTAACAGAATGGAAAACATTGGTTTTATAGTTTTCCCAGACTAAAATACTATGTGGTTAACCAGTTAATATCACTATTATTTTATAATCTTCTTATTATAAGTTATTTACAACTGTGATATTTTGACCAGTAAACTATAGCAGTGTTTATTTGTAAGCTTCATTACAGTAAGTAGGTTATGTACTGGTAAAATTAGTTTTACTAAAAATATTAGTTTACTAATATTAGTTTTACTAAAAAACTAAAAATCATTAAGCTGTTTACAGTTAAGTACAGGTGTGGGTTTGATAAAAGCTTAGCTTTTGGCACAGGTAGACAGTTAGGTGAAAGATCAATTCTGTAGTTTTGATAATTTTTGGGACATGCACAAGTTCAGTGGCCTTTTCTCCAGCAGTTTGTGTAACACTAGTTTCTCCAGGCAATGATTTAATTAGTAAATGATTTACAGTTCCCCCACTGCACATTCCTTGCAGTTTGCTGTGTTTGTGTTAGCTCAACCTGAGAATGTTAGTTCACTAAACTTAAAGTTCTTTGTGCAGTCAAAAGTTCTCCAAATGTATATATTATTAGTTCTGTAAGTTCGGTGAACAGTAGTCCTGTAAAATTAATTTACTCAGTTTCTCCATGAGCTGAGACTCTGTTTACCACAAACTCCCAGCAGGCATGTCGTACCCAAAGTTATGGATGGCTGTGGCATCACGGCGGTTCAAACTCATGATCTCCTCGTGGTGGGTTGAACACTCAGACTGTCGCACCATATCATGCTGTGATAATTAGAAATTGAATGAACAAACAGATTCACAATATTCTGGATACATAAAATTGAACAGCATCTTTTTGGTTTGAGTAGCATTTTCTGGCTTTATGTAAGGCTGCCACTATGGGGTTTGGGACACACACACACACACACACACACACACACACACAAGAATTAGGGTAATAAGCAAGTTCAATAGTCAGGTGTCTTTTCTAAGTCAGTTTGTGCGTGTAATTGTTTTATGAGTCAATAATTTAATTAGCAAATTAATTTCAGTGTCCATCACTGCATGTTCTTTACTATTTCACCTATGAAGGCTAACAAGCTAACTTGACTATATACCAATAAACAGAACATTAGATAATACCTCTGTTTTGATGAATAATTCTCTGTGATTCCTGTTTTTTCTTTGAAACTGAAGACGGTCTCTAAACGATGGCCAATAAAGTAATAAGACATTGTTTGGGACTCTGCCAGTTAAAAGGCCTTTGACACTTGAGCAGTGTCAGCTTCCAACCCCCTGCAGGATGCAAGGGAAGTCCCCCCCTAACCTCCCAGCCTCATAAAACCACTCTGTTCAGGCTTGTTCCGCTGTGATTTATACTCCTGTAGGCCAAGCACAGAAGATGACATTTGCTGATAAAATAAACCAGGTTCAAGTATTTTTTAGTTCAGTTTTTGAATATATTGGCATTATTTTTATGTGTGCAAAACTTCCCTTCAGTCAGACTGCTGTGTTTAAATCAAACTTGAATAGATTTCTGAGAATCTTCAAATGATAATACTAAAATGGAGATACAAGTTATTTTTCCCCACAGCAATGTTATACTTGATTCATTTCAGATTTATTTATACAGTGCTGTTTACAGAGCAGCTTTACAGAAGTCCCAAACGCGCAGTCCAAGTGGAAAGGAAAAACTCCCTTATAGCAAGAAATCTTGAGTAATCGAAACTCAAAAAAGCAAACTCATTCTTCTGTGGTCGACACCAGATAGCAAACAACAACAGAACATGAACAATATGAGTTTGTACAATAGTGATTATTGACTAAAGAAAAGAATCTGTCATTATACAGCTATATTTAGATTAATCAAAGGAAACTGATGACTACTGGTAGAAGGTCATAATGATATGCTTGTATGAATACATATATTGTGTATATTTATGAAGAAAAGATTCTTCTTTTGGATTTAGTTCCTAGCATAGTTACTTTTCATGTCATTTGTTCTGTTGGTGAAAGACAATAAAAGTACCTTTTCATTTTTATTCAGACACAAACAACAGGGCTCCCAAAATAGATTCTGGGTTTACAAATCTTCCAGTGCAGTTCTATATTGGAATAACTTGATATATTTCTTATTTCTATTCAGTATGTTCCTAGTGGTTCTTAGGATGGTTTTAGGCTGCTTTACCTACTCCTACTAAAATGAAATCACTGAATGTTACACTTCCAAAGAAAGTGTACTTAAGTGAAAGCAGAAGAACAAGTATGAACACCTCAGTTAAATGATGGTTTGGTTGATTTTCCAAGTAAAAAAAGTTGCCAAACTTGATTTATTATTTTGAGTTTAACATATTGACAAACATAAAACATACAATTTAAAATATGCCATAACTTATTCACAGGACACATTTTTGGTTTTATGTTTTTTTCCCAGTATTTTAATTCAGCAGATAAACAGTAATTGTGCATCCAAAAGGCAAAAGTGTGTTCAATATCAATAGAATTAGTAGAATGTGTAATTTGATCAGGGATTTCCCAATGTTTGCATATTAATGTTTTATTTCTTGGAAGAAGTAATGTCAGTAATACTAGAGAAAAGTACAAATCTTTAAAAATATACTTTAAATTCTTGTTCATTCCTAAATTCAATTCAGTTATATATACTCTAGTATTTGGTTTGTGGTGGATTTTAGCAGACAGAGATGTTACTCTGTGGAATGATTAACAGACTGTAACTTCTGCTTAGTACTTTATCAAACTGTTCGCCTGTGTAACTGCACACCTGTGTGGATTGCAGATTTGTACAGCTGCTAACAGATGCTCAAATGGACTCTGAAGAGGTGTTTGACAGTGACACCTTGTGGTGTCTTTTTACAGAACCTGATGGGCAATGCAACAGTTAGCCATTGTCAAATGTCAGTCAGGGATCAAAAACAGCTTATCATACTGTCTGAACAAAACCATGCATCTCAATATAAGGAATTTATTATTTTAAGCCATGTTGTGTCCAAACCCTAATGATTTTAGCCTTCGCTGCTGATGGGAAAGACTTCCTTCAATGTTGAGGCTAGCGTATGAAGGCAATAACAGCACAGAGCCAGCAGCAAGACACATCCTGCCTGAATCATCTTCACAAGCTTGTCTGTTTGAGCAGAGCTCCTTTCAAACAAGAGCGAGCCTGTTTGTCCTTGCTGGGATCAGTAAACATCCTCAACACAAACAGCAGTGAGAGAGAGAAAAAACTCACACCAGCAGGCCAGCTGCACTCTCACTCCATGCACTCTTTGATGACTGTAGGAGAGAACTGATAATGGAGATCCTAACATCTTAATCCTTTTAATTGGACTGCTGGTCAAGCTTTATCTCACTCGCTGTAGCCTAAGAGAGCCCAGTGACCAAATCTCTTGAATCTATATATTATTCCATGATGGATTTTTTAATGCAAAGACATGCTGAGCTACACCCCAGAACTGCAAGCCCAGAGTACACATGAACCTTCTAATGTCTGCAGATGTCATATCGTCCAGGAGATCAAACAATCGAAATGAACTAGAGGGAATGAAAAGAGAACATTCCACAGTCTTTCAACATTCAAACCCTGGTATGACACACAGATCAGATGTATGCGTTTCTTCATGTTTACCTGGTTAGTTACTGTAGTGCTATAGACAAGGGATCTTTGGAGCAGGTCTTATACAGTACAAAAAAGGTTGTATAAATAGGCTTTTTGGTGCTATACTGTATAATACCATTTTAAACAGTAGCATTAAATAGCCATATCATCATTGCCAGGAAATAAAACCTTGACATTTGAATATTCCAGTTTATTTCTTATCCTGTACTATTTTGGAGATACAAGGTTTTATATTGTGGCAAGGTCATGGTTCAATATATAGCTCTTATCTCAAGTAAAAAATCCTTGAAGAACCATTTTTAAGTTTGTAGAACCTTAATTCTGTAGTTGAGAAAGTTCAAAATCAGTATTCATTTTTCAAACAGCATGATATTTCATTACCTCTGATGTCATAAGAGTCTACTTTCTCTTTGTGCAGAAGACTGTCATTAGCATCCATAATTACAAATCGTTCCCTTAACATGTAATTAAAGTCAACAAGTAACAAGTTTTGTTTTCCAAAATCATTTTGGGCCATTTTCGTTATGGTGAGATTTTAACACAATGCAAAGGTTTAACTGGAGGTGTAACCTTTTCTATGTAGAAGAAGCAAAAAGACAGAGAAGAAATTTAGGGCTGCACACCACTGAGCCCTTATCTGTCCCACACTCACACACGTGCGGACCTGGTTGCAGGTGCAGTGAATGGAGCTCTATTGCTGCTCTGTTGCTAGGAGGCCCAGTGGAGGCACATTAACTCTGTGGGCCGTTTCTTTTTTCCCATTCAGTCCGGCCCTCCTCCTCCATGGGCCAGACAGCCAGGCATCTGTTTCAGGGCATCCCTCGCACCCCCGACTTCAGGCCCTGTCTGGCCTCCACATGCAGGCCCTAAATCAGTGCCTGGGGAGTGCTCAGACACGGCCCTCCCCCCGACCAGCTTTATTGTGACATTTGAGTGTCATTTTAACAGCGTGGAATCAGCACTTTCTTCCTTAAGATATGACAAAGGCGACTGAAGTAATGTCCTGTGCCTTGGATCCCATGTGAAATCGGATTTCTCTTAATTCCAGGACTTAGTCCTACATTTGACCCTAATCATCTATGTCAACAGCTATTAAAGTTGCCACATGACTATCCATGTGGTTTCCATTTGCAAGCAGCACAGATTAAACTGCTCTTTTTTTCTTAATCAAGCAAACGCTAACAATGTAAGCTCTGTTTTCTCCATAGAATTTAGCTATACAATCATTGCAACATATGCCATGGCTGAAGTACTGTTCCCTAAGAAAAGCTTGTAATTTGCCTTTCTCTACATTCAAAGCGAATTAGCCAGCCCACCAGCCTTTCCTCTTATGTGACTATTTGCGTCTGCTCCAAGCAATCTCCACCTCTGGCTCTCTACAGTCTTGTTTGTACCTGCCATGTCGCTCTGCTTGTCCACTCAGCATGTCACTGTGTAACATCTTATCAGCTCCTCAAGGATCAAAGGTCCATGACGATCTTTATCTGATGGTATCTCTCTTCTCCTTCTCCTCTCAGACTCTTTTGCAGTACTGGGCCGACCTGGCCTGCAAACACTATGCCTGATGGCACACAGGCCTTTCTTTTTTTCTTATCAAAAGAGTAGGGCTTCATTCTGCTCAGCCCAGCGAGACGGCCTCTCCCTCAGGACGAGGGGAAGAGGTCAGACTGCCCCGTGTCTTTACAACTAAATAGCTGACCCCATTAAGGTTAACTGGGAGGTTAACTCAATGCAGTAAATCTGAGAGCTCTCACTAGCGCTCTGATGACTCTCAAAGTGATTCAATTAATATGTCATTTCATGTGAGGGAACAGAAACTGTCATTTCTCCCATTTTGTGTAGAAAACAGCTAATGTTTAGTTTTGGCATTCACTTTTAAAATGCTCTCTTGACACAAATGGTGGTGTTTCTAAGTAAATCTCAGGGTCAGACTGACAAATTATGTGCATTTTTTCTGGACAGCCAGACAGAGGCATCTTTCCAAAGTCGTGACCTTGCCCTGACCTGGCTGAAGGAAGTGGTCACGTGGCTCAGGACAAAGCAGTGCAGGAGAGAGTCTGAGGGGCCGGACGGTCAGCCCGGAACAATGGGGGCTGCGCATTCAGCCCGAGATCCACACAAAAGAGTCCGCAGCCTGCTTCTTCCCAGTCACACCTCACCACAGAGCTGGCATTTCACACTGACCTGCGAACAGCCATTGAATGAAACTACTGTTTAACCCAAAGCTCTGGCCCACACAGAGATCAAGTCCAGTTTGTCAAGTTGCGTTTTAAAAAATGTGACCCATCTGTGTTACACCGGTGCAGGCCGTTTTATCCCTCCATGGGTGTGGTGAAATCTGTTGCATGAGCAAAAGCGGACAGAAAGTGGCATGACCTAAATCACTTTCGTTTTTTGCTTAATAATTTGGGCGAGATTAAGACATAGACATTATTCCACGTATATACTATTTATAAACAGTTCATATACAGAATTTATGCAGAGTTTTTTATTTTATATTATTTATGCAGAGTATTGCAGTCCCATAGGTGGGGTTAATTGTATCAGAAGAAGGGCTTAGTCGTAAAAGCTGCTAAAAAGTCTAGTAAAATGATGTGACATACTGAATGAAGTACAGTTCTACTCTGATTGAATCAGGTAACCTTTCCAACATAAACGCATAAAATATAGAGCTGCTGTTGGAACAAGCATATTGCTTTTCATTTTTTCATGTAATTTGAAATCACCCACTACTCTTTGTGCCAAAGTTGATGAATGACGAAAGGACCAACAGAAATCCAAAAGTATCTGGAATAAATCATTCTCCATTAACTGCCATTAAGAAGGTTTGTAAAGTAAAGTTACATTTTAATTTCATTTACCAATACCGATGATGTTCATTAAATATAATACAATATAATATAATATAATATAATATAATATAATATAATATAATATAATATAATAACTGTCAAACACTCGAGATGAAAAAGAATCTGGAGAAATATAAGTCTGATAGAAAAGTCACAGATGCTATGTGAATACAAGAACATGATTAAAGCACATTGTTCTTGAAGTTGTTTAACTACGTAAAATATCCATCTAAGCATTGCTTTATGCACCCCACCACCCAGTTATTAGCATGTCATTTGCAGAACTGCATAAGACACCAACATCATGTGTAAAAGCTATGATCTGCCTTGTTCCTCAAGTAGTGTTGTAGTCAAAACTATTGGATGCGAGCTCGAATGAAGACCTAGACCTGGACACATTAATTCAAGACCAAGACTTTGTAGAACTTGAGTTGTCACCGAGACCAGAAGTAGGGGAGGTCGAGACTAGATTTGTTTTTTTCTGAATAAAGATGAGAAAAGAAAAAAGGGGACACAACTGAAATGAATTTATTGTTAATAGCACATTCATTATTATTACTATTATTATTAGTAGTAGTAGTAGTAACTTGTTGTCTTAATTCACCTTTCAGAAGTCACTACCTCAAGTTAATATAAATTAAATAACATACATCCATTTCTGTTATGAAATAAAACCAAGTCCACTTTACCTCAAGACAAGACGAAAAACAACAGGCTGTTAATTTACTAATCTCAGTCTCAAGTTTTATAACACAAGCATCAATAAACATCAGCATTCTGCTGTTGGCAGTTTGCTCAGTACTGTTCCACAATAAGAAACAACAAGTCAAATAAACTGTGGTATGAGTGGGGAAACCCTCTAGAACAGTACGCACATTTTTGTGCATGGCTGCCCAAAATGGGACACTTGGACCAATGATTGCCCACAAGGGTGTTTAATTTGCCACGCTAGAAAGCCTCCCTCAAACCCTCAGCCAATGACAGAACATGCATTTTTATATTTTTAGATATATTCAGTAATAAAATATGTGTAGTGTAATGTAAAATAAAATCTATTACTTTTAGACAATAGAAATGACACTGACTACAAACTAAAATGTCACAACACATATGTAGCTAGCACTTGCAAGCTAATAGGAGATAACAGGTGAAACATGGACAAGACAAGCTTTAAAGACCACTGTTGCGAGGAATTTAAAGTCAAGGCAGTGTATAGTCAAGCATATGTAAAGAAACCACTGGAGTACTTAAAGAATACAGTTTCTAAACGTGTACTGGCAAAGTGTAAAAACGAAAAGCTAATAAACTTGCAAGCTAGCTGTTTTCTCTTTCTGTTACTTGGCCTACTGTAAACACAGATTTGGTACACCATTCCAACGTTTGGGTTTGTTGGTGTTTGTTGGAAAACACTGCCTCAGTGTGCTCTGGCCTTTAAAGACATAGAGGGCGCCAACCATCATCAGATTCCAAGGTCTATAGCCATAGACGAGGAAGGTGTGAGGGCTGGTTGCTCTGTAGGGAGTTGGAGGCACCGAGATATTCTTTGTCTAAGTTAAGTGCCCCATGGCAAGAGCCAAGAGGAAAACTCGCAACCCCCCCCCCCCCCCCC
>CM067485.1:15871036-15996057 GCA_034552555.1 Semaprochilodus insignis | reverse complement strand
ACCCCATTACCTGTCCTAGCTCTGGATCAAGGTGTGGGGCTGCATATCAAACAGTCACAGGCCTTTGATGTTAGGAGAAACACAAACACTGATTTGACCTGAGTCGTAACAGCTTATTTGTTCCCTTTAGTCATTCATGGACTCCTTGTTGAATGTGTAAGCCTTCAAAGGGCTCTCTCTCAGTGGGCATGGCTTACAGTAGCCATGCTGGCTCTGAGAGGGCTCTGACCTGGGTCTGGAGGAAGGCCATCTGGCTTCCTGCACTTAAGATTTGATATTGATTTATTGGCTGTACATGTGAAGATAGGAGGACGCCAGCTGCCAGCAACTCGCTGCTTTCTAATGCTTTCGTCAACCCTTTAAGACAATAGGTCCTGCTTCATGTCAAAGCCTCTCAGCGCTCAGCCTGATTAGTTTCTGTGAGTTAAGGACCAAGTAAGGTTCTGTGGTTTCTTGAAGATGTGGTTATGGAATAAACAGTGATTAATTGTTGATAGGTATCAAAAAACAAAACTAAAAGGTATTCTGCAAGATATTCTTAAAACTGAACCTCAACATATAGCTTTGATAACACTTAAAATCTTTAATTAAATTTATCACTGTTGCCAGATCAAAACCTTGTATCTGAAAGTCATAAATTCACAGTCATAAATTCGCTTTACTTTAAATGTAAGTCAATATAACCAGACTTTTTTCCAAGTAAAAATCATCATTTCCTTTATCCATCATGAAATTTACACACCATGTAAAGGGCAACTAGCTTTTTAAAATTATGTCAAAAACTGAAAAACTCAAAAATGGATGTACTGCATTATATTCAGTATGATATAATAAACACTTTTATTGCTAGAACCTTTATACATATTATATTTATATATATTATTATGCCATACTGGATCAGTTTCCCAAACCCAGATTAAGCCTAATCCTTGGCTAAAAGGTATTTTCATTAGCAAACCACCACTGACACTTTAGTCCTAGACTAGGCCTAATCTTAAAGTCCAGGAAACATTTTCTGCATTTTATTTATAGGCATTATTTATAGACATAAATCAAGGTCAATAGGCATTTAACATCAGAGATTAATGTAAATGATTATTAGAGATGACATGATACTGTTTTTTTCTGAAACCAGTATTGGTTTAAAAATACCCTTTAAACCTGCTATGTTTTAAAATGCTATTTTTAATTGAAGCACTTCACATATGATGAGCATCGACAAGTAGCAAGTATATCAAACAGTCTATGGAAGAACTCTATAGAAGGTTTTTGGTCAATTGAAAATGCTTAATTTATTTGTAAATTTAGTTTACATTTATTCATTATTCTGTCCAGCATTATCTGCTGATATTAGCCCATCTTTGATGATAATGATAAAGTAAGTAGTATATAAGGCTTTACACTCCACTGTCACTATTCAGTTGGTTAACATTAGGGCTTATTATACGGCTTATTAGGGAGAATGAATCAGAAATCATCCTAAAACTAGTCTTTAAAATAAAGATACCTTGGCTTGAAAGTACAATTGCAGAAAGAAAACTTCATTGAGTATTGGAGATTCTTTTAAAAGCTCTTCACACCCAGACTTCACATTTACAGAAAAGGGTTATCTGAGGAAATATGCGCTGGAGCTTCTCAGGGGACTCAAAAGTGCTTCTTTTATGACTTATGGCTCCAAAGAACCCTTTTCTGGCACCTTTATTTTTAAGAGTGTATCACACTTCACAGCACACTCTTGAATGCTTAAAGACTCTGTAACAGAGCTTCTGTGCACCGTATCTCTTCCCTGGTTGTGAAGTGAGCCAGCCTGCCTAGCTGTGATCTTGCTAGGCGTAGGGTGTTAGTGTGGTTCTTCTCTCAGTTAACCCCCTCACCCCACCCCCGATTCCTTTCTTCCTCTCCTCTCTCGTCCCCTCCCGGAGCAGAACTGTGATGTGACTGTGTTTCTGATAATGAGGCGAGAATTTTACGACCCCTTGGCCTCCTGGCCCGGCACCAGGCTGCGAGAGCAAGGTCAGGCCCAGCCAAACTGCTTTGAGTGGCAAAGGGCTCCCTCTGTTGACCGTTTAAACACACAAGACTTGGTGTAGCGCTGAACTGGGGAGGATAGTCAGAATGTTGGCTTGAATTCAGATTCATACTTCACACATCACAGCCATCATTAGGTACCAGTGTGGGAAACTGTGGGCTGAGCAGAGCCACTCTCTCTTCCTCGAGCACTCCATTTCAAAGCGAGGGATCAAGGGCAGACTTGCGCATGAGCTGGGGTGAATGACAATGGCTGCTCCCTCCACCTGCGGCTCCTGAGACACAGAGAGGAACCCCAGGACAAAGGAGCACTGGAAGTTCTCGGGTTAATGAATCCCAGGATACGCGGCCCACAAGATGGTCAGCAAACAGGGGAGGACCCTATGGAATTCGGGAGGAAGTCAGGGCTCTATCCTCTACAATGCGTACCAGCAAAACAGAGCGCGTAAAAGAAATCTTGAAAGTGCAAAAAAAAAGGTCAAGACAGTGGGACGGGGTGGAGATCAGTCCAGCCATAGTGGAGACCTGGTGGCAACACATAACAGGGCTAACCCTGTTAAATGGTTCAGCCTCTAATTGATAAGAGGCAGTACACGCACACACTTCACACTACTTATCTGGCACCAGCATCGCCCCATTATCTTGTATTAGGAGCCACATGCATATGACAGTGAGATCAAAGGGAGTTTTTCCTGGCACGTTCAAAGGAAGCACAGCAACTTTTATGGCTCCTGAGACTACAGAATCTTCTTATTCCCACTTTGGCATTCTTTAACAGGCCAGAGTGACACTTCAGAGTAAAATCTCTCAAGTCCAGTCTCTTCTCACAATGGCACTTTATTTAATCTTCATTCCTATTTCTGTAACAGCTATCCTTGTAGCTGTTATAATGCTCTAAAAACATATGACATTGGGTCCTCTGTAAATGAATGTTATGAATTGTTATGTGTTGTGGCTCTATACCTAAACAGAAATAGAATATATTATAATGCATCATTTTTACAGAACTTCTCTTACATCCTGTGTCCAATATAATTCCTTATAAGCACTGGTAGAAATATGATTTAGTCGTTGGTGATGGATTCTTTTGCATCATAAGAATCTACATGTCTCAATGTTTAACTTGCTGAGTTGCATCTGGTTGCTGAGGCCTAGATCCTTACTTTTACAGCATGGTACTTTCTACTCATGTTTGTTACTATGAATATTTATCAGTAGTAGCATTAATAAAGGATGTTACACTGTTACATATGATCATGGCCTTTTTCTGTCTCTTTTCTGTATTTAAATATGACGCTTCAAATGTGTATTACATTCCTACTGGTTTATTCATGTATATGACTGTCTCATATGGGATCAAACTCTATTTCTGTTTCATTTTAAGCAACTCAGCCTTCAATTGATCATTACATATATATTTATTACATATACCATGTATTATATATCCCTCATGGAGTTATAGTATCAGGTTATATATGCCCCTGACTTGAATCCTCCTTATAAATAAATCAAATGTATTTTTTAGTGACAGCTACTTTTATAGGCTTACAAAAAAGGTCCTATTTAATGATTCACCTTATGTTTACATTTGTAAACAGCGGTATTTGAGCACTGAATAACGATTGTATTGTATTCAGTCTTCAGGCAGAATTTTCTGTCCTGGTTTACTGATGCATATGGTATGTCATTAAATAGGCTTTAAAATAAGCTTTACATATAGTAGTGTGCAAATATGCCCCTCATCTGAAGCTTCAGTACGGTGAGAACAGATCATATTTAGCTCTACTCAATGACAACTTACACTTTCCTATATTTAAGCAGGAGAATTAGATTTAACAGCATATCTGAGCAATGATAAAGTGTGTCCCTGACACCTCTCTTTGCCCCCCAGCCCCCCTCTCCACCCCGGCACAGGGCCGCAGAGAGGGTGCTCTTTTGAAGAGGCCGTCATTTCCTTCTCGGGGCTCTGTTATTCCAGTAGTCTTTGTGAAGAAGCCAAGTGGTCCAGCCTCAGACAGGAGGTGGGCTCTTCACAGGGAGCTGAGGTTGTCGGCCCAGCAGGGGAGGGAGGTGCACCTCGCAAGGGGACACAGGCCAAAAACAAACACCGGCCCCAACAGGAAAGGAGCTACAAGACCCTGCTGAGATACAGGGAGAGCTCAAGCACTTACTTTCATCTGCATGGCAAACGAGCCATGATGTGCAGTATCACAGTACATTTGCACCTATGAAAACAGAATGTTATATGCTGCCATGTTCAGTTCCAGAATAGAGTACAATATAATTTGAATATGATACTTTTTGAGTGAGTGTATGGAAATTAATAAGTAACTGAACCAGAAGACACTTGGGATCATTCCAGATTTCTGTGTCATCGTAGCCAACATGAATGTTACACATAGAAGCACACAGAAGCATGTGGTTCCTTTATGCAGAGCCTAGTATAAAAACAAAAGACCCAGATTTTATCCTAATCAGCATTACTATAGTTCCAGTGCGGCTTTCTCTGACCTGTAGCACTTACTGCTGAGGTGATGGGTCAGGTGAGTGCGTCAGGGATGCAGCAGTGTTAGGTCTCCCTCTAGTGTTCCGTCTGCATAATTTCATTTGTGCAAAATACACTGTAAAGAATGCAAGCTAAAACAATACTCAAGTTTGTTACAAGAAACTGAATAAGTTTTACTTCACTCAATAAATGACTTAAATTGAAAGAATCGTTCGTTCAAAGTCCTTTTTAGGTTGAATAAACCTAATTCATTTACTTGTAACAAATAGTACTCTTTTTAGGTTGGACCAACAGAACACTGTTTACAGTGAACTCTCCTAAGATTACACCAACACATTTATTTTGGAATGTTAGCCTATGTTGTTTTGTCTTCTAACAAATTTGAGGAATATTTCTGTTACATACAGTATGTTAATTTTACATCAAAGCACTCTGAATGACTTTTTGTCTTTTGATTTATTTATTTAGAATTCTAAATAAATATAAAACAGTTGGAATTCCCCTTTACTATAGACAAAGTGGAGCAATGGGTTCCCACCTTTTTCAATGAGCTATATGTTCACAGTTAACAGTGTATAGACTGCCATCTGCTGGTCATTAACAGTACAGTCGTACCAGGGTGATATATAGTGAAGTGGTGCACTGACACTGACGGAAAAGAACTCGAGTGACGTGACCATAAAGTGACCATAAAGTGAACATAAAGTGAACATAAAAATGCACAGCTGAACCCTTCAAAACCCAAGGATGTTACATTATAAGGATAATTATTTAGTCTCTAGAAGAGTTAGACTACAAACTGACTTCTTAGCTTATAAGTGTGTAATAAAACTCTGGACCTGATCTGGTCCTGTCTCTATATACAACAGAATGTAGTCTAATATGGAGTATGTATTCATGCATAAAATATTATATTAAAATTCTAATAGGCATAAACCAGATCATCCATCAAGTACATCAAGTACAAGACCACAAAACAAAACAGATCACAACCACATACAAAATCACCTCAAATGGGGGAATGACTTTGTATCTCATGAGCTTTAGTGCCTTGCCCTACACTGTAGCCCTAAAAATGAAACATGAAGCAGTTGATGCTTCACATGTCTATGAAATGTTCATATCCAGATTATTTAATAACAGATTTAGATTTCTTTCTTCTGTCATTTGTTTAACAAAATGAGCTTTTGCTCAGATTCAAACATCATAAGCTGTGAGCACAAGGTCAGCACAAAGGTCTAAAAGTATTGCTGGACCCTGAGCACCCTGCAAACCTCTTTTTAACATTTCTCCCTTCAGAAAAAAAGGCTTGGATCAATAAAACCAGTAGTTTACAACCTGTGGGCTGCATCCCCCAGTGGGTCATGGTAGTACTGTTAGGGGGTAGCCAGCCATTAGTTTTTTTGTGTAACCTCAAAAATATAAACATGTGACCAAATGTCAGTTTAAAAATGTTGATTGTTAAATATTTGCAAAACTGAAACATATTTATGTTATTCCCATAGATTTTGACAGCTATACTTACAATTTCAGTGCAAGTAAATGTAGAACGTTTTACCTTTTTAATTGTGTAGTACTTGTGGATAAATGGCTAGGGTCTTTCTAATGGAAAGATCCTGAGACTGGTCCATCTACAAGTGAAACAGACACTGAATCTCAGACTACGAAACAAAAAATAAAACCAAGCATGAAACAAAGAAAATACAGCATTGAGTAACATGTACTGAGCTTTAAATCCAACAATATACACCATCACCAAAATATAGTGAAAATGTACCTAAATTTACATCTATCTAACTGAGCCTGATGCAGCTTTCCTCTTTTCAGCCTTACAACAAGCACTCAGTAGCTGCCAGACAGGGTCGGGAATTACTTTGTGTGAATCAGAAATAAAATGATCAGATTGGTAAAATCTGTTTGTAAGCCACAGAAGCTTTCATGCATGTACTGCACTGGCTGGTCTGTTTTAAATGTATTTCCTTTTTGTTGTAGTTATATTTATATCATATTCACACTAAGCACACTGAGACAATTCCTGGTGACTGTTGAGAATGGCAACGACTTTGTGGACAAGAGCTTTAGATGTTCACTGTGTGCTTTGATTGATTAGTGGTTATTTGTGTTTGTTCTGTGTATGACAAATGCAGCATTATATGCAAACTCAGTAAATGCTGATAGGTTTTACCTACGAAGCTCTTTGCAGCTGGTCAAAACAGGCAGTGACCCGGTGGTGAGTTGAGATTGGCACCCTTTTCATTTCTTATAACATATTATAGACTTCAGTACTGTATTTTGTATGTTAAGATTCAGTAGCATAGCCTGATTATTTTGACCTTCAAGTCGGGCCACAGATTTCAAATAACTCAATATTAGTGGTAATGCTAACTTCTGCTAGCATCCCAATGAGATTCTAGTAGTTTGTTTGCGCTAATCTGTAAGATAATTGTGCAGATTAAACACAGGCATTAGAAGCTTTAAAAAAAACATTCTGTGTTTGACTTAAAGCTTGTGACATATGAGCATGTATTTTAGCACAGATTGCAAACTTCACACTTCAAAAATGATAATGCTCATTTCTGCTAGTTTACATGTAATTCCTGTAGTTTGTTATTACTTAAATCTTGCGTCAGACTTATTAGCATGTGTCGCTGCTGTTTTCCTTTTTTAACAATTATAGATTTGGCTGCCACTTATATGCAGTCTGTACAGTCTTGTATGAGGTATCTGGGACTTTCAGATAGCCTAGACTGGCATTTTATTTTATGAAATTGATCCCACCTACTGGAAATGAAAACATGGCCCATGGCAGATGATTAATCTTGCACGTAAGGCCTTTCCATCTGCACAAACAGGAGAGCATGCTCAGCTATCTCCACCCCGAGACCACTGAGAAAAACATTTCTGATTGGCCAATTTTTCACTCAGTGTTTGCAGGATTTAACCCTTTCATTTTCATTCAAAACTCAACTGGATCAAAAAGATTAGTTCTGTAATACTTGCAGAGATTAAATATAAATATGATTATAATGAATAATAATTAACTAAAAAGTAAGTAAGTAATGTATGGTTGCATTAATGTTGTGGAGTAATATATTCAATTAAAGCATTTTAAAGAGCAAATTAAATAATGAATATAGCATCAATCTGTCCTGTTGACTGTCAAAATGAAAACATTATTTGAAAGTTACTGAGCGATTCATTGCTGCAACTTTAGTGACTTTTATAGATATCACATTATGGAATTATGATACAGAACAATTTCCATAGATTTTAGTTTTTATTTCTGTATAATCCATTTCATGTAAACAATATCAGTGTCAGAGCGATTTGATGTAAAATAGTGCATTGTATTTAACCTTCCATGTTAATCAAAAATCCATGTTGGATGTCTTTATAATGATGGTCATATGAACCTTGAGTCACAATATCCACAACAAAAATATTACCATTTCATTTATTGTCCAAAATGACCAGTTTTTATGTGTAATATTTAAAATGATGAAAGTGCAAATCCCTTCAATGAATGTATTTAAAAAACATTTTATGCCAAAGACTCATCTTAAAAACAATAATATATTCAATGTATCAATTTTCTGCAATAACTTCCTGAGATGTAGCTTTAGAAGCAATGAACATTTCAGTTGTTTGGTTCCTGTCAGATCCATTATGCACAAATATAACTCCGCAAGTGTTTACACCAAACCGCTATAAAGGACTTTGTTTTTATCATCACAAAGTAATCAAGTAAAAATGCTGAAATATTGAATATATAAATATTAAAGTGCCCCTTTCACATTCAGATGTGCTGAATAATGGTCAAACTGGAAAATGTGAGATTTTTTAGATTTCACAGCACTGAACAAGAAGTTGAATGTGAGCCAGCTTCCAGAAACAGTTAAGGAGTTCATGTAGAGAGTGTAACACTAAATCTAAGACTAAAGCAGCATCCTGCAAAGTCAGCCGGTTCAAGGAACTGGATAACTAAATAAAAACAACACAAACAGTCTTTATTAGCGAATTAATATGTACACTCTGTACATTAAAGACACGTGTGTCTATTGTTTTCATGCCAAAACAAGGAAACGGAAAGGAGTGATTCGGGGTTTATTAACTTGGAGCACTTCATGTCAGTGCCGTTCGTTTAGGAGATGAGAAGCAAGACATGCCTCTTTTTTATTAAACTGAGCTACTATAGGTGGAATCCAACATGACCTCCTATTGGCTGATTCCTCATGTTTAAACCGCTCCCCCGGCAAATTATCCACCAATGACTGCCAACGCTACTGATGGCACTTCCGGCTCTTTTCAGTGAGTCAGTGAATCAACTAGCGCAGCTCAGAAACAGGAGTCGACTCCCAAACGGCTCTTCACGGTGTCATTATTCCAGTTTTAGTTCACAAAATCAACAATATTATCCACTATTTAATGTTTCTAATCACTATATTAATTAATAACAAGGGCGGTGTGGTATTTGCTTATAAAATTTAATCGAGTCAGATGTTAAGTATTGGATATATTAGGCCTTCTGAACAAGAAGAAGAGGGCCTTTAAAGACAACAACCAGGAGGAGCTTAGGAGCACACAGAGGGAGCTCAAAGTCCAATTGCAAGAGGTCAAAGAGTCCTACAGGAAGAAGGTGGAGCAGAAGTTAAGGGAGAATAACATGAGGGAGGTATGGAATGGTATGAAGACCATCACAGGCTGTAAGCAGAGGACGGACAGTGCTACAGACGATGATGTAGAGAGAGCCAATGAGTTCAACGCCTTCTACAACCGGTTTGACTGCCCTGTTCAAGCTCCAGCGATCACCTCCTCCACACTCCCCCTCATCTCAGCTCCTGATACTTCAGTCTCTGACTGCCTGGACATTGACACCTGACCTTCTTCCTTCATGCACCACACCAACAGGCTGACAGCATGGACAACACAGCTCCTGCTCCCTCTTTTTCGCACCTCACCTCATCAGATTTGACCTGCAGCACCACTGAAGCCCCCCCTCACCCCCCCTGCACACCTTCGCCGCAGACCAGGTTAGAGGTGAACTGAGGAGGCTCCATACAAGGAAGGCAGCTGAACCGGACAAGGTGTGTCCTAGACTACTGAAGTCCTGCGCCACCGAGCTAGGGGGACCCCTACAGCACATCTTCAATCTGTGGTTGCACTTGGGGAGGGTTCCCACACTATGGAAGACCTCATGCCTTGTTCTAGTACCCAAGAATGGACGACCCAGTGAGCTCAATGACTTCGGGCCGGTTGCTCTAACATCGCATGTCATGTGTGGGAGTACAGGACGCCATGTTATACTTTCTCCATCTGGGTCACTCTCATCTGGACAAGGGGCGCAGCGCTGTAAGAGTCATGTTCTTTGATTTTTCCAGTGCCTTTAACACCATTCAGCCCCTCCAACTGAGAGACAAGCTGGCAAGGATGCAAGTCGATCTGCACCTGGCCTCCTGGATTACTGACTACCTCACTGGCAGACCTCAGTATGTACATACTGAGTGACTGTACATCAGAGACTGTGGTCAGCAGCACAGGAGCACCACAGAGGACTGTACTTTCCCCTTTCCTCTTCACACTGTACACCTCAGACTTCAAGTACAACTCTGAGACGTGCCACATGCAGAAGTTCTCGGACAATTCTGCCATTGTGGCTTGTGTAAGGGGAGGGCAGGAGGCGGAGTACAGAAACCTGGTGGAGGACTTTGTGGCATGGTGCCATAGGAACAACCTGCTCCTGAACACTTCCAACACCAAAGTGATGGTGGTGGACTTTCGCAGGGCTAGGCCACTCACACAGCCAGTCTCTATTGAGGGGGTGGAAGTAGAGAGGGTTAAGACCTACAGGTATCTCGGACTGCACCTGGATGATAGGTTGGACTGGTCAGCCAACACAGACATCCTGTACAGAAAGGGGCAGAGCCGGCTCTACTTTCTGAGGAGGCTGGGGTCCTTTAACATCTGTAGGAAGCTCCTGCAGATGTTCTATCAGACTGTGGTGTCCAGCCGTCTCTTTTATGCTGTGGTGTGCTGGGGAGGAAGCATTAAGAAGAGAGATGAGATGTGACTGGACAAGCTGGTTAGACGAGCAGGGTCAGTTGTTGGTGTGGAACTGGACTCTGTGGTGAAGGTGGCAGAGAGAAGGACACTGCACAAACTGCTCTACATTATGGATGAGGATGGGCACCCACTGAAGACCATCATCATGGACAAAAGGAACAAGTTCAGTGGCAGGTTGCTGTCACAGAGCTGCTCCACAGAAACAGGAGGTCCTTTGTCCCGAGAGCCATCAGGCTCTTCAACTCTTCCCAGTGGGGCCAGAAGAGGGAAGAGGACGAATGAGGACTGAATCTCATGTTAAATCATAAGTTTATGTATTTGCACTATTACACTTTACCTGTACATCTGCACTCCTGGACACTTTACCTTACTTAAATACCAATATATGCAAATGTTTATTATCTTTTTCAATATTGTCATTATCTGCTGATATCTGCACCCCTTGCATATTCATTATTATTGCACTGCCTTTTCATCTCTATTTTTTCACATTTTTTTCTACTGTTTTTTTTTTTTCTACAGTAACACAATAATACACATATAATCTACATTACGAAATATGGGATAAAACGGAGCAAATGCAGACAAATCTAGCCATCAACCAAAGGCAGGTAAAAAATCAGAGCCTCGGTTGTAATTACACAGAAACTATCAAGAAGAAAATCAGACAGACAAAAAGCAGAAGGGCAATAATGTTCCTTGGAGATTTAGGAGGTTTGTGATTATCGGTTACAGTGTCGTACGATTTGTCTTCATTTCCACAAGAACGAAAAGAGAACAGACCTCTTCAGTGAGAGCCGGCTCCTAATGCTCATCTAAAAGAGCCGACTCAAAGAGCCGACTCCGATTGAGAATAACAACACATCAGTAGCAGTCGGAGGCGAGAGGACAAGTGGGGAGCTTACACTCAGGTGTCATGATAAATGTTAGTAATTGTGTGGGTTTCTGAGTTCAGACAGCGGAGCTGCCGGTGTCCCGGTATTAAATCTCTGTTGACTTTTAGAAGTTGAGATGGCAACCGTTAAAAAGGATAACAGGCTGACACGTTCTCAAAGTTTCCTGTGCGTCGGCTTTGCCGGTGTTTTCAGCAAAACCGTCACATCTCCGATCGAAGTGGTAAAGATCCTGAGTCAAGTGGGGACGTTTCACTGCAAGCGCGGCTTTACGCACAGCTTTCTTCTGCTGTATCAGACTGAAGGTCTGCGGGCGTTTTGGAAAGGAAATTCTGTTTCCTGCCTTCGCTTGTTCCCATACAGCGCCATACATCTGGCAACTTACAAACAGTGAGTATCTCTCCCTGTAATACTCTGCTGTGATTTGTGTCTAATAACGGTGGTAGCCTATCTGCCGGTCGGAGTAGCAAACGATAAAATTTGAATTTGCTGTGCAGGAAGTCAGCTGGCTAGCCAGCAACACAGTCGCTTAGTAGAGGTTATGTTTTAAAACCTGATTTTGGTAGACTTTAAAGAGCATTTAAAGTGTCCTCATGCTCGTCTCTTGATGTCTAACGCTTTAAGTCGGGTTTAGTGGTAAATGTCTTTCCAGAAGGACCGCAGCTAGCAACGTTAGCCACACTCAGAGTTTACCTCAGTTCATGGTGATGTCATCACGAAATCACGCCTTTTTCTCTCAGCCAATCGGAGCGCTCTGAAGCCCTCCGCACATGGTGGCGTCACAGGCTGTTTGAAGAGGGCGTTATTGAAAGAAAACGGGTTTAAATATATTCTCACATTCATGGACGAATAAGCTGACTGTCACTTTTGATAGCCATGCGTGTAAGGACCCCCACTGATAAACTGAACCATCCGATCCTGAGAAGAACAGACGGTACAGGGTCATATCTGCCTGTCACGTGTACTCGCACAAGTAAACACGGTCCTCCTGTCCAGGTTTGGATAGTCCTATATACAGTATTCTAGGAATCGGGGGAGTCAGCTTATCATGAGCAGTGTTGCGCAAGAGCAGAGTGCTGTTTATCAAATATGGCCGAGAAGCAGCAGAACGCGTTTTTAATATTTTGCTTTGTGGTTTTCTGTAGGGCCTTTTACAGTTTTTAAAGATGGTTCCTTGAGTTTATTATGTTATCATTAGCTATATCATTTAACCAGTCCTGATGAATCAGACATAACTAGATCACAGGTGTGTGCAGCATATCTGTCCAGACAAAACTTTCTACCTACATTTTTTGTCTGACAGTGATCTGGACATATGTGTGCTGAAAAAGGACCCTAGGACACTTTGTATTGAGTTGTTAAAGATGGCGTGTTTCAGTGTTTTGTGCATGTAAATGCTCTGCAAAGTCATAAAACGGAGGGGGAGTTAAAGACACAGGAGTTCAAACAGTGTTTCAGACAGATGGGTGAATACAGATGTACAGTATGTGGACAATATTGTGGTTTTGGAACATTCAAGCATGTAAATATTTTCTAGTAGACACCAAAACACTGAAAATGTGCATAACAGGTCTCCTTTAACTAGATTGCTTCTTGTGCCCAACAGAATTGTCCACTTCCATATGGATGATTTTGGTCGTATCTCACAATGGAGGGCCATCGTGGCTGGAGGTCTGGCAGGTATATCTGCTGCTCTAATTACATATCCCTTAGAGGTGGTTGAAACCAGATTGATTGCCCAGAACTGCAGAGAATGCACATACAGAGGGCTGCTGCACACTCTTTCCAGCATCCACCAAAATGAAGGGTTCCTGGCTCTCTACCGAGGATTTTCACTCACTATTTTAGGTATGCTTTGTTTGCCTCTTGAACTACTTGTATAGTATGTGTAGAATGTAATAACAGTATAATAAAGCTGAAGAAAGAGACCATCTTATAAGAGGAAATTTGTTTACACTATACCTTTTCAACTGGTGTTCAAAATTTGAGGGGTACATTACACAGCTCATACTCTTCTTAGAAATGATGCTTGGGCTTTGGACTTTGACATGTGTTAAGGGAGTCACAAGCTCCTTGCTGTCAGTCATGTGCATTTAATTTGCAGTTAGCCTTAATTTACTGAAATTTAATATTCACTTTGAAAAGTGACATTTAGGTTTCACTAAGCAGCCTAAAAAGCCTAGAAACATTTAGTCAAACATCAGATAGTATCCTGAATTCCCTCTGATGTACAAGTTTAAATAGATGTAGTAAGTGGTTTGTATTTTCCTAGTGTAGTTTATTAAGGAGCCAATTTTAATTACTTGCTTGTCTCTCCTCTAAATACATATTATCATAATCATTTATATTATTAAATTTATATTATTTATATTTACTAGGGATTAATTGGCTAAATCAGCTAAATGAACGTGTTAGCACACTTCAAGTACTTTGTATTAGCTGAAGTCCCAATATAAATAACATTATTTGCTCTTTACTGGGTCAAACTGGCTTTTAAATTCTTCAGTGAAAAACAGTTGCCTATTTAAATGAATCAAATAAAGTGCTAAGATCAAGTCATGCACAATGAGTCATGCAGAATTATGCTGCAAGAATTTTTGTATAGGTCATTATGTAGGAAAGGTATAGGTCATAAAGTTGCATAAAACACAGATCTGCCCAGACAGAAATAGTACATTAATGGGTGATTCTAGTCATACAGCTCTAATTTGTACTCAAACTAATACAATATATAAGCATCCCCAGGTAAACTTTCTTCAGCTTTAACACTACAACATGTTTGCTAAAAGTAGCACAGCCTTTCTTTTGATTATGTATTCTCTTCTCTTTGTGGAACAGGTGCAGTTCCCTTCTCACTTGGCTGCTATGTAGTATATGTTAACCTGGATAAACTGTGGCAGGAGCACCACTTCCGTTTCAGCTCTCTACAGAACTTCATCAATGGCTGTTTTGCTGCAGGAGTGGCTCAAACTCTCTCTTTCCCTTTTGAGACAATTAAAAGGAAGATGCAGGTGAGAAAATGCATCAATAACTCAGCCTGCATACTTTTTCTGACTCCTACGCAAAAAGTGTTAATTTCACACAGATTACATTTCAGTGGACTGAAAGTGCTATAAAGTGTTTTTCTGCTTCTATATAAACAATTCACTTTTGTGTCTTTGCTACAATGATAAAATACTATACATGATTAAAGTCATTTCAACAAGCATGAAAATATGCTTATAGATTAGGCAACATTTTATAATAATAGAATCATTTATGTAACACCTTTCTCAAACCCAAGGCGACTTCACAACAGCAATGTGTAACAAATGTAGCATGACATAGTAGATTAAAGTAGTTATACACAGGCCAACAGTAGGCCAGCCATGAAGTACATGGAATACATATGGGATACATGTGAAAACCGGAAGCTGTTAACTAACCATAAACGCCAACAACAGCAAAATCTCTGCATAATGGCATTTTAGTAGCATTTGGCATTTTTACTTTTTTAGCTAACCAGTTCATTCAGAACCTGGGAAATTACACAAACCAGCTTATTGTAATTACGTTTATTGTCTGTCGTCACGACACAAGGGTATATGTGATGCAGTGATATTAAAGAAACCATAAAAACATTGCAGCATATGTAAACAACACTGAATCTCCACTTTGTGTGCTCATTAAAAATAAAAATCACTAACTACTATCTCTGCTGCAAAACTAAATGGAACAGAATTGCTGAGAAAATACTAAAACTATTGCTTTAAAAAATAAAAACAAATCAAATCAATTATGTGCCCTAAAAAATGACTATAACTAAACCCAAGTGTAAAACCCAAGTGAAAAACTAATTTAAATTTACAACTATGAAAATTTAAAAACTAAAATAACCTGATATGTTGCACCACACTTTCTTTTAGAATCCTCATGTAATACTGTTGTTCACTACTAGGGGGCACAACTATCACAGACCTCATCAGGTTATCAAGTATCAAAGCGAACAAAGTTCTTCCTGTGTATTTTTTAGATGCACTAGCACCCACATCAAATGTTAGAAAGCTATAGGGCACTGTCTGTTACTGGAGAGCACAATTTGCTGCATCATTTGGGAATGCAGACATTATCCTTAAGTTAAGTCAAGATATGTTATTTCAAAGACGACGTATCACACCCAAAACACTATTGATCTGTTTTTTGAACACGTTGTGCAAAAAAAAAAAAAAACTGTATAAGCATGTTAAGGTTTGCATTCTCAGTTCTGTCTCACAAGTTGAACCATATAGTCATGCAGGACAATGGCCTAGTTGCCATTACCACCCTACTGTGGAGAAAAGCTTGCAGATTGGTGCCACACACAAGTATCTTTAGAAACAATGATCAACACAACCCCCATCAATCCCACCCATGGTGTGTAAAGATGCTGTGGGTTTCCCTGCTAGAACAAGCCTGTAGTGCTGATTTACAACAGCAACCATTCACTCAATGTCCCTGTTGTGAATTCTTCATGGTGACATCCAACTATGTTATTCGATGCTGCCTTAACTTCTTGAACCTGTGACTCATAGACTGTCCTGAACCTTTTTCTAGAGTGCACACACAGGACACTTCCTGAAATACCTTTTTTGGTGTTCTTTTGTCCTTCTTTTCTGTTTCATGGCTTCTGTTAATAATTGTGCATTTGTTTTAGACACAATGCTTACTGTGTCTATACTCATAACAATTTATTTAATGTTTCAGGCTCAGAGTCCTTTCCTGCCGCATTGTGGAGGAGTTGATGTCCACTTTACTGGGATGATAAACTGCTTCAAAGAGGTCATCCGAACCAAGGGCATGTTGTCCCTTTGGAGTGGCTTTACAGCCAACACAGTCAAGGTGAGATCTTTCAGAGTGTGACTATGGATATGTGGGTAGTTCCACTGCTTTTCTCCCTTATTTACTTATGTGCTGGCTATAAACTAAATAATCCGAATTTTAGGGATATCATTATCAGTTTTTCTTCTCTCCTTGTTAATTCACAGCTGTTGTTGTTATTTCTGTTATTTCTATTTCTGTTTGTCTTTGGTTTCTATTTTAACCCACAGTCCTCAAATGACCCCTTTAAGGTCATTCCATTGTCCTTGAGATATTCAAAGTTGATCAATGTAAAGTCAGAAAAAAGTCTTTACTGTTCATGATCCCTTTGGTTGATATTTTATATTGGTTATTCTTTGCAAATGGAAGAAAAGATAATAAGGATAATTAACTGTTATAGACAAGCAAATGTTGTGACCTCTGCAATGATTTTAGCAACCAGCTTGATCAAACTAATAGTTAGTTTTTTTTATTCATAATTTCCTAAAGGCAGAGCATATTTAAGACTTGTTCCGCTAATGATTGTGTGGATTGTGTGTACAGACAATAAAAACAATATTTTTAATCATTTTCACAAAGAGGCCAAGTACAAATTCCTGAGCCAAACTGTCTGAAATAAGAACTTGGGTTGAAATTAAAACGGAACAGAAAGAATCATTTGTAGTATAAGGCTTTTTATTTGATTGTATGTAACAATGTTATACCTATGACATTTGTAAACTTCATTTTTAATGATTTTTTTTCTTTATTAATGTAGGTGTAAATCTAAGCATCAATGGACCCTAATAAAACAGTGTCAAGTAATTATTAATTGTTTAACACGGGAAGCCTAACAATGAGATTCAGTCAGTTTTACTCATAGGTGCACTCTCAGGTGCTTCTTAGTATTATCACATCATTAAACTTACATCAATATCAAGTGATTTTGATTTTATATTACTATACTACCCTATATATAGAGATAGATATCAAAATTCATGATGAATTCATGTACACATTAATGCATATTGTTGTTGTAGATATTAAAAATTGGGAGAACAAGCATTCTTTACTTTAAATGAGTTGATGTAAAGAGATTTTATTCCAAGCAGTTTTTGTTCTATTGGTCCATTCATCAAGAAAATGATGATACATTTCAATGAATTTAGTTCTAAATATCTAATGACTATGTATTGGCCTATTCATGTTTACATTTTGAATGGCAAATGTTAATTGAACTGTTATTTTGTGATATTGAACATTGGAAACTGCATTTTTTTATATATGTATAAATATTCCAATTTTTTCATGTTTTGAATTTATGACAATTATTTCATGTGTTATTTACAGATTGTCCCATACTATGGCCTGCTCTTCAGTTGCTTTGAGATGTGTAAACAAGTCTGTCTCTACCAAAATGGTTATATTGTGTCTCCACTGAGCTACAAACTCAAACCAGGAGTGGACCAAAGCCTGGGCCCGCAAGAACTGCAGGAGTTTAAGCGCTACCTGAGAAACAGGGAATTGCAGGCACAAAGTTCATCAATGGGAAATCGCTGGTGAACAAGTTTCTCCCTGAATCTTGTGATGGGCAAAGGGACAGCAATGGACAGAACAGAAAAATAAAACTTAATGGGGGTTTTGTTTTTGTTTTTTTTACACCTTAGTTTTGACACCTTGGTGTTCTTAAAAAAAACTATACACTTATATTTCTTATAGATTTGATTTATTTTTTGGATGTTTGTAAAACCTCAAATATATGGTTTGAATTGGGTGCATTTTTTGCCAAACACTCCACAGATTGTGCACAAGAGCGCTCTGAGAAGTGTTATGCATGGTAGACGTTGGGTTGCTGATGTCAGTATTCAGTAAAACAGTAAGGACTTTTTCCTGTGGCCTGAGTCAAAACTGATTATTAGTTTTACTATATGACGCTGTTAATCACCCTGCATCATCTGTAACACTACTTGCTGCTAAATGTTCAGTTGTTTAAAGGGTACTACTGCGCCTGCTTTTGTATCCAGTGCAATCTATGCAATTTTAGAGATCTTGATCCAGCATACTTGAAGCACAACCTTTGTTTTCTACAATACCTCAGATAATATTTGACAGTGGTAGACAAACCACTATCACATTTCTATCAGACAGTATTAATTATATGCATTTTGTTATTAAAAAGAGTGATACTTCTCTTTTATTAGCAAAACATGTAAAGGTTCCTGTCCTGTCAAATGGGTTCAGTGCCTTTGTTTGACAAAACATGATGGGGGCTTTTAGATTTTACTAATACATATTTTATTATTTATGTTATATTATGCTTTCCCCTCTAGTTCTGTACAAATGATACTGTTATATATATTACAATTAATTGTTATTGCAATTGATAGTTTACATTGAAACCATGATGAAGTTGAGTGTAAGGAATATACAGTATATTAAACTCATCTTTGTCCTTTATTGTCCAATATCATTGTATTTGTCATTGAAAATCTCATTATTACAGGGGAACCAATTTTACAAACATTGAACATACTTACTGGCTTGTATTGCTTCATAATGGTGGTGATATAGACACCAGGGGTTATAGCCATTTTATTTGCTAAACTATAAATAATAAATAAAATGGATTAAAAAAACAAACTGCTGTAGATGCATTGGAATGCTCTGGACGTCTGGTTCCAGTCCTCACCACTGTGAACAGTCCTGACACCAAATCACTCTTGATGACTGTTTATATCATAACAATTATTAATTACTAGTCTGTGGAATTCCCTTTAACGTGTGTGTACTATAGACGGCTCCACTTGGAATAAACACTTGGTCTGCTGTATAATGTGGTGGACAGTCTCTCACAAACTCAAGTGACTTCTAAAATACTGTATAAGAAATAAATTGATTTTTAAGAATGTTGAGGATCCTGCCCTGCGTGAGTTTCTTGACCCAATGATCAAATGTAAATTATGTCTGAAACGAGTTGTGTGACTTCTACTTAGCCAAGGTGAAACCACACAGATTCATTCAAGGTGCTTGTTCTGATAGTAGTCACTGTTTGCGAAGAGAATGAACAGAGGTCCTCCAGTCACATTTGCAACAAGCCAGTCTAAGAACACGGCCGATTCGGATAAGATTTCAGTGTCTGTGGACATTCTTGTGATAAAGAACAGCTGAGTATCACGAACAGTGCGCTGTACAGTCTCTTTTTTCACCCGGTAGAAGTCACGTCAAGGACTTTTTATTTGCGCAGAATGGATTGTGTTTGAAGTGTCAGACAAAATAAGGACGACTTATTAAAATAGACCATTTAAATTCGCCATTTTAAATTCGCAGTTCTCAATATATTTTTAGTTCATGTCAGTATTTAACTTGTAAAGTGTGAGGACATTTTACTTTCTCGCGGGACTTAAAGAGTGGAAAAAGAGAATAGTAGTGATGACGCCATGTTCTCTGACGACGCCTTCTTCCTCTGCCTCGTGATTTCAAGCCCCGCCCCTTCACTTAGAACAGAACGTTTAGCTCCTCCTGATTTTCTCGGAAACCAATCAAAATTCCTCATTTTTGCTCTCGTTTTGTCTCGCGAGTACAACTGTTTAAATTCTGTTCGCAGCCTGTCGATCGGCCATTTCGACCCGGCCGGCATTCCGTGTAACTCCTGCGGCTGAGCGGGATTTGTCTCCTTCACACGATACCACAGTAACGCTATCCAACAATGAGTGAGACCGCCATTTCTTTCGCCAAGGACTTCTTGGCCGGGGGTATTGCCGCTGCTATTTCCAAAACAGCTGTTGCTCCAATCGAACGAGTGAAGCTTCTTCTTCAGGTAAGATTGAACCTTTAAAAAATGACCTTAAACTGATGAATGACGGAGAGCTGGGTGTTCCGGAAATATTAGCAGGTTAAATCAATCCAACGATGTGTAGTCTTTGTACTTAATTTGGATTGAACGTTGAGGAAAGATGTGTTCTACTTTTTATTACAGCGTGAAGCGGTAGGCTTTGACATTCTGATTCTTCACCAAATAATTGGTTAGCTTTAAAGCTAACTCGCTCGCTGGCTAGCTATCAATCCATTACAAAAGAATTCCCCAAGAGAACATGGCTATCGATTTCTCTGTTTGGCTCTTAGTTGTCCTTGATGTCCAGTCCAGATGACCGTTGGCTATCGGGCTGTACGCTTTGTACCGTCAATGGAAGCTAAGGCTAGCAGTGCAGTATGACCTTAGCTAGCTGCGGAGCCTAAAGAACATTAGCCGCCTAGCGGAAGGTCTCCTTGTAGTGAACTGTAAGTTAGCAAGCTAGCTAGCTAACAAAGCCGGCTAGCTGTTGTAAGCGAGGCTAACGATAGCACTGAGACATTTGGTGTTCCCAACGCTGTTATTGTGTAATGTTTCTGGCCACCCACCAAGACATTTTCTGATCAGTAACGTTAAAACGTTCTAGGCGGAAGTGTTTATTTAGCCATGCTAGAACTTTGTAATCTTAAGAAATATGTAGATAGACTTAATAACGTTAATATTAGCCCCGCGGCATATGAAAGATCTTAATAACCCGTTTATAGCTGATCTCTGAAACCTAGAATGTATTTTTGACTTGCTCCAGTAGCTACTTGGCCAAGGTCGTGAGAAGGGGAGGCCCTGCGCTTGTGAAGTTTTCCTTGGTTACAAGCTAGTCATTCATCGCTCTCAAGCTCTCACTATACATCGAGTCATTCAATTTCTTTTCCGGTGTTTTTCTTTTCGAATATGTTTTGCAGGTAGTTGGTATGTGATGAATGCATCGAGTCATGTATATCAGCTCGACGCCAGAAAAGTTTAAGCTAGCTAGTTAGCTAGCCAAGTTGACTTTTGGAGATCCGGTTTAATGTTTCTTTGTGGTTGCTGCTTAGTTTCGTATACGACGTCTAACTTCCGTTTGCCCTTCTAACTTGAATTTGTATGCACTGATTATATGTGGCAATTTTATGCATGTTTGTTACTAGAGTTCCTGTAGTTCCATGTAACTTACAATTGAACATTTTTTGCAGGTGCAACATGCCAGCAAGCAGATCACAGCTGACAAACAATACAAGGGCATCATGGACTGCGTTGTCCGTATTCCCAAGGAGCAGGGTTTCCTGTCATTCTGGAGAGGAAACCTGGCCAATGTCATTAGATACTTTCCTACTCAGGCCCTCAACTTTGCCTTCAAGGACAAGTACAAGAAGGTCTTCCTTGATGGCGTAGACAAGCGCACCCAGTTCTGGAGGTACTTTGCTGGTAACCTGGCCTCTGGTGGTGCTGCTGGTGCAACCTCCCTCTGCTTCGTCTACCCTCTCGACTTTGCCAGAACCCGTCTGGCAGCAGATGTTGGCAAAGCGGGAACTGAAAGGGAGTTCACTGGGTTGGGTAACTGCTTGGCGAAGATTTTCAAGTCTGATGGCCTTAAGGGTCTGTACCAGGGCTTCAATGTATCTGTCCAGGGTATCATCATCTACAGAGCTGCTTACTTTGGCATCTATGACACAGCTAAAGGTAAGTGTGTTTGTATGTAGTGTGGGGATGAAGTACAGGTTTGCTTAGTGCTAGTTATTAAGCTTGTCCCTCTGTTTGTAGGTATGCTGCCAGATCCTAAGAACACCCACATCGTTGTCAGCTGGATGATTGCTCAGACTGTAACAGCCGTTGCCGGTCTTGCATCGTACCCCTTTGACACAGTGCGTCGTCGTATGATGATGCAGTCTGGACGCAAAGGAGGTAAGTGGTGCTGTCTGAAGTGTTCATTTATTTTGGGTTATCTGTTTTTGTAAGAGAAATAACATTCATGTCTCTTGTTTTGCATCTTAGCTGACATCATGTACAGTGGCACAATTGACTGCTGGAAGAAGATTGCTCGTGATGAGGGTGGCAAAGCCTTCTTCAAGGGAGCTTGGTCCAACGTGCTCAGAGGCATGGGCGGCGCCTTCGTGCTTGTGTTGTATGATGAGTTGAAGAAATACATGTAAATGTGTGTTGGCCATTAATGTTGTGGTGTTTAACTGTAACATAACCTGTACATTTGGAAGGACTCAAATTCCGCCTTATTTATAGGGACCAGCTAGTATGTCAGTACTAGTTGTACTGGGGAATTGTTTTTGTTTTTATTTTGCCCTTTTTCTGTTTTGTTTTTGTTCCCCTCACCATGTCATTCCCAGAGAGAAAAGCCATGCCAGGTACTGAAACCTACCTGTCACCCAGCCGGTCTGTTTTTAGGCATTACACTTCAATAAAGACTCACTGAACCTAATTCTAAATTTTTCATCTGTTTTCTTATTCATGCTGTAGGGCATTATTATTATTATTATTATTATTATTATTATTATTATTATTTATTTATTTTTTTAATCACTTAAATCTAGGCTCTAGTCATTTGACGCATCAGTTGTCTGGACAAAAACGTAAGCCCAGTAGTAGGTACAGGGTTGCCAGCAGCAAATCCACAGGAAGTGACTTGGTGTTGGGTAGTAAATCTAAATTAGTGCCTCAAGATGCAGACAGGCAGGGTCTTATTTCATGGACTGCAGATTCATACTCTGGCACTTGCCTGGTCTCATGTCCAAGCCTAAGCCAAGAACAGCTGTGAGAGGGCTGTTTATTCTGGTGTTTCTTGAGTGTCAATCATGACTAGGAAGACTGCTGTCAATGGAACCATGAAGATGGTTATAGTGGCCTAACAATGGGGGGGGGGTTGACATTTGTATGACATGGCTGCCTGTAAAACTTCATTATCTAGATTAGAGTGCATGGTTTATGTAGCAGTCTAAAGTGCAAAGGCGTTTCATGGGTGGTTCAGGTTGATCAATAACCTAGTCTTCCTTGCAAGAGTTTTTCTAAGCAGTTTCAGGTTTAATGAAGATTTGAAGGTTCAAACGTGAATATGGACTGGTATCATCGCTCATGCTGTTCCATCTGGATTGAGTCAAAGTCTTTTGCCTATACTAGCCTACATGGTGGCTGGAAAAGGGGGTGGGGGGGGACTGTAGTTTGTACAAAACTGTAACCTCAGGTAGGTAGTACTTTTACCTGTTTGCATATAGGAGCGCTCACATTTGAGCACAATGTGTATTTTCCTGAGTATTTTGAATATTTTCAAACAGTTTATAGTTATTTCCTCTTTTGTGTATAGTGTTACGACCACCTCTGTGGCTTTGCAAACTGTCACACCTCTGATTTTGGGTCTTCAGCATTTTTTTTTTTTTTTTTTGCCCACAAGAAAAATAGTGCTTAATAAACTTCAGCTCCTCCTCTGATAGATGCTAGTTGTACCGAAGTTCCACTGTAGCGAGTCCAGCTTTTTCCATCTGATGTTTTTGTGCCGCTACAACTATTTATTTTTTTTTTTTTTATCGCAGAAATAATGAACATGCTGCTCCTTGTCAATCTCCTCCCTCTCCAACCTCTGTTTGGAGGTTGGAGAGGGAGGAGTGCGTGTTCACGTGTTGCCACTTGCCATTCACCGCAGGTGACGTGTTGCCAGAGAATGCTGCTATAATCCCCCAGTAAAAACGCTCAAACACCTTCTGAAAATAGTCTCAGTACCAGAACACTTCTAGATATACAGGGAAATTATGGCCGGGTATTTAAAGAATTGAAAATAAAGCTGACGGAAGGCCATTCATAAATGTTGAATAATACATGGACCGAGTGCCATCGTGTGGCAAACATGAGGAACAGCAGGCAGACCTCAAAGCAGTAAATTCCGGCTGGGGTATACAGAAGCTACAAAAAACTTACTGTTGCAGCTGAACCATCCATCCATCTGCTTCATTTAATAATATAACACACTTTTCTGTTAAAGAAGTCGCTAGAGAACCTGCCATATTCGTCAGGTGTAGGGTAAATAGTTACACCCAGAAGGAATCAACCGACATGAATGAAACGTGATGGGTAGGTTTGACATCGTGAGACATGCGAATGATAGTGGAAAAAGAGAATACGGGCCTTATGTCTGTACCTGACTGACCCAACCCAGAGAATATTCAAGCTGCATGGGATGGATTATCGCAGGACACCATTAAGGAACCTCTACAACTCTATGCCGAGACATCTGGCATGATGTATTAGCAAACATGGCGGTCAAACACCGTACTGAGAGACGCTACTTCCGTATGTGTAGCTTAATAATTATTGCCCATATCAGTCAAAACGTATCATCATTTACTGTTCCTGGTTACCTTTATCTTCCATCCGAATAGAATTGCAATCCGACACTTTATTCTGGGTGCAACTATTCCTTTGATGGTGAGTGTATATATAACGAGTTTGTATAGAACGGAATATTTAACACCAAATCACCCTGAATGACTTGGGTGGTAACCATTAACTTATGTAGAATTTCGGAAAAGTCTGTGGAGTTCTCCTTTACATGCATCTCATGTCTTATTCGTAGTTTAAGTAGTATTTGTTCATAGGCCTGGAACATACAGGCGTATTGTCCAAAATGTTTCATTAACCAATGACGTTACACTTCCACAAGGTCTTACCTTCCGGTTTGATCTACTCAGGCGGTCTCAGAGCTGCAGTCAGCTGTCCTCCAGTCTGAGAGCAGTAACCGAGGCTGTAAACCTGCCCTTAATGGGCTCTAAAAGTCGAAGACAACAGCGGGATCTCCACAGAGGTGAAAATGCCCTTCTGGCGTTACGTCTTTGCGACCATCCTGAGCCTGATCTGGTATCTGTCAGAGTCTGGACCGTTCTCGATCCAGGCGGGCATTTGGCTGCTGTGTTTTCTGCTGATCTTCCCCACTGACTGTACCAGAAATGAAAGCAGCACCCAGACGGACAGCGGAGCCGAAGAATCCTCATCTCAGGTACTTTCAGCTCACTGCTATTCAGCTGTGTCACTATTACACCCATTCTAACGCACATCTACCAACACCCACCACGCACACTCAGTTTTGATTGCACAGAAGAGCACTTTTCCAAACCCATTATTGTCCCAGAGACATTAATCAATGATCTAAAAAGTATTCCTACTTCGTTAACACTGACACAAGTGAATGTAGGAGGACATAAAGCGGCTTGTGTAAAAGTACAAAAATACAAGGTCAAAAAAACGACTTAAGTACTGAGTAACTTGTAGAACTGCAGTGAAACGTCTTCCAGCATCTGTCAGAACAGGAAGTTTGTATGGCTCAATTTTTCTATTACGGTTTATTATTTTGGTCTAAAATGAATCACTAAAGCTCCAAATGAGACCAATCACAAAATAGTACAGAAGCTGTCAACAAAAAAGCAGAATGAAATTAAACACAAAAAAGGAATTAATAACTAAATATGAATGGCTGAAATGTAACTGAGCAAACAGTAGATACCTTTACTCCTTTACTCACTAATATACTTGAGTAGGAAAAGCATTAATTTTGGAAAATACTCCATCAATGTTTCACTTCAGTACATGCATTGGAGTTTACTTACTCCCTGCCTCCAAACAGCTACACTGCATGCTTCATATGCACCTGCATATAAGAAGTCGAATGTGATCAGAGAACTAGAGTGAATATGAACTGGTTCAGACTCATAACAGAGCATAAGGACAAAAGGAAATATAACAATTCAGGTCACATATGGAATGAAATGAGTCTGCCTGTTCAGGGACTGAAATGAGTCTGCTTCATGTCCATGTTTAAATATGTTTGGCTGAGTGGGTCAGGGGGTCTTGGCCATTTGTTCATATAGAAATATTATTTGCTTCCAGGTATCCACATTATGTTCTCAGTTTTAGTGCTTACTTGCACTTAACTCAAGCCTAATTTCATGACCTTGCCAGACTGTAAATATGGCAAAAATGCTTGTTGTGGATAATTTTATATATGCTACCATTCAACATTTCCAGTAATGTAATATGACTCTTTTCGTGGGTTCAGCCGTCACCTGCAAGGAGCAAGGAGTGGCTGGATGCCATGCTGACCTGCACTCCCATATGTTTGTCTATTCGTCTTTTTTTTACCCATCATTCATTCCTCCCATAGAGTCCAATTAATTTTCACTTTCACTCAAACCTTAATGTTTCCTTTACTCAACAGCCACTAAACTGCACATACTCTCTCAGGGCAGATTCCCAAACTCACATTCACAGCCATGCTGACCTGCACTCCCCTATATTTTGTTTATTAATCAATATTCTTTCATATTAATGTGGCAAAAGTACACAGAGTACACTGGAACTGTAGTTGGTACATGCCAGTGCTGTGCTTCCTCTGGTGGAGTTAACTGTGGCTTCTTAACTGTAAATACCAGACGGTGTTCTTTATTTCAACACTATACAGCGGGGGGGGGGGGGGGGGATGGGGGTGGAGGCATTGGGACACTGTCCAATATGCCGTATGCTGGATCAAAACTTGCTTGTAACCTTATTATGAACTTTATTATTATTTTTATTTTGTTTATAACAGAGAAGTGAAACTGGTCATGGCAGAGATGAGACTGATACAGCTGTAATAGACCAAACCACACTGAACGAGTCACAGTACCCAAATGTGCAGAAGTCTCTTCACCAAGGTATGTCATGACTTTCAGTTTCTTTTTAGGTGTGTAAGTAAATTTTAAGTGACCATGTGACTCTCAGAATAAAACACATTCTGGCTGTGTTTTGCCATCTATGGCCTGTCTGACTGAACTTTTAGGAAGTTTGATTGACAGTGTTGTACAGCCTTTGATGGCTCATCAGAGTTACCATATAAAGAACATACAGATGCTTATAGGTGTTTGGCAATGTATTGTTCCTGGAAAGTGCCTTAAAGCTACATGTCTATATAGTGTTTAGGTGTGCTTATGCTCAGCTGGTCTTGCCCTGGTACAATGTCCCGGAAATCGGAGACAGTCAGCCTTTATATGAAGCTCTCCTCAGGGAATTCAACCTCATTGTGGACCAGATCATTTATAAGGCCAAGGACTTTGACCTGTCCCTCACTAGTGTGGGCTGCATTGAAACTTTCACCCAGCACCTCCACTATGCAAAGAAGCCTGACTGGTAAGTGTGTTTCTGTAAAGCTTTCCCCATGTGCTTGAATGGCACACCAATGTATCACAAAGGATGGTTTGAGGAAACGGTTTACTGTTTTTAGAATAGTGGTTTACCTTTAGTAGAATAGTGGTGACTGGGACCAGGGGTCCTAAGAGCTGCAGTAGAAATATCGTCATTCTAACTGCTATCCAAGATCTGAGATTGTATCTGTAATGTTGAGAAATGTATAATAGAAAAAAGATTTCTTCAGAGACCATTTTGCCTTGTACCTTTCTGTCTTAAGAGGGTTTAAATAAATATGTTTTAGTCTAAAATAATGTCTCAGGCATCAGTCAGTGGATAATAACTTTTTGTGAAGGAGGCATTAAATCTCTCTGGACTGTCTCCACTGTGAACAGTTCTGACTTGGAGAGTTTCTCTAGGATTATTTAATTTAGCAGGAATTTAGAAAAATCTGTAGTGTTCCCCTTTAACTCACTAGCTACTTCTATCTAGTGGTCACTGTGGTCTGTTGCAACCAACTTTTGCACAAGTGTGCTAGTAGCACTTCTGTTTTCTCTCTTTTAGTTGTACTTTTACAGTCAGGATCACTAACATGTTCTTGTACTTGTGGATTTATTTCATGTTTATGTCTGTGTGTCTCCTTCCTCAGGTGTCCGCTGTTCATCAGTAAAGCTGAAGAAATGGTTTTCCTTAGGGATTTCTCTGAAGCCCTGATGCGCAACCTTTTCCCTCCACACCTGTGGGAGTCCAAAGTCTACCACTGTGCTTTACGAGAAATTCTGGCTATAAAAGGTTTGGTCTGATTTCTGTTCCTAGTCGCCTTCATTCAAACATTACTGCAGTCAGGAACTTTCCTTTTAACATATTCAGGATTACACGGCGAATCATTAGCATTTTTCTGTTGGATAGTATCTGTTATCAGCATGTTTTCACTCGTGACTTTTCACCTACATAAGCTGACTTGCTCACCCACATTTCTATATTTAAAAGTAATCTTTAAGTATCAGAACAAAATGTTCCTTTCACTCCAGTTGTTTTTTTTGTTTTTTTTTGTCAGCCAGACATTATATGAACGTGCATGTACGTGAATATACTCTTGTTATTGGACGGTAGAAAAAAATTGCTGCTTTGGCTCTGTACTCCAGCTGATACCTCAGCTATGCTTTCTACACCAGCTGTGTGGTATTTCATAATTTGTTCATGCAAAGAAGTAACAGAGAGGTGATTGTAGAGTTGATTTATGAAGCATTTGCATTTGCAGACTACAAAATGTCAATGCCGGTAAAGCAGGCCGTCTCAAGGCTGACAAAACCTAATAAATGAATCAAAGAATAAACAAATAATTTGCCAAAAAATCAAATGTATACCATTTCTGCTAACCCCTGGATGTAGTCCATCAACCATAACATTTTGGGGCCCAAATTTTGTTTAGTAGTAGAGCTAGGAGGCTAACAAACACAACAAGTCAATAGTCACCCAAATCTTTGTTGTAAATGCGTCCCCAAATCTTATTTTAACTTGCTCAAAGTGTCTCCAGGTCTTGTTGGTGTGGTTAAGAGCATAGCATTGTTACTTTGAACTTCAGACATGAACCAAACTTCCTCACTGATCATGTGAAATGTACTACTCAGGATAAAGCCTGTCCTGTGACACAATGAAGCATTAAATTGCGAGAGCCTGTGTGCTGTGTTGATAGCTGACACTGGCACAATGTATGCTGCGTTTAGATGTACCGAATTTTTGTTTTGTTTCACACCATGTTTTTTATTCTGTGTTTCCTCGTGGTTTATTTTTCACAAGATATCCAATTCAGAATGAGGGTTGATAAAACTGAACCAGACAGTGAACGCATTACAGTAAAACATATGTTACAGTTAAACATACGTGCATTTGAGATTTTCAGCGTGAAGAAGTGTGATAAGTACGGTGGCCGAGAAAGCCCAACGCACTGCAAGTTAAAAACGCGCTGCAAAGTCTCAAAACACAAGCATCAAAATGACACGATTTGCACAACATTAGCCAAACGCGCTGCAAGATCTGAAAACACAAGCATCAAAATGAGACCGCTTGCAAACCATTAACCGAACGCGCTGCAAAGTCTCAAACGCGCAGCAAACACTAAAAACACATGCAACTTCCAAAACACATGCAGAAAGCCTCAAAACACAACGGAAGTGTTTCCGAGGGACACTGAAAGTGGACGGACCCGGGAATATTCAGTCGGGTTATTGGCCAGGTTTTTGTGTTTATATTTCGTTCCACCTTAAACAATGCACACCGAGTGACTGAAAGAAAAGTTTATCTGTTTATTAATGAATATTCATTCGGTTTATTGGCCAGTTTCTCGTGTTTACATTTCGTTCCACCTTAAACAATGCACACCGAGTGGCTAAAATTAAGGTTTAACTGTTTATTAAGTTAACACAAGAACCTGGCCAATAACCCGACTGAATATTCATTAATAAACAGATAAAACTTACTTTTGCTGGAACTGGGGCTGTCTCGGCTCTACGTCCAGGTCCGGGTCCGTCCACTTTCAGTGTCCCTCGGAAACACTTCCGTTGTGTTTTGAGGCTTTCTGCATGTGTTTTGGAAGTTGCATGTGTTTTCAGTGTTTGCAGCGCGTTTGAGACTTTGCAGCGCGTTCGGTTAATGGTTTGCAAGCGGTCTCATTTTGATGCTTGTGTTTTCAGATCTTGCAGCGCGTTTGGCTAATGTTGTGCAAGTCGTGTCATTTTGATGCTTGTGTTTTGAGACTTTGCAGCTCGTTTTTAACTTGCAGTGCGTTGGGCTTTCTCGGCCACTGTAGGGATAAGTGCTAATTTATTGAGTCCACCCATTTAGTGTGATGTAGTGCTGAGCCTCCTGCCCTCAACACCACCCATTATCTCCTACTCCACTTTGCACAGCTATGTCACAGGCAGATTCCTCTCTGTTCTGATTAGAATTTTTCGTGGGATATGTCTGTAACTCAAGTTAAGAGTTAAGAGGCTCACTGCTTTAATTAGACAGTGATGAAAATAATAAATAATATTATACAGTACAATAAATATGATGTTCACTTAAGAAAAAAACATTTTGAGTAACAATTATTTCATGAACAGTGAAAACTTTTAATGGTTTATAATAGCTTGACACTGCTGCTGTTGGACTATATGATGAACAAAATTGAATGTTTTCTAATTGGGGTGTGGACAGAAACTGGTCTGAGATCTCATTAATGCTAAAAAAAGAGAGCTCCTTTAAAGTCTGCTTGCCTTGTGAACACAAGCAGCACTTGCAGCTGGATCCCTTTCAGATTCAGTTAGCAGAACTGAGTTTGATACATTAAAATGCGGTAATAGAATTTTTTTGCACAACTATTCCTTTAAGCTAAAACATTAAATGTGTCAAAGTCTAGTTTTTAGAGCATGGATAATAGCGAGAATGGACAGGCGAGCTTGGCAATAGCAAACAACCTGACTGACTGTGGAGGAGGGGTGATTGAAGAAACTGCTGAACTGTTCAAAAACACTGATCAGGAAGAAGGCAAAGTAACAGCCATAATAAGAACATATCAGCATGACCACAGATGTTACGTCACAAGATGCAAATTACTGGTAAACCTCAAGAACAGGAAGGCAAATTTTGCAAGAAGGCAAATGTGCACTGAAGAGGGCAGAAGAGGTAAATATGAAATAACACTAGTATGGTAGAAATTTGAGTTTGGATCTTGTGGGAACTGTTTATGGTCCACAGGTCACAACTATCTGCTCAACTAATTGTCTCTGATTCAGTGGATGCTATTACCCTTTACAGCAGGCCAATGATCTGACATATGTTAACAATTGGGTTTTGGAGAGCCAAGAAGGGGAATAACCTTTATTAGCCAGGTCAGTGAAACCAAATACTACCTGAAGATGGGCTAAACGCAAAAAGGTCATAAATACACAAATTTCAGGGGTGCAAACTGTGTTGACATTGAAAATGCAGCAAATCACTAAACAGGTGCAAAATTCAGTTTGTGGTTATTTGTCCAATAATGTATAGTCATATGAAACTGTGAAATTAGTTTTGATGCCTGTGCATTAAGTCAGTCTTTATGTAAATGCGCTTGCAATAAAACTGACACTTCTGTTCCATTTTAAAGCTAGCATGTTGGAGTACAGAGCCTAACACCGGAAAGTTGTCATTGTACAGTTAATGACCCCCTGTATATACACAGAAAATGGTTTAAGTATATTAAAGACCAAAATGTGCTTCACATTCAGCAGATGCTTTTATTCATGATGATTAATAAAACCTTCAGTGTATCCCTGAGACCATTAACCTAAAGAGCTTTACCAAGACTGATCAAGTGCATCATAAGTGCACTAATGTCATCATACTTGCTTATATTTTGAAGTGTGTTCAAGTGTCTAGGTCAGTTTACACACTGACAGCACAAATATTGTACACAGTATAATTTGTATTGTAGCTAGTGTATCTAGTAGTTGACGGTACAGAGGAATATCTCAGGTTTCAAAGCGGCTAAATGTTTCATGCGTGTTATTTGTGCTTTTTGCTTTTATATGTGTAAACATGCATTTGACATTACATTGACACTTGGTGTAAAGTTAAATGTTTTCTGTGGCCTTCCCAGCCACTATCTCTCAAATCTGAACCAGTAGTTAAGCCTCTGGAGTGCAAAGTATGAAGCAAATGTCCCGCTACATACGGTCCAGTATGACAGCATTCCAAAAAGCTTTGAAAGCATTCTGAAGGCAAAGGGGAGCCTACTACTTATTACTTACTTTGAATGAAACTGTTGGTAGGTGTTTGTTATTAACATCCTTAATTATGTAACATCCTTTGTTTGGGACTCGAAATGATGCATGGTGATAGGTCACTATCAGTTGATGATAGGATGCTTTTCTCTCAGATAAGGTAAGTCAAATATATGGTAAAGAGTTCAGTCACAAAATTATTAAAAATGCACAAACATATCCTTTCATAATTTCTATGATGAGAAGAGAAGACCACACAATGAATAAAAATAATATTTATAAATTATAACATTTATAATTATAACATGTAAATTACACTATCTACAATATACATATACATTTGCTAATTTATCACTGCAAATCAAAATGATTATAATGCAAACTTAGTATGGATAGCTTATGGATAGCAGGCATTGCTTATGATGTCAGTTATGCTGTGTAGAAGGGTGATGAACATTCTGTACTGCTGTAATTAGTGATGTAATGAGAAAATGTTTGTGCAGTGTGTGTGATTAAGTTAGCTGATTCGATGTTACTTCACTGTGATGCACTAAAAACTCAAAGCTTCATAGTTTCTTCCAGTTAACTGCTTACTGTTCATGTCTACTTCCTGTACAGTACTGGCATAAGTTCTGGCCCTGGAGGGTCGGACAGTTTAATGACATTTTCTTGCTCTATTTTTCAGATTTTCAGGAGATTTTTGGGTGGTTTGCCATATTACCGATCCCACATTTCGAATACTGAGGACTGTAAAAAACATGTATGCACGTCATTTAAGTGCTCAATACAGACAGCAGTAGCATTGAAGCATTAATAAAAAACTACTCACTACCACTGAATGTCAACAGTTATTTTCAAATAATAGCTATATACAAAAGAAAATAAAAGTATACCAATTAACTCTGAGAGCTTTTAGTTAAAGGTGAAGTAAGGTAACATTTAGACTGTAGTCAGGAAGAAAAATAAAAAAGACATTGTTGCCTTATGGCAACACCATGCATTAAAGTGTCAACTAAGTGCTACGGTTTTTGTTTGTGGTTGCTTAGCATAGCAATGCTGGTCTCCAGAAGATTAATATGTCTTGACGATTAAAAAGTTTCTACAAAATATTCAGTATTCAATGTTTGTTTCATCTGAGTTATTTTTGTTGCTTTCTAGTACTGGCACTTGTGACATTGCTGTCTGACCCTGACAACCTGAATCGCCTGTTGGTTTGTCAGCTGGATCGAGTGCCCTCGGAGAACTCGGTGGGAGAAGGGCATGACACAGATAGAGAAGAGACTTCTTCCTCTTTTGGGGCTGAGAATATAGAAGTGTGAGTGGGCTCAGCATATCTTTGCTACTGGTGTATAGACATTCTTGATTGTTTTTTTTATAGTGGTTGATTGATACTCAACAGGCCAACAGAAGAAGTGGGGGAGCATCTGTCTGAAGAAATCAAATCAAAAAAGAAAGGTAAATTGTTCTTATCGTATTATGTTGTGCAGACAGTAATTTGAGCTTAGTTGATGTTTATTTTGAGTTGTTTGGAACTAGCTTTCCACACTTTGTCAAATTCCACTTTTTGATTTTCCCCCGTACAGGCAGGAAAGTGATGGAGAAAGTCTCTAAATTCTTTAAGCATAAGAAGAAAATTAATAAGAAGGAGAAGGAGCAAATGCAGAGGGCGCTGTGTTTACGCAGGGCTGCTGTAATAGAAGCTGACGGCACCAGCAGCTGTGAGGACTCGGCCATTGACAGTGTGAGCAAACAAAACATTAGCTGTAATTAAACACAAGCTGATTTCAGGGCTGCTTATGTTTTATGGTCTCTCACTGTGTTTGCTGTTAGGACGACAGTGATGTGAAGAGTTACTTGAGTGGCCTCCCAGAGAACATGATGGAGTTTAAGCTGTCCTTTGAGATGTGGCGGGCTGGGACCTGGCAAGTTACTGTTACTAAAGTGAGGCTTTCTTTCTTTCTCTCTCTTTTTCTGACTTCTTTGTCAGAAGCCATTGTTTAATAATTAGTACATTGTTTAATAATTAGTATACACAAATAATATCTGATAGCGAAATAACAAGAAAGTAATAAGCTCATTCAATAAGAGGTGCAACTGAACACATGAACGATGACATGAATCATGTGAATTGCTTTCGTGTATGCTAAAGAACCTTTAGACAGACAGCCGCAGCTGTGAAAAATGCTCTTAATAAAGGCAAATACAATAGGCAAAACAATAAAGACCTTAAGTCCAGTCTGACCTATGACAGTCATTCTTAGCCATGGCTTACGCAGATGGAAACCAGTTATGCAGAACTGTGGGTGGAAGTGGGACAGACGTTTAGGTTCCGGGTGGGAGGGGCATAAACCATGCAGATTTTCTGCAGGAACAGGATGAAATCTTGCAGGTCCCACACAGACCTTCATCTTGGAGACCTTAATTTTTGGAGACCCATGTCAAAAATGTGAGTGTGAAGAACCTTTTTAAAGCAGCTCCACATAATGTAAAGGTCCCTAAAGTAAAACCTCTTAGTAGGGATCAATTACATTACATGAGCCTTTTTTGAAGGATTCCACCAGTTTGTCAACATTACTGTGTAATGTCTGTCTGACTGTGTCAGTCAGAATTGTTTATAGTGGCAATAGGAGCCAGACATTTGGCGTGTTTAATGCCTTAAAATATAGTAGGGCTGAAAGATGAACCACTTTAATATCAAAATCACAATTTAAAATAAAAAATCTCAAATCACAAGAATTTTAATGATAGCCTCCATTACCGACAATATTCGCTTCAGCTTTCAGAAACAACTGAATGCCCATGTCCTGTGACTGAATGCCCATGTCCCATCACAAACGCATCTAACTGGCAGTCAGACATACTATGTCCAGGATTCAAGTGAATATTCTGGTCTTCTTAACTAAAATAACAAGCCTGGACCATAAGTACAAAATAACTGTATATCACAGTCACAATACTGGTCATGCAGATACATTATTTTCACCATATTGTTTAGCCCTACATTAAAAACCTACCTCACAGGAGGTTTCATTTGTCTACATTTCCATGTCTTAATTCACTGCAGCATTTTAACTATTCCTTGAATCCACACCATGGTGATCATACATTTTTTCCAGGACATGAAAACCAAAATATTGTCACCCTAATTAACACACCTGATCCACTCATCAAATGATTATTGAGCTATGCACTAGCTGGAGTTTAGTTTAGTTTTTTAAATCTATTTAATAAATACTAATTATTGTTTTTACATTAATAGAACACTCTGGTTCTAATAGAACACTCTTTACATAATAAATATCTGAGGCACACAGATAAAATGTTGATGTACACGATATTGCCAAAAGTATTCGCTCATCTGCCTTCACACGCATATGAACTTGTGTGACATCCCATTCTTAATCCACAGGGTTTAATATGATGTCGGCCCACCCTTTGCAGCTATAACAGCTTCAACTCTTCTGGGAAGGCTTTCCACAAGGTTTAGGAATGTGTTTATGGGGATTTTTGACCATTCTTCCAGAAGCGCATTTGTGAGGTCAGTCACTGATGTTGGACGAGAAGGCCTGGCTCGCAGTCTCTGCTCTAATTCATCCCAAAGGTGTTCTATCAGGTTGAGGTCAGGACTCTGTGCAGACCAGTCAAGTTCTTCCACACCAAACTCGCTCATCCATGTCTTTATGGACCTTGCTTTGTGCCCTGGTGTGCAGTCATGTTGGAATAGGAAGGGGCCATCCCCAAACTGTTCCCACAAAGTTGGAAGCATGAAATTGTCCAAAATCTGTTGGTATGCTGAAGCATTAAGAGTTCCTTTCACTGAAACTAAGAAGCTGAGCCCAACTCCTGAAAAACAACCCCACACCATAATCCCCCCTCCACCAAACTTTACACTTGTCACAATACAGTCAATCCTGGCAACCGCCAAACCCAGACTCGTCCATCAGATTCCCAGACAGAAAATCATGATTCTTTACTCTAGAGAACACGTCTCCACTGCTCTAGAGTCCAGTGGCGGCATGCTTTACACCACTGCATTTGATGTTTTGTATTGCACTTGGTGATGTAAGGCTTGAATGCAGCTGTTCGGCCATAGAAACCCATTCCATGAAGCTCTCTGTGCGCTGTTCTTGAGCTAATCTGAAGGCCACATGAAGTTTGGAGTTCTGTAGCAATTGACTCCTCTACACACTATGTGCCTCAGCATCCGCTGATTCCACTATGTCATTTTACGTGGCCTACCACTTTGTGGCTGAGTTGCTGTCATTCCCAATCGTTTCCACTTTGTTATACTCCCACTGACAGTGGACTGTGGAATATTTAGTAGTGAGGAAATTTCACGACTAGGCTTGTTACACAGGTGGCATCCTATCACGGTACCACGCTGGAATTCACTGAGCTCCTGAGAGCGACCCATTATTTCACTAATGTGTGTAGGAGCAGTGTGCATGCCTAGATGCTTGGTTTTATACACCTGTGGCCTGTAAGTGTTTGGAACACCTGAATTAAATGATTTGGATGGGTGAGTGAATACTTTTGGCAATATAGTGTATTTGTCCATATTAGTAAAAAATAGAAAACCTGCCTCTTGCCTTCTGCTGCATATGATTTCGGTCAACACGTTTTCTGTTCTTTCCTAAGTGCAGAGAAGTTACTGTCTATTGTAGTGAACTCCAAGTTGCAGATATTACAGCTAGAGATTAGATGGGAAAACACTGAATATTACTTGAACTCATTTATAAATGTATTTCTAGGTTGTGACAGAGGATGAAACATTGTGTTTCACACTGCACTTGGATGAAAAAAACAACCCTGAGAATCTCCACTGGGATGTGCAAAAGACCCAGTCAGAAATAGTCGACTTTTATAATCACTACAAGGTAAGACGTCAGTGTCATTGTTTATCCTGTTATTTATCATTTTGCTGATGATCATCAGTTTGAAACACAGTCTTAAATGTATCCATAGGACACTCCTCGTTTGCCCTCCATATCAACAATAGTGGAGAATACAGAAAAAAGGCTTGAAGATCAAGACTACCAAGAGGAGGCAAAAACGGTGTTTGAGCACTTCTTGCAAGTAAGCTTTGCGTTTGATAAGATGGTAATAACCATAAAACAAACATCTAACTCAAAAACTGACAACATTTTATGTATTTGATATCTTTAGGTGCTGGTGGAAGATGCTAAGCTGGGTCACACTGAACATGTGTTCAGATTCCTCTGCCCTCTGCACAGGTTACTGGGGGAAGAAGATGGAGATGGAGGGGTGTGGGATCTTTTGGGTGGGCTTGCATCCTTTCTCAGTCCTGGCCAAGAAGATGATGAGGCAAGTACGATATATGGACCAACATATTCAGCTGTTGCATTTAATCACAGGTCACAGAATTATTTGAACTTTCAGAGCTACATGAGAAAAATGAACTCTTCATCACTACATTGGACACTTGACAGTGAGTCCACAGTAGAGAGACCCAGCCCCATGTGATTTCAGAGGGGCATTTAATCCTGTCTAGGCACGATTGTGGAACAGCTGGAATTAGGACTGCTTCTGCTTTAATGGATGGTATTTCTACCTAAGGACACTTAATAGTCCAGACCAATAATGTAAAATATGAATATGTTCAAATTTAAACTCCCTGCAATTATTTGAATGTAAATGTTCTAGGAAGAGCATTGGTAAAGATCCTCTACCGCGTCCTGATTATTTAAAGGGTAAAAAAATTCAAGATTTCTGTGCAATCAGATTTATTGGCCAAGTATGTTGACAACACACCAAAGAAATTTGGTTCTAGCCTTTGGTGTCTCTCTAGTATTATGCAATATACAAACAATGTCCACATAATTTACAGACAATACACAACATGCATGTGTACACAACATAACAAAAGTCATAGGATAGCAGTGTGTGAGTTGATTTAAATTCCTGACTGCTATATAGCAGTGTTGTAATTGATCTTCAGCCATTAGACTCTTCCACTCCGTCCTAAACAAGTAAGGATATACTGTGACAGTTTTCCTAAAATTATATTTAAAACCACAATATATAGCCTTGTTTACAGTATTGCAGTATGTTGAATCATGATACGCATCATGATACATATATATGTGATACATATATTACCAGGTTCTGCCCTGGCCCCTAGTCTCGAAACATGTCTTTTCTACCTGCCTATTAAAATCTCAAATGAGATGCCTTTTTAAAACCTGATCACTTGGTAAACCTTTAAACCCAAGCATTCACTTGGCTATCTTCACTTTGTTTTGTTTATTGCCAATTTTGGAAAAAAAAAAAACCAACATAAACATATAGCTTAATAAACAAAGTTAGACTTGATTCTTGTACATTTATTAAACTGACATGTGAGAATTTAAAATGTGGGTATGTCAGAACAACTGGGATACATTTTTTTGATGAGAGATAATGTTTCAGATGTATTTCTAATGAAAAGCAGGTCTAACAGTTCAGGACTACCATGTCTGGCTTCATTCAGAAAGTTTGTTGTGCATGTACTGGTGATTTAAACTGTGATGCCTTATTTTATTCTCAGCCTAATAATCTCAGAGGGGAGGAGAAGCCAGATGAACTTGTGCTCAGAGGGAACATATCAGAGGTCACACCTCAGTGTGATGAATTGGCTCTTGCCCGGCCAGAGGATATGCACACGTTCCATAGACAATATTCAGAAATGGAGGGCGAGTCGTTGGTCACAGATTCTGGATATTCACCTTCATCTGACAGGACAAATGAATTCAAATCTGGAAAACAGCACACAGAACCTTATGATTATGCCATTCGTGAGCATGATCAGGTGATGTTGGGTAGAAGTGAAAGTGTTAGTGAGAATTTAGCACTGTTTGCCGCCAGGACAAAAGTCATTCCTAAAATACGGCCAGCTGCCTTTAACTCATTTGACAGTGATGTTGACAGTCAAGAGCATTATGAAACAGACAGCTTTTTAGACTGCCATTTAAATGAAAGCATAAACAAGAATGACCACCTATCTCGCAAAAAGTCAATGGACAAGCCTGAAGGGAAAGAAAAAACACATCAGATCAAAGAAGCCACACGGAGTCTGCCACAAGTACAGAAAAAAAACACCAACGCACCCAGCTGGGGACAACCTGAAGTCAATAAAGTGATATTTGATTTGCTGAAGGAAATTTCTGGTGGGTTTCAATTGTAATCTTTTTTTTATGACAATAATTCCAGCGATGTAAACCAGTTAATTAGGTTACCAGTAGTCGTTGACCATTCTGACAAGTACACCTACCACATATCCACTCTCTAACCTGTGTATCAATGGAAAACGACCACCATAAGACCATATATGGGTACTATGTCGGTGGTCTGTTTCCATTGATGGACAGATTGAAGGGCGGCAGATACATTGCTATTTGATAATAAATGTCCACATAGAACATCTGTTTTCATTTTCTTCCCACAGGTAATTCCCGTTTGCTTAAATTCATTAAGACTTTCCTAACACCATTTATGGCTATGGTAAAGAAGTAAGTTCCAAGATTTTCGTTTCTCCCTTTTGAAATAAGTTTTTTGAAGCGTGATCCTTTATATCCATGTTTTTGTACGTTAGTGTTAAATTATTCATCATGTTATAGTAAGGTGTTAAATTGTTTGGGGTTATATGTTTGTGGAGTCACCTCTTCCAGGGAAGTGGCTTACTCCATTTTAAAATTGTAAGATTGTGAGAATTAGTAATAGGTTGGAATGCACTTTATCACTCGAGGTAGCGAATACAGTCATATTACAAACAACAACAGAATAATAGAATCTGTACTAGTGAATTTTTTTTAAGTAGACACATCTTGGCAATGCTATTGGTCCACGAGTTATTCCGCTATTTGCTGTGGAAAATACTTGTGGCTCCCCAAGTTTCATTTGTAAAACTGCTAAAATGACCTCGACGAAAGAGGAAAAAAAGAAGTACTACCTGCTTAATGAAGGAAGTTAAAAGGAAACAGTAAAACACATTAAAGCTGATTTTATCTAAATTGGTTGCATGTTTACTTGAAACCCATCACCATTGTGCATTGATGTGACTTGCTGCCGGAATACACCTCTTAAGTATTGGCAAAACTGGGAAACCAGGAATAAATTAAAGGCAGTTCGACTCTACCAGGAAAAAACATTAAATTAAATAAATAAACACCATTTTTTCTTATAATGTTTAATGTTTCTCTATTCCAAGTATAACTTCCAAATCTAGAAAGTTATTTGGCAGGCTAAACTTGCTTTTTGAAGTTCCCCTTTATAAGGAAAACTGGGTTTGTGTTGGTGAGCTAACGCTGCCTAACCATCCTCCCCATCTTTCTTTGTAGCATACAAGGCTCACCATAATGGATGTTTTATAATAAATGCTGACAAGAACTCTACAATTATACAGCATGTAAATAAAATTGAAAGATGAAAGATTTAATTGATAGTGCCGGATTACAGTGGTTTCTGTGAACTGCAGTGATCCATATGAAACCGGTTCTTCTTATTCGCCAGCTTCTTGTTCCAGTTTTCCAGTTATACCTTAGTGCAAATACAATTTGACCCAAAAGTTTTATTTATTTTCTCCATTTTGTAAAAAGATGCCTCAGAATTCTTGCTGAATCTATTTGTACAGTCAATCGCACAACAGTTCTTTCTTATTTTAGGTGCCTTTGGGTTTTTTTTGCAGCAATCACAATGAACACTTACACTGCCACTCAATTAGTCATTCTGTCACTAAGTGGGCGTAACTGCAGTGTGTCCTGGCATCTGTGACTTCATGGGTATATTCTCTATAAGTGTAGCAGGTTCAGTGTCCTAGTCATTACAGAGGGAATATTGGGATCATGACTGTCCAGAAACAAAAAAAAAAACTTTATCTGTGTACATCACTGGCTGCATTTTTTTTACATGGTGTGAAATTTCATAATGAATGGACCAATAAATAGCGCTTAGATAGATCTTTTTTTTTTGATGATATGACTTGCTTGTATGATAACTCGATAGATAGACATTAAGTAAATGAATTGGGTTTAGACTGACCAACCTTTAGTACTTCAAGCACTGAAGCAACCAATGCTTTGTTTTTTCTCTGAATCCTGAAGACAGTACTGTGTATTTTGTTCCTCAGGAAAATGAATGCCTTTTTGAAGAAGTTAAATCCTTCAGAAGCTCAGATAGCTGACTACATTGACCAGCTCCGTGAGCTCATGTGGCCAGAGGGGCCTGTGTCCCCGGATCCACCCCGAAGCAGTGAGGATAAGAACAAGACCATGGAGAAAGCTATGCACCTTCTTTCTTCCAAGCGTATGTGTTCTCTCCTTTTATGCGCTAATCCACATGTGCCACACTTTTACAGTTATTAATATGGCATGTTGTGCTAGTTGCAGGCTATCTGATTTTCAGCAAAACGGATGTGGAAATCACGTTTAAGATCTTGCAGGACACCGAGAAAAATAAGATGCTGGTTTATGTGAGTGCTGTTCTGCCCAACATTTTTTGCAGTTTTCATTATAGTTTTCAGCTACAACTTTACACCACTCTGTAACCTCTCTGTCTGATTTTTGTTTTTGTAGGTGTTGCTCTCACGTCTTCTGAACAGGTTTCTGCCTGGAGAGTTTCCTTTTGATGGGTTGTCCAAGCTCAATGGAAAGAACAGCGTTTAATGTCATTGGACAGTTTCAGATGTTGATGGTACTCCATGAAAGACGTTGAAGATGTTGAATTGATGATATGGAAGATGTTGAACATGGTATTGACAGAGACAAATCCAGTACGGGTACTGCAGTGTAATTTTGATCACCAAAACTGTGATAACTTTTTTTGGAATGATTTGTATTTTATATATAGATATATATATTTTACATACTGAATATTTTATAAATGGGGAACCAGTGTTCACCAACCTGTCACCTAGAGATTTAACTACCTATAAATGTCGGTCCCAGCCCACATTTACCACACCATCCATCTGACCAAGAGACCTTTACCCATATTTATCAGCTTGAGAACACCTTTTTTAGAAAGGGCTCAGATCTAGTATATAAGGGTTTGAACTAACCTTGACAGGGTGGTAGGGTAGACTGAGGACAGCTATAACATGTTTAGCCTAACCACAAAAAAAGACCATTCTACTAAATTACTTACACTGCAGTCCCTCAGTAGTATAATAGCAATTCCAAAAACCTTTTTAAAAGAACAACTTCAACTTAAAAAGTATTCAGACCTTAGATATTTGCACACATTATGTTATGCTCTGTTTAAACCCAAAACATGAAATGAATTGAGATAGTTTGTTTTATCATGAGTAGATCAATATTTAAAAAAAATAAAAAATGCTATTCCACCTTTTTCATGTCACCACCGAAACACAAAGAGTTATAGTCCAATGGTGGAGCCTTATTTTGGCCTTGCCCCTGCAATTTAAATTAAGAAAGTGAGACTGCATCCCTATCCCTAATGGCCACATGGTGAGCAGTTTTGACTTCTTTTGGAGGAAATGTGTTCCAAAGTCTGAAAATATGTGTGTAACATTTTTAATTGTCACTACTAAAACCATCTATAATTATGTAAATGTTTTTGTGTCCTTAGACCATTGTAAACTCACCCTTCAGTTACATTCCTATTGCAATCCAAAGAAGCAGCTGGACATTCATACAGTTCATTCATGATACTCATTATGCATTATACAGAGTGTCTCAAAAGGAAAACCCCATACTCTTGTACTATGTGAACAATGTGGTTTGGCATTGTCTTGCTGAAATAAACAAGACCTTCCGTAAAAAATGATGTCGTCTGGGAGCAGCAAATATGGCTCTAAAACCCATATACAATTCAGCATTCAGCACTCCACAGATGTGCAAGTCATCCATGCCATGTGCACTAATGCTAGAGGCTACCACCATGGTGACTTTTGAACTGTAGGCTGGATAGTTAGACGATTTCCAAGAACAGTTTCAAAGTTTGATTCCTTGGAGCCCAGAGCACTTTTACACTTCACCTTTACAAATGCCAATCACATCTCAATAAGTTCAGGCTAAGAGAAGGCAGTGGTGTTTCTGCATCCTGTTTATATCTGTCTTCTTCTATGCCTACAGAGATTTCTTTGGGTTCTTGGATTCTATGTTATTCTTGAGATGTTGCATCATTTGTCTGCACAATATTTAACAGTATGGTGACCCCCTCCCCATTTTTACTTCTGAAAGACTTGCATCTCTGAGATGCTCTTTTTATACCTGTTTCCAATAATGCTGTTGTGAAGTGTTGTTTTAGCATTGTACAACTTCTGTTGTTGCTTCTGTCCTAACTTTTTTGAAATGTCCTGCTGGCATCAAATTCAATGGGCTTGAATTGACCCAAAACATTTCTCAGGTTCAATATTCAATATGTTATCTTTGTACTGTTTTTAATAAAATATAGGGTTTAAGTAATTTACACATAATTCTGTGCATTCTGTTTCCATTTAGATTTTTTTTTTCCATTTACATTTTCTTTGACTTTCGTAGAAACAGGGTTGTAAGTATAGTAGTCACCTATTCCTATAGTCAGCTAAAATAACCTTATGATGATGGCCAGACATGTAGGGGTTCAGAATATATTACAAAGCTCCACATGTAAACTAAAAGTCCAGAACAGAGATGCATTACAGTTACAATTATTTTCTTTTTTGAAATGCATCTCTGTGGACATTTTGATAATACCCATAACATAGCCAAGATCTTTTCTAATGAATGATTGAGAATTTCATCAGATGATACACTATACATTTGCACCAAGACTTTACAGACCCTCTTATTAGGCCTTCCAAATGAAACTTTGTCCTTGATAAACTTTGTTTTAATTACTCTTCTTATGCTCTCTGAACATTTATGCCAGTGCTTTCTAGTGTAGCATTAACTTAAAATTCAATCAAAATAGTAATGTTTGTTTGCAAGGAGTAAAGGACACAAGTTTGCTATTTAGAGCAGAACCAAGTGTGCATTTAAGATCTACATTCTTGCTCTGTTTTATGAATGTCTTGGTACTGGAGTGGACCACACTTAATCAAGCGAAGGCTGATGCTGTGGTTGCTTGGTCTGCAGCAGGTGACTTGATCAAAAAAAGTTTGCAAAATTTGTTGAATTGAATTCACTTTATTTATTTGTGCATCATTGGGTACGTCTGTTGAGTGGTTTGTTATTTTTTGTACTGAAAATGTTTCATACAAATATTTTGCTCAAATAACTTGAAGACTAACAAACCAGTTGGGATCTCATAATTGTGACTTAGTCTTTCATAATTAAGCAGTAGTATGTTAGTTATGACTTAGCATTCCATAATTACAACCTTCTTATAATAATGGCTTTAAATTTCATAATTATGACTTAGTATCTCATATTTATGATTTAGCATCTCATAATTATGACCTCATATTCCATAACTATGAGTTAGCATTTCATAATTATGATTTCATATTTCATAATTATGATTTAGTATCTCAATTATGACTTAGCATCTCATTATGTGTTTTATAATCATAATTATGACTAATAAGAGCATCTAATAATTATGACTTATCTTTTCATAATTCTGACTTAGCATCTAATAGTTATAAATTACCTTCTCATAATTTTGACTTAGCATCTTATAATTATTACTTCGTATTTCATTGTTATGACCAGTACCTCACTGTATAAGATACTGTATGGCCTGTTTAAGTGGTCAATTTCCATACTTTGCATAGTTAAACACTTTTGGGAAAATGAGAAAAGAATATTTATTTGCTAAATTATTAATATGACAGTAAGATGTGGTCAGTAATTACCATCCTTGCATGTCAAAGCATAAGTGGAGGAGCGGAGAGGCAGCCAGATTGGACCATAGAAAACACTGAACCTTACAGAACTCCAAGATAAGGAAGAAGAAACACTGATTCAGAGCTTTTACATATCTCACATACCCTAAAGGTGCGGGCTGGGCGGTGGGGATAAATATGGACTCATACAACATGTTCCAAGAGAATAAAAGAAATTTACGCAGTGACGTAGGTATTGCAAAAAATGGCACATCTCTACTTGTGACACATTTAAGGGTGCACATATATAGATACACAGTACATAATTTAGCTTTAATTCATTATGCTACAAATTAAGTCACATTTACGTTATTTTTCGTGTATGTACGCACGTTTTGCAAATCTAACTTGACCAACTGATACCTGCGGTAATTCGCTGTAATCTTTGGTCTGATGTCTCACCCCGCCCCCGGCCCCGCTAACACAGTGGTATCGTCCAGGGCCGACAGGCTGCCACAGTTCAGATAACAGGAGGAACGATACTTCTGCTAGCAAATAAGCTAAAATTCAAACATACCGGCCGCGACCGAAAACGTAGAAACTCAAGATTTTAATCTGATTACTAATATACAACATCGATACCTTATGGTCAAGTTTTTGTTTTCAAATTAAACAAGATGTCAACCCCAGCACGACGGCGTTTGATGAGAGATTTTAAACGGTAAGCGAGGTGGGAGAAGCAGGCCGCTCGGCTGTTTTGAGGGAACCGGCTAAGTGGCTAGCGGGGCAGCTCGGCAGATCAAACATGGCGACTTTTTTCATGAACCTAAGTAGTAGAGCTGTTTGTCATATATAGTTGTTGTGATTATGACTACGTTCAGTTACTGTATTTCTACTGAAAATATTGTCGTACCGACACTCGCCATGTGAATGTAAAACGGAGACGCTTTTCCGGCTCTTTTAGACTCCAAGAGGACCCTCCGGCAGGAGTTAGTGGAGCTCCTTCAGAAAACAACATCATGGTCTGGAATGCTGTTATTTTTGGGTAAATATAATCTGCGTTTTTCACTTTAAGTTTTTTGGTATTCATTTTTGTCTAGGTTTGTTTTTGTTATAAACTAGCAATACACGTATAACGAACATCTGTCAGAGGGTTAACGTTACCTGTCATCTCAAAGACTGAACTCACTAGCTGACTAGCTAGCTGGCTAACACCGGTTGGCTGTTTTAATAAAAAATGCTTTTATAGCCAACCCCCGTAGTTTGGTGGTAGAACATGTGTTATATTTCTAATAAATTCTGTATTATTATTGTCTGTGTTATTGTGACAGTTATGGATGCTGTGAATATGACCTACATTTCTAGTTAATTTCAGCCTTTTGTGTGCTTTTCCATACACGGCTACGTAGTGCTTTTAGTACCGGAGAGATCCTTGACATAGAGTTAAGTCATTTAGCTTGTCATCATGTTTTTCAAAGATTGCTTTAAATACATTGACACATTGCTCCATTTCTTTCCACATTAGCCCAGAGGGAACACCATTTGAAGATGGTAAGTTATTTAAACAACTAAAGCTATGTGTTTAAATGTTAGGTTTGACTTTAATTTGGTAGTAAGTGAAAGATTCTGTTCTGTATTCCACTTTAATATTCCACTGAATACATTTTAGGAGCTGTGTTTGAGTAGATACGTCTTGAACTACTTTTTGGTGTAGTGATTTTGTTGCAACACGTATAGATATTTATCCTGTTTAGACATGTATAGAGACCTCTCCTGTCCCCAGCATAAGAATGTAATATGAAATACAGTCATACCATAGTTACATGTGGGAAGAAAATAAAGGTGTTGTGGTGATCCAGCTTTAATGAAAGTAGATGATGAGCGTTAATCATTAAATACTTACTTAAAATGAAGTAGTCCAGTGCTCTTTAATGACCATTAATCTGTTGCATGATGAAGCTTGGATTACTGTCTCCTGGTGAGTTTAAAGCATGTCTGTTAATGGGATATTTAGGTCCAAAAGGAGATTTTCTAAGTTGTTATGCCATACGGGTAAGTGATTAGGTCTTTCACCTAATCCTTTTTTCTGTTCTTCAGCAGCAGTATGCCTGCACTGCATATGTGAGGCTTTAAAGGTTTCCTGTAAATGTTTAAAGATAAGGATTGATGCCCGTGCTCTCTGGCTGTTCTTGGCTGTTGCTTGTTCCTGTTGTTAAGCATACCTGTTTTCAGGGCATAGGATGCTGCTTACCAGATGATTGTGCACAGGTTGTCTGGAGTTAGGAAAAGATGTGCTTGTCTGGATGGCCAGGAGTCAAGAGATTTTACTGTCAAATCCTGTTGACTGAAATAATTGTAATTTAGGACATCTTAGGACCTTGTACCTCAGTTTTATTTAATCTAAAGCTACATGAAACTAGCCTGAAGTAAAAAAAAACATATATGGATAAGGTTTTAATGAGACATGCATTTATAAGATGCTGAAGCATTTTCAGTTGTGGATTATATGCCTACATGCCATCTGACTGAATGCATGAACCATGTGAATGAAAAGGCAGAAGTTTGCACATTGTCATATTTCTTCAGTTATTCAGTTTGTTGAAACAAATATTTGGAACATCTTTTCCTTCCCCAAATGGGAGAGTTGATCCCTTTGTTGTGGTTTTACAGTACATGCACTCAGGCATCATTTATTTGTACAGGTATATTCAATGCTGTTGCCTGGACACTAAGGCCAAAGTGTTGGTTATGATTGTAGTCATATGTAAACACCTTGCATATTTTTGGTGACCTGGGCTATAAAAGTAAACATTTCTATTCACACAATATAACAACATGCTGCAAGACTGTATAATGGTATTTTTCACTCTTTGAGAAGAAGTATGGCATTGGGAATGTAAACACTAAAATCTGTGTAAATGTATATAAGGTCTAAAGTTTCATTTTCTTCCTCCCAGGAACTTTCAAACTCACAATAGAATTTACAGAGGAGTATCCGAACAAACCTCCCACAGTCCGGTTTGTATCCAAAATGTTTCACCCTAATGGTAAGTTTGACAGCTTCACAATGATTTACCATATTATTTCTTCACCTAAAAAGCCTGCTGTTTGGATTTAAATATACAATTATGCTAAAGGCTTTGATTACATAATTCCTACTGTTTCAGCTGGGAGCACCTCTTTCAACCCCAACTAATGCAGTCAGTAGCTTATCAATGTTTAAACATCAAAGTTGGAAGACTGGTCGTAGAACATTTGTTATTGTTTCATAAGGGTCCAATTATCATCAAACAAAGAAAACATTCAAAGAGATTGCACAGTAGAACTTGTGGTTGTGTTTAATAGTGCATGAGTATTTCCATATGCAGACAGTGCAATGAGAACTCTGGATTGGAACTAAACAGTCGTGTGGTCATAAGAAAACCATTAGGTACTGATGCTATTATAGGGGAAAAACCATACAGTCTGCTATCAAGCCTAAAGGTCAGACTCTGGAGCAATGGAAGAAGGTCACGTGGCATGATAGGTGCAGGTTTATCACTAATCAGGAGCAGTGGGCGAGCCATAGTAGTAAGCAAAGTGCATGAAGCAATGCACACATGCATAGTTCCCCCTGTACAAGCCTCTGGAGGCAGTGTTATGAAGTAGGGTTACTTCAGTTGATTCAGTTAGACGTAGCAACATTATGTGGCAATAAAATGAACTTAGCTGAACTAGGATTACAATGCAGAGATTCATCAGTCACAGGTTGTAAAACAATGGTTCAGGGTATATGAAGAATCATTTTCACACATAAATTGGCTCCCAAAGTCAGTATAAGATCTCAACCAAAAATGAACGCAACTCTGGATGGAAGTAAATGTTGTGATATTTTTCATCCAGGTAGTGTATGTCAGGTCTTGAGGCCGCCTTGCTAATATTTTGCTTAACTGTGCTATCCCAGCATGTAATGTGAGTGGGTTTTTATTTGGGTTTTCTTTTGGCACATAAAGACCACAATCTTTAAAGGATCAATTTCTCCTATACAGTTTATGCAGATGGTAGTATATGCTTGGACATTCTTCAGAACCGCTGGAGTCCAACATATGACGTTTCTTCAATTTTAACTTCTATACAGGTATGTAGAGAGTAAATTAATATATTCAGGCGTTTATGAAAAATGCTTTTGTGATCTGAATCAAAATTTGACATGTACATTTCAATTACTACAGTCTTTATTGGATGAGCCGAACCCAAACAGTCCTGCCAACAGCCAGGCAGCTCAACTTTACCAGGAGAACAAACGAGAGTATGAGAAACGTGTATCTGCCATTGTGGAACAGAGCTGGCGTGATTGTTGACCCCACCCCCCACCCCCCACCGCCCTGAACGTTCAAAGTTTGAACAGTACCTGGCCTCAGCCACCAAGAGGAAAACCATCATGCAAAGAATAAAATAAATACACATCACATTCTGAATTCTTCTCTTGCTCTGTAGAGTTGTCTGTTCTGTAGCTGTTGCAAAGTTAGGGTGCTGTTGTGTTGTGGTCTCCCTGTTCAAGCTGAATGTTATTCTTTGACAAGGACGTTTCTTAATTTAACAAATGTACCTTGCCCACTTCAAGATTACTTGCTATAAGCATTTTTTTTATCCACAAAAGTCTCCATGCAGGAGTTGGTCATGAACCTAAGCTGTTTGTTGTTTGGTTTGCGCCTATAGTGTGGGCTGAATGCATTAGGATGCCAGTGGTTGCTCAGGTTGTGGTTTCCAGTGTGAATCTAGCTTTATGGAAATACCCCTGCTTGAATCCATGAGTTTATTTTTATCTTTTTGTTTGTTTTGTTCTCCCCCAAGTTAAATGCCAAGGAATTACAAGGTGGTCTTGCAGAAAACACGCCAATGTCATGTTCCTGTGTCATTCTTTTTTTTTTCCTTGCATGACAACACTGCAATTTAAGCCAAAAACACATTTTTTTGAGATTAAAGTTATACTAAAATGTTGTAGATGTTTTTAAAACCCTGAGAACTGTTTATGAATTTATAATTTGAAATTATTTCATGCAAGATTAATTTTTCTTAACGAAACTGATATGGCGTGCTACTGGTCTAAAAGGATTGTCACAAGACTTCCCTGTCAATTTCAAAGCCCTTGATGTGAGCCTAGGACTCAGAATGTAACAAAGCTGGTACTGATGTACTTCCAGACTGTATGCATCTTCACTCTATTCTGTTTTTGTTTTCTCCATTGCATGACAATTGGGCCATTTTCTTTTCAGTTCTAATTTGAGTGCAGTTTGTTTTTTATTTTCATCATCTATGAATTGGTTATCTGCCTGGGCATGATACTGTTTTATGTTTGTTCTAATGCAGTGTCCATCTTAATTTGGATCATTTTTCAGATGCACATCCTGAGTTCGAGTGTCAGATTTGCACTAGTAATTCATGTAAGAAACTGTACATTTTCTCACTTCTTGTAAATAAACAGTCAAATAAGCTTAGTTGGGTTTTTTTTCTTAAGCAGAAAGAGTGCTTGAAGTTCACTCAACAGATGACCAGTGAAACACTAACAGATTAAATTTGTTTAATATGTATGCCAAAACAAGCAGACACTTAACAGTATTCACAAAACCTCTTACGTTTTATGTAAAGTAAATGACAAAAAATGCTGCTTAGGCATTTCACAAAGGGAAGACAGTTCAGTTAACTAGCTTCCAAAGATGCCTTGGATCTTTTTAAAATACCGCTATAAGAATGGTTATCTGACTTTGTGACAAGTGTGTAATGGTAGTTCCTCCCCTGAATTGTAGTTTTTATTGTTATTTATTTTTATATAATTTAAAAGCTTAACTTACTGCACACAAACGGGATGAATATATTCTCCACTGTGAAATTTTAATGAAAATGGAATGCTTAAATTTGAAAGGAGCACATGCTGTCCTATGATCCACTGCTAATGTCCATGTCTGTAAAAATCACAGGATACAAGGTATGACACACCTCAGTTAGTAAGGTAGCTTGTGTACATAATAGTGCCTTGAGATAACCCAGCGCAAACTCCACAGTAGACAAAACCTATGGCATTACATAAGGGAAAAGAGGAGTGTTCCATCCGACGAAAATGACCATTCTCTCAGGAATACAGAAGCAACAGAGGGTGTTAACCTGACACTTTGTTTGAAAAATACATTTTACACTCTTTTAAAGGAAATAAACAAAGTACAACTGCTTTACTCATAGTAACGGTCATCTGAAGCAGTAATTTCCAGCCCTGGTTCTGGACTACCCTGTTCACGTCAGGTTTCTGTTTGTGTTCCAATACACACATTTTAAACTCATTTTAAGCCTGTTATTAACAGAGTAGTTGAGGCAGGAGTGATGGAAGCAAGGAACTCACTAAAATGCAAATGTGTGGGTACTCCAAGAAGAGGACTGCAGAAACACTGATTTAAAGTTTTCTTTTTCTCCCAGTCAGTGAGAGGCCTGAGGTTTCACAAGCTCATATCGTCCCACCTGCCCCTCTTGCAACAGCTGACCAATTAGCTGGTCCTTCTGCACCCTTCGGCTAACCACGAGGAAACGTTGTCTTCCCTGTCCATAAGACTTGCTCCGGAGCCCGTATTTTTGGGAGACCTGATGGATCTGCTTACGCTCATCATTATTGAGCTCAGTGGAAAAGCGCAGGTCATCCTGTCGATCTGAACAAGCATAATTACGAATGATTTCCTCAATATCACGCTTAGTCAACTGATTCCCATGCCTATCCATATCCATACCAAGCCCTTCCCTGGTAAACTGTTCCTTTACCATGATCGGCTCTGCGATGCCCTCTCCCTCTCGACCCAACCCGCCACCTGTCCAGCCCATCTTGCGAAGCAACTGGTTACCGATGTTGTCCTCCTTGATTTCCTGTCGCATGGACTCCTCACCAGAGCGAGCTATAATTTGATTCCGTGAAATGGCATCCACATGCCCCTCCTTTCTGAGGTTGGACTTCACAACTGCCTGTGTCCGTTTCAGAGTGGCAATGGCCTCCTCTGCTGCAATATGTTTAACTGTTTTCTTGGGACCAATACCTGCAGCCACAAATTGTCCTTCTATATAAACTTCACACCTCCAACGATGGTCTGGTAGCACAGTAAATTTGTAGTCAGCAGCCACTTTGTTGAACTGTGCAGTGTCATTGATGATGCAAATGGCATTATCAGAGTTTTCTAAAATAACCAACTCACTGAGCTGCTTCTTACGGCCACCATGCTGGCTAAAACGGCCAGTGGGCTGGTCAAAGTTGTGGTTACCTTGAGGAAACTGTTGCTGCGGCTGCTGCTTGTAGTGATGGTGTTCCTGATGTTCCTGCTGTTGCCGAGCTGCCTGATTTGTTCGCAGCTTCTTCACTGCCTCCTCAGCTGCAGCATGCTTAGAGCTCTTTTTCGAGCCTCTGGCTTGAGCCACAAGCTCATCTTGTAAGTATACACTACACAGCCACAGATTGCTGTTCGGTATTGGGTCAAATGTGTAATCAATTTTCATGCGATTGTAGGCAGCGGAATTGTTGAGGATGCAGATGGCGTCATGGGCATTCTCCATTAGGACAAACTCTGTCCAGTGTTTGCTTCTATCAGGCACATACTGACCCTTAGTGCTGGGCGGTGGGTTGTCCTCTGGATTACGGAGAGGCGGAACTAAGGCTGGGGCTGGGGTGTTTAACTGGCAAACCACCATGTCATTGACAAAGTTACGCTTATACTGACGTTGTACAACACGAACTTCCACTGGCTTCATGAAAAGTTTGACAGCCTGCTCTGAAGCACGGTCCCTGGCACCATTTTTGCTTCCAGAGTATCCTGTTGCAAGGTATACACATGAACACCTCAGCTCACATGCGTAACCTTCAGATGGCACTTTCCTGTTCTTAGGCAGATCACCTGGAGGGATATCCTTTAAATTGACATAAATGTACTCTGGATTGGTTTTACAAGCTTGAATGCTGCGGCTAAGAATATAATTGTAATTCGGACCATCAGGTCCACCCATAAATGTAGGATCTCTGAGATTAATGGCTACAGCAGACGAAACCCTGCCAATCAGCCTCTGCTTCTCCTCCAGCGTTACTTGGGGAATTGGGGCTGGCATAGAGGGTGTAGGTAGTAGGCCAGGGCTGCTCCTGCTTGGACTGTCATACACTCTAGTGAAAGCCCTGCTAGATGATGGTCTGTCCTGATGCCCATAGCCCAACCCTTGCCGTCCTGAATCCCAGCCTCCAGGCCTACCTCCTGCATATCCATCAAATCTACCAGCTTGGGTAGGCGAGTTTGACTGTCTTGCAGTGTGTGCCTCATATCTAGCGGTGTACTCCTGCTGCATTTTGCCCATAAAGTTAGAGGTGGACCCTCTGCCACCATATCCGAAACCACTCTTGCCGCTGAATGACATGTCCTTGCCTCTACGTTCAGCCCAAGAATCATAGCCGTATGACGTTCCTCTGTCAAATGAAGGGGCAGATGAAGAGCTATAACCCCGTCCACTGTTGTATGGCTGGTCTGGCTCCCTTTGTCTCACGCTGTTCATCTCCCCACCCCTGCGCTCCTTCTCATTCTCTTTTTCATCAGTACTCCCAAGACAACTGCTGCTGCTGCTGGTGCCACTGACAAACTGCACTGGCTCAAATCGTGGTCTAGAGCCAAATTTTGACACAGGCATCTTCCTCATGGGCTCCTCTCCTGAAGCAAAAAGACAAACAATTTTACTTTATATCGAGCTACAGTCAGCCTTATTTAGTCAAATTAAACAAGCAATGAGAAACATTACAATGCACTTCTTTTAAGAAAAGAACACAAAGACAGTGATACAACATCATCAGGCAGCCCTGTTACACTTACTTCCATCAGATGAATTCGGCCTCTTTTTTGCTTCAGCACTTGGGACTAGTTCATAGGAGGGCATTTCGCCAACATGAATCCCTTCTGCCATTTCAAGCACTCTCTGCATTAGTTGTGGGCCATACCTGCAAGAGGGAGCAAACATTTACAGTTTGCAAGTTCGCCGCTAAAATGCATTCAGTTTGAAAGTTTGTTCAATTACTGCAGTTCTGTCCAAACAAACTGAATTTAGAAATAATCAGCTAAGCTAGCTGTGTCTTCATATGACTTAACAGCAGTCAAGGCCAGGGCTTTATTTAAAAACTTTTACCTAACCATAAGCAGTTTTAAAATGTGTAATGAAGACAAAACTGGGGTAAATGAAAACGAAAGCAGCTCAAAACCGTCCAACCTGCATCCCAAGAACACATGGTTCACCCACACCATCGACAGGGAGAGCAGCTGATCTATCTTATGTGCTTCATAGTTGTCAATGTGTTTGTTGATAAATAATTTCCTAGCTAACCACTGCTTGTCGCTTTCAAAGTTCTGTCGGAATTCGTCGATATGACAAGCCGTATTCATCCTGTTAAATGTCTTAAAGGATCCACCGACGGCGCCACTGCCACGACATGGACTGTTCAGGACTGCCTATTCCGGCTACGCTGAGTAAAGCAGCCGTGAAACTCAAACATGGCGGGCTGCGCGAGGCTCGGCTAACTCGCTAACAGTGACTTTCTTAGGCGTTTGTTAGCTAGTTATTCTTAAACTGCCGATACAGCGAATTAGCCAGCACTATTGGCTTAATCTGCACATCAGGAGCACCTCACTATCACTTTGAAATAGCACATATTTGTCACACATAACCGGCAGCATTGCCGGTATGGTTCGCACAGCTCCCTGCACAACCTGCACCTTAAGGTCCGTTTGGAAGCTCTAAAGTGCGCCTGATTTAAAATCACGCCGACACGGAGCAGCAAGGCTAGAATCTAAAGTCTTAACATAGTGAATTATACATGAAAAAAAAGCTATTCATTATAGCTAAACCCCAGCTCAGTGTGATTCAAACGTTTATATTAAAGGACATGGTCCATTGGCTAGCTACAGTCATTTGAACACATTTGATTCCAATAGCCTAAAAGTCAGTACACCAACATTACACATTTACTGGCCAGGCTGCCTGATTAATCAAGTAAGACGGCACAACCAAAGGGGTGGCGTATGTTTGGGGACGGGTGATAACGCACAATACCGGTTAGCGAGAGACCAAAAATCCACCAAGCCACCTTCCTTGACAGTCTAAAGCTTGCTAGCTAATAATTCGGCTAGCAGCACAAAAGACTATTTATTCCGAGGGCACAATACACACATTACATAACAGTTAACGATGTAACGTAACTGTTCCTTACTATTCAGTTAGGTTCACATTAATATGTAACGCTTTCTTTAGCCTTACCCTTTTCAACATAAGCCAAGCTAACATGCTAACTCGTTAGCGCTTTAATGCACAAGCCGACAGCAAGCCAGCTAAGCTACGTTGCTAATTTGATTCACTGAGGTGACGCAGTCATAGCATCTATAATTGAACAACGAAACATTTCGCGCTTATTTTAAGCCATCGCGTAAGCTCAGACGTTGTTATGTAGTCCTTGACCCGAATAGAAGAAGATGCAATTGAAGTACATATTCCGCATCCACTGTAAGTCTCACCTTGCTAATGGTGAAGCTCCGTCTGTTTACGTCCTCTTGAGTGGATGAAGCCCCACTGCGGTCGCTCAGCTCTGCGTTTCTCTGATGCAGCTTCAGCCACGACCAGCATCTGAGCTAATGCTAATCTCTAAAGGTAGTGAACCAACAGCCATTTATGTCCAGTCTGACAGCAGATTATTACTGTTGACAGCAACAGTAATCAGACTTGTTTGTTTTATTGGCCAAGAGATACTTAGAAGTAAAATAATAATAATAAAAATATATATTTAGCAATAAATGATGTGTCATCATTAAATGTTGTTTTAAAAAGCTTAATTTAATCAAATATCATTGTTGTAATAAAAAGAAACTAAAACCCATTGTGTTGTTATGTGATAGGAAATGATATTCCATATGGCAAAAGGTATGTAGACATATCCACTAAGTGTTCCCTAGAACAGGGGTGTTTGAGCTTTGGGTGCAGTCCAACAGTTTGTTAACAAACCGTTTTTTTAGATGGCACTGCATTCGGGGCAGATTATCATTCTACTGGCATTTACCAGAACTACTTTTGATCAGACAGACCGTGAGACGTCATTACTCCCTTCAGACAACACCTTGCCACGGCCCCAGTGCTTTACATCACTCCAGCAGACACTTGGCATCACACATGAAGATCTTAGACTTGTGTATCGCTGCTCAGCTCCTGACAAATGGTTCTTAAGCGCTCAGTACTGGGTCACACTTATTACAGCTATCTTTGCTCCAAAACTTCACAATAACATCGCTGACAGTTATTATAAGTTTATTACAACATTTATGTCATGTTTTCCGAAACCCTAAACAGCACCAGCCCCCTAACCTTAGATGTAACATAAGTGTCTGTTGTGCAATGTGATTGATAGGTGAGTAGATCCACCTCCTTGTCCTGATTTTCTTTTTTGCGATCTGCTTTACCTTAAGACATAGGTAAGCTGTCAGCAAACTAGCCAATAGATGGTGCTGTAATGAGGATACATTTGTTAACTTAAATATGCAACTTTGGAGGAGCAGACACCGGACTCTCACAACAACACTTTACGGCACCACGTCACACTCCAACAACTATGGGTCATCAGCCAGCTATAGGAAGAAGTTAGCTTTGTGTTTTCAGAATGGACATCTTGGCAGAGGCTTTGAAAAGATCAATGAAGACGTTGTCGGAGGAAGTGAGTTCAATAGGTCAGTTCTATAGGGCAGTTGTTTAAGCTTGCAAGAAGGAAACAATCAGTACTGCCATGTGAATTAATCCTTTGATAATGTTAATTAATGTCTAAGGTACCAACATGTATCACTAAAACAATAAATGCATTTTCTGACTCATCCTGTCTTGTTTTTCTAAGTTAAAACTAGTCAATGTTACGGATTGCAGTATGAAAACATCTATCACTAAGGCACAGTATAACAGTTAGGAAGATCCTCGAGTAGGGTAACTGGTTTTGATCATTTAGTGTGATCAGAATTTGCACTTATATTTATATAATATATAAATAAATGTATAAATAACATAATAATAATAATAATAATAATAAATAACAGAAACGTTTGAACAAAACATGTTACATATTTGTATGCAACTGAAAACCCACTGCAAATATTTACAAAATGCCTAATGAGTAATTTGAAAAGATAAGAAAAATGGACTTTATTATGTTACATTTAGTTTAGATAAAAAAAAAATATATATATATAAAATATATATATATATGTGTGTGTGTTATTGTTTTTAATATAGCTCTTGAAAAAATATATTGGTATCAATTTATACCACTTCACATCTCCAGACTGTCAAATATTCTTCCCAAAATTGTATTACATTATTGTATTGTATTACATACATAAACATTATTCAAAAGCATATGAAAAGAACATGAGACCAATGATTGCATGACAGAGAACAAAGCATTTTAAATAATTTTTGAAACAGGTTTTTTGGTCTATGTAGACATTATTCAGCACAAAAGAACAAAAATATCTGTAACAAGGTGACAAGTTTTTAATATCCCTTTAATATCCTACCACTATAGCCAGCGTACCATTAGATCAAATTTCATGATTCTATTCCTTGCTCTTTCACATCACCTACAACTGTTTGAGGTACAAAAACAAAACAGTTTCAGACAGAGTATAAATGACAAAAGCAAAAATAACAAAGAAATAAAAATTTGTGACATGAGGCATGAGGTTTAGTTGAGTTCACCTTGAGAGGACTCTAATCTATTGATAGTAATCTATTTATTATTGCCTGTTTGGATCCCATACAGAGGTTCAAGCTTGCTTTTTAACATAAAGTTAAGGTGCCCGAGCTGTGTCTGGCTGCTTCATATTCCGGTTCTCTTCCTTTGGTGTTCCTGCCCAAGGATATATTGGAGTTTGATGTCCGTGCTAGGGTTCATGAAATATACAAAGACAGAGAGGCGTCCTTCAACGTCATTCTATAAAGTGTCAGGTCATGTTTTAATAAGCCTTTCAGCATGATAAGAACACACTGTGGAACTGACTCTTAGATCTTGCGCAGGTTATCGTTAAAGCCCTGAAAGCCTTTGTGGTTGCATCACATATGTAGTACCCAACAGTTTGTGACACATACCCTTTTATTTATTAAGGCTTAGCAGTAAAGATGCAGAAGAACAGTAAGCACCACAGCAAAAGGGAGAGTTAAGGAACTGAGGTTACTGCAAACAATTTGAATTTTTTTGCGACTATTATTGTTGGCCTTTACAGTGGATCAATCATAATACTGGACAGCATGTTAAGCAATAAATTAAAAAAAAACGTACATTTCCCTGTTTGTCTGTAATGGAGCCCTGGAGCAGCAAGATCTAACACAAATTGCATTGCTGCAAAATTAATGTTGATCAGTTGATGCTTTTGAATTATTGTTTCCTTTTTATGTCTCTTCAAGAGATACCTGTTCCTGAAGAAGTCAAGAATGAGACTGGACAAGTTTGGGACTGACTCCATATTCATTATAGGGTAATTTATTTCTAGATTGCTACAGATCACAAAAAGCACAAACAGTCGAATACTCCTCCCCAAAACATGTGGCATTTATAATGCGCAATTTCTATTTCTATCTTGACATATTAGAAAAATATAACATATAATCCCCCCCCCCCCCCCCCAATATGTTAAATGTCAGCACATAAACAGCAATGATGGACAACAATGTTCAGAAATGTGTTTTCTATAGAGCATTTATTGGCTTATTTTTTACTAAGAATAAAAACAAACATGTCATTTGATCAGGGGGACCCAAACCTTTGCACATGACATATCAGAGAAACTTTGGGTTGTGAGGCATCAATCACCATCAACACCTCTAGCAATACTGAAAAGCCTCAAAAGAGACCATAAGAAGCTGAAATAAGATGTAGTGCGAGCAAACACATGTTTATAATGAATGCTGAATTACTTACATATCTGTTCCATTTCAGATGCAGCAGAAAAGGAAGGAAGTTTGTACTCCTTAGTTACTTTATACATACTGTATCTGTCTATAACCACACTCTTTTAAAGACATTTAATTCTTAGAAACCTCACCTGTTGGTTTTGGTGACATCAAGACCAGAGGTATCTCTGCAGTGACGTCACTGTGAATAGAAACAGTAAAACGCTGTAAATAGTTGAGGATGAATCAATAATTTGCATTAGGTCTTTTTACAGATTCTCTCTATTTATATAGTGTAGTACTAAACTACATAGATTTGACAGGAAAAAAAAACATTCAGGTTATTAACCTGGATGTGAGGTTCCCCAAGAGACCATCACTGCCCACCATAAGGCTAACTTTAATTTTGTAGGAGACCAGAATGCCCTGTACTTCTTTGTCCATGCCAGGTCGCAGACTGCAGGAGGAGACAAGGAACAGTCGGCTCATTAGAATGCAGCTCTTAACTTAATGAAGCAAACCATGTGGCTGATTTTAAGTGTATCATTGTATGGATGTACAGTCACATGCCAAAATTCTGTTATGTTGAATTTTAAGTACACATTCTCATCAGAAATGCACACTTTAATTATGTTACTGTTTATTATGGGAAAAGCAAACCACAAAACATTGTGGCCTGTGCAAACGTTATTGCACATATTCCATTTTATTTTTTCCAATATGTTAAAATCAGCAATTAAATCCCATATTTTCATTTGTTTCCTGTAGAGGATGTGCTAATATTTTCTATTAAAAAACTGATTTCAAACTGTTCAAACGTTTGCATATGACTATATATATTTTCTCACTTATCATAGTGCATTTTATTAGTGTTAAGGTGATAAGACTGGTCAGACTGATGGATAACCATGGCCTTTCACGCTAAGCTGAATCTTAACAAACATTGTTGAAGATGCAAGACTGGTGTCTTCATCCTTTAGCTTGCCATCCAATGCCAGACCACGCTTTTCTTTGTTGTTGGCCAGTAGTGGAGTAACTCTGTATTCCTTCTCAAATGTGGAATTGCTTTTCACTTGGTCCCTGAAGAATGAAAAACATATATAATGATTTTAAAGGGAAATTTCACTCATCTCCCCGAGTTTTCTGCACAATTCTGTGGATGAAATGGGAACAAAATAATTAAGACTGTTTTAATGCTAAATGGTGCACTGTGGAGTGACTTATGAATCAGGGATTGTGACATCTTCAACAATTAAAGCTACTTTATTTACTATCCAAAACCATGAGTGGATATGCAGGTGTCCTATTTGTTTCAAAACACTCTATATGCACCTCTCTGCTATGTTTTTTTATACAAATATATTTTTAAACATAAAAACATAGGCCAAAACCTTTTTTCAAAGCTGTTTAAAAATGTCTCAGGCATCCAGTAACGTATTTGTAATCATGTCAAGTGAAAATCTTAGGTAGCATTTAGAGGCATCTGTCGCTGCAGACATCTGGTTCCCATCACCCACCACTATGACAAATTATGACTTGACGAGTAAAGACTGGAGAATTCCATATCAAACCTTTCTGAATGACTATGCTTACATCTTAGTAACTTAAATATGCTATGCATGTTAAATAATAATGATAGGCTTCATTCACCAATAAAGATTTTCTTAAATTTGTTCTTGTTGAAGGTCCAAAAAACCCCATCTACATCAGGAATGTCCAAATCTTCTGTGTAAGTGGATTTTAAGAAGAAATGTCTCGTTAGGAACGGTTAGTGAATGAGACCCAGTGATGTTACATACATATTTAACTTTTGTGGAATATAACATTGTAACGTTGCAAATGTGAAGAACCTACCCAAACTCTTCACAGAGAATGACTTTGGTGTATTTGTCAGCTGAGTAGAGCACAACATCTGTTGTCTGGTCAACTGTAAGTAATACAAAATAAGTAGGCTAAATAATCAGCTATTTTTTCTATTTATTTTGTTGTATGTTATTAATCAATCTTAATATTCACTTTTGAGTCTTTTTAATTTACTTACTGGAAATCTTGATTTTTTTGACCACTTTATTAGTCTCGTTGTTGATTTTCACCTTGACTGGGATTGGATCTCCGTGATAGTAGACCTTATGGAAGATTTGGAAAATAATATGAAGCATTAACTGGACGCATTTGCCGAAATAAAAAAAGGGGCAAAATTATATTTAGTGAGAATTTATATTGTCGAAAAAAAAGATTACAGATAGTATACCTCCTTCTCTATGAAGGTCTCTAGGTGAACTGGTTTGTCTGACATAATGAATTGCTTGAAGATATTGGCCTTGGGCCCAACCTCTAGCTTGTCTGGTGCAAACTGGATCTTACGAATGACCAAACGGCAGGTGTCCCTATAGAGTCACAGATAAGTCAGTCACTGCAAAATTAATGAATACATGTATTTGTCTGTAGATGCCTAAATACAATAAATTAGGCCTACACATACTTCTTAGTGATTTTCTCATCTGGATTGTCTGCCTCATGAGCAATGTAGGCTTTCACTTCGAAGTCAACACCGCAAGGCTGCAGTAGTCAGGAGCAGAACTTTAAAGTGAGCCACAGAAAGAGAGAATAATTGTGAGTTGTGGTGCATGTGTGAGGTAATACCTTGCCTGTGTCACCGGGTGCTGGCTGAAGAGTTACAGAACATGGCAAATTTGTAGGGATCTGAAACAGTTAGAGAAATACAGGCTTCAGACTGATCACCTCAGTTTGAAAAAACTACACAGTGGCATGAAGTTTCACGTACGTTAAAAGTGAAGGGGTGTCCCTCTTCAGCAACTTTCTTCATAAGGGCATCCTGCATAGGAGTGTTAGCTGGCTTGTCTCCAGGTGTTGGAGGATAAATCTGAATGTGCTGTATCCAGATATCTTTCCTGAAGGACAGTCCAATCACATCCAGATCTTCACGCCCGTAGCGGAAGGCGCAAACCAGCTGCACCCATACTGCACCAAATTGGAAGTGATTATTGTTGCTGTTGTGACAAAAACGTTGTCTCCATCTGTGCTGTTTTTTATGTTTTTGCATACTTTAAAATGTGCAGTTAGACTTTGCATCTTGTTATAAGTTGTATGATGTATGATGATTATGTATCATGACTAATAATAATGATAATAATGATAATAATAATGAATAGAAATGATCCAAAATAACTTCCATTACAAGTTAAAGGCGATGTACACAATTCTGGAGATCGACTTAACATATGAACTCAGCAAAACAAACACAACCTTCAGTACTCATTCCTGAACGCACATTCCCAACGCGAACGACAGGGCAACACTACCAAACTTGCTTTTTTTTTTTTATCTTTGTCATTTTAGGACAAAATCATCTTGACCTACTGTTTCTGTGAAACAGCAATGATTCTGAATCAAGAATCATTCATTACACTGTTTGCTGAACACTTCAGGATATTTTACACACTGGACATACCTCTACACATGTGCAGAACATATTTTGCACATACACTAATCACCAAAAGAATAGCTGCACCAGAAGTGTTGGTTTGCTGTGCTATTGCTGTTTTACCTCAAGTGGAGTTCAAGTAGAGATATTTAAAGGGGTAAAGGTTTGGGTCAGTGTAAATGAAGACTTACAGCCTTCAAACACATATAATTTTTGCAATCCAAATGCAATTTTTCAGATGGTGAAATAAAACATTTATTTATTTGTCCACTGCGACATGAACTCACTCAGTCATTCACTGTTTCTCTGGTGTTGGCATGATGACAACTGAGCTGATGGATCGGCTGTGTCCCAGCAACTAGAACCTTCTGACAAAGGTCAAAAGGATACTTTGGCTTGGTTACGTGTGATTCTCACAAAAGTGATGCAAACTGGGTTTCAGGGTAGTTTACTCACATTGCGTTTGGTGTGTTTCTGCCATTAAGCAGCAGAATCTGCCAAGCAATCAATATGCAATTTCCTTTCCAAATCTAAAAAAGTAATGCAGGCAGTGCAACCAAAGACTTTAAAATACTAAATAGCTTATTTAAAAACTTGCCAATTCAGTTTAATACATTCCAACTGCTCCATCTATCCATCTGCTGATGGAACGTTGTTGCTGTATTCTGCTGGCATGGTAGCAAGATAAACTGGCACCAACAAACAAGAAGACTTATGCATCGTGGTCCTTCTTCAAAACCTGAAGCTTACGCCTGATAAAGTAATTATTCACAAAGTTCATGCATGGACGTCTCAAATAAACAGCCTGCTTTACAAACTTTATTAGCTTGCTAATTAGCTCCCTGAGGCAAGACTAGCCAAGAACTACTGTGGTCCTACTGAGTAATTCACTTTTCTTTGTCCTGTCCAATCCTTGTCCTGTGAGTGGTCACTTGTCTAAGAACGATACTGTGCACTTCTGTGCTGTAGATAAAGCTGGCTAGGGCATGTTTACAAAAGTACTGAAACAGAGGGGCTCAGTTGACAATTTAAGCTATAAGTCTAGTGCCATTTTAGAATTTATTTTAGGAATAATTCCTGCATTGATATGGATTTTGTGACATATACATTTTTATAATGTTATGCCAATGTGCCAATTTACCTTTCCTTCCATCAAGTCTTGAAGGATCCACTTTGAGCACACCATCTGCCAAAGAAACTGCAAGTCTTAATCAACAATATATTCCTTTACATTATGTGATTTTTAAACATACTGATGTTTTCTTGCTGATCTAATAAACAAGAACATACCAACAACTTCGACACTGTCCACATGATCTACAAAGTCTCTCTTTCCCAAGTAGAGGCACATCTGAAAGTATAGGGTTTATTAAGTTGCTAACATAATGTTTTTTTTTTCTTTGCATGTATGTTACATATGTGTGTGGCTAATATTATTTTATTGAATATGGATGATTTATCAGTGTAGTGACAGGGGAGCCTTACCGAACCATTCCCACTGCTCTTCTTGTAAACTCTGAACAAACAGAACATATACATTAAAACAAAGTTCTCTCTCAGCTGACACAATAAATATTCTTAATTTAACATTTTACATATTTTAACATCACATTTTGCTTTAAATATTTGTTTATGGAAAGATCAATCATAAACTTGTTTATCAAAATAATGTATCTCCATGTGCAGTATTTCAGCTGTAGTATTTTGAAAAGGAAACTATGCAAAAAACATTTTTGTTACTGTACTTTAACCTGCACTATGGACGTTTGCGGGATTTGGAGACCTGGTTGTACTTTGGACCCTCCTGAGCAGATTAATTTGAACATTGAAAGATAATTCAAAGAGTACTTAAAACAGAATCAAAGCTTGGTGAAGGACATGTTATCTGACAAGATTGTATTTGTTCCTCATTTCAGATTCTTTGAGATGACTGTCTGCACGGTTATTTGAAAATGATCAGACAAGAATTGTGTGTCTGGACACATCTATGAAAATGAGGTTGTCTGAATGAATTCAGGACAAGCTGCAGCATATTTTCCAGGACAGTATGGACTGGTGAGTGAATGGAATGTTTTAAAACTTTAACGAAAAAGTAAAGGAAATTTGATTTTTCATGTTATGGGCCCTTTTTTAAAAGCTAAAGCTTGTGGACGCACAGCTGTTCCTAATGGCAGACAGAGTCCACCTTCACAAAGTAAGGTTTCAGCCAGGTTTTCCTTCCAGCTGCTTATATAACTAGGTGAATATAACTATTCAAAACTCAATAGGACTTTTACTCTTTGAGTCCAAACATGTATAGCTCTGCTAGCAACAATAACCTCTCCTTTAAATAACATGATGTATAAGATCACTGTCACTGTGTCCTGTGTGCTGAAGCTGGAACTGTGCACTTAATTCGAAAATGAGAATGAATCAATAAGGAGATCATGAGGAGTTCCATATTTGGTCCATTGATGCCCTCTGAATATATGTAATTTTAGCTCAAATCTGTGAGTGCATCTTAACATTGCATTATCACTTGGTCATCCTCAAGTGATTAGCCAACCACATACATCAGGCTTTGGGCTGTTACTTTCAAATGCATTCACTAAGCCAGTAAATCCACTCTAAGAAGGATGTAGTACAATCTGTTAATCCACCTATACTGCATGCCCCAAAAGTTGGGAGAGCAGAATTTATAGGCATTAAACTTGCTGCGCCTAGAACTACAAAGCAGCAAGACGATGACAAATTTATCAGACACAAATACAAAATAATAGTGTCTGCATCTTCAATGTATTTATGTAATCAATGTATTTATCTTTGTCATATGTGAATCAGAAACTTACTTTGCCATGGTTGTTGCTCTGTTGAGGGTTTCTACAATGGAAAATGTAACAATGGCATTAGAGAGCAAGCATTCAGTAAAGCAACATTCATCCCAATAGCCTGTTTTGATTTCACTAAAATGGCTGAGAAAATGGCCTCATAAATAATGAGTTCTAATCTAGTCCAGCTAATCTGGAAAAAGTAGATTAACGTTACGATTGACTGTCCACTAATCCAAATGCTGCGTGCAGGATAAGCTCCGGTCAGTTGCTAATATGTCTGCTCCTAAATCAGGAGATGAGGCCCAACATCCTTGAGCTTGGACTAGAGTCCACAAGCCCTTAAACAATTTACACTGGGAAAAAAAATCCCATTTTTAAAAATATATATTAATGGATAGTACAATATCCATTTTTAATGCACAATATTATATTATATTGTGTATAATTATATTTATTATACTATTCTTTAACACCACTGTTGCTAGTTTACTGAAAAGGAATGTAAATTTGCAATGCAAACTATCACCTTTAATTAATCTATTTTTATATTTTTATATTTTTAAATATGGTTAATTTTGTGAGAATAAATAGTATAACTGTTGACATACAGTAAAACGCAATATTTCTAAGAATTTGTGCTTTGCCAGTTTAATCCCACTGCATTATTAAATTATTAAGATGTAAACTAAGTCTTTTAGAGTGCTTTGATGTGAATTGCTAACAAAAAACTAACAAAGTCAGAATAGTTCAGTATTTATTAAAGGAACCAGACATCTGAGGAGTGTAATGCCTTTAAATGCTACCTCTCAGAAAGACTGAGAATGAACAGATTAAAAATACGCTGCCTGATTTCCGAGGCATTGTTTTATGGTACTTGTTTGAAGGTTTTGGCCTAAAATCTGACAAATAATGGTTGAGACATGCGCACTGGGTGTTGGTAGGCAGTACAGTCACCAAAGAATTTCAGCATTTCAAACACAAACTTAGGAGACACCTGTAAATGTGCTGTGTTGAATGGTAAATAAAATAGCTATATTTGTGTTGTAGACATCTCGACCCCTGGTTCCTATTACCACCACTGGTGCAAAATCGTAGTAGGTTAGTTTCTATGCAATTAACCATTCGCATCAAACCTCTCTAAATGACTTTATTTACATCCCAACAATTGAGCTACAGAGACAGTTTAAAATATTGGAGGAATTACCCTTTAAATAACAATTCTCTTATATAAATAATTGTTATCATGTTATGTATTCAGACGAAGCACTTTACAATCATTACTTAAAATCTTCTAGATATGAGTAATTTAAAACATCCGTGTCTACAAAACATTGCTTACAACATCCTAAGACTGTGAGCATCAAATCTAGTCATATGGACATGAAGTCATTTATATCTGCTAATGAAACCTTTCGCTCTTCTGGCTTTTATCAGTTTGTCCTGTACCCAAATCCAGCATGTCCACTGTCGCTCTACTGTCCCTGTTAGTCCCGCATGCACTTACCTCCTTTGGCTGTGTGTTTGCTCTTGTGCTCTGACTATAATCCGTCAGCCTTGTTGGTCTGAGAGTGCGTAAGTCACCTCCACTTCAGTCACCATCTGCCTTTATACTGCAAGCTCTCCTCCCTCCCGTCACTGTACACAGACCGCTATTCAGTGAAGTGCCCTTTTTGGCGCCAATCCTATTACTTTGTCTTTTTATGGCTACAACATCTATAAATATAAGCACGATACTGGGCTTGAAGGGATAACAGGTTTACATTTGCAGTGAATTGGGATTACAAGTAGAGTATGTTGTACGAATGGTAGGGTGTCAGAAACGGGAATGTTTAGTTGGATTACAAGGAATGGAATAATCAGGTCTTGTCCCTTGTCAATCTACAGTGAGCCCCACCTCCTGGGCAAAGTGCCCAACAGCGGCCTTACAATAGGAGTCATGAAGTCTGGATAACACTGCCAGCTGACTGTCTGACACCAGGCTTTCATTCCTGTCCTAAACACCAATGATTCGTACTGTGCATATGTTGCCATGATAACAAAAAGCCCAAATATCTGCCATGCTCGTCATCCTACTCTACTGAGGTCAGTCTCGGATCCTATATCCTGCGTCTCAAACTGTTATGAAAAGCTCACTGGGGAAATTTATGTTTGGAAAATAAAAGGGGACTTCCGCTGATTTTTAAACTTCCTGCATAATGCAGTCACTGAGATGTAAACAAAATCATTTAGAGAGGTTTGGTGTGAAATGGTAAATTGTGGTGGTGATGGGAACCAGGGGTCTCAATGTCTAAACATATATAAAGCCATTATTTATTTATCCAAAACCACCAGTCAACCTACATGTAGTAATACAGCATCAGACAGTGTATTTATTTCAATAAATAACTTACTATGAAGAAGCTTTTAGAAGCATTAAATGTCTGGTTTCCATCACCACCATTGTGAACTGTAAGTTGTGACTCAGTAATCCAACCACGCTGAAGGACTTTTAAGCCTTAATAATTTATTTTTGTGGAAATTTGGAAAAGAAATGGTGAAATTTGCCCTTTAAGTAAATAATTCTTTTTCCACCTGTATGGGGACATCATTTTGTCTGTTTGATAATAATTGACATTTACATTCGCTATATATATATGTGTGTGTGTGTGTGTGTGTGTGTGTGTGTGTGCTGGTGTGAGTGGATCAGACACAGCACTAGTGCTGGAATGTTAAAACACTGTGTCCACTCACTGTCTAACATATTAGGCACTCCTGTCTTGCTGGTCCACCTTGTAGATGTAAACTCATAGACGATAGCTCATCTGCTGCTGCAGAGTTTGTGTTGTGTTCGCTGAATCAGTGGACAAAAAATGAGAAGCATGGTAATCGGTTGAATGGTAGAATGTTTGATTTAAAGTTGGCAGTATTTCAATTTGCCACTTTTTTGGGACCTGACAAAAAATGATTATCAAGAACGTTAACAGAACCAGCTGCTTATAGTAGGCTAACACTAACAGCTAATTGTGCCAGTGTTTCTTTGGTAGCTTGCTGTCTTTGCTGTCCCTGAATTAAACAGAAGTCAGATTTATTTGGAATCTAAATTTTCTGTAAATTATTACCTAGATTAGCCTACCTACATTCCGTTTTCCCTCAGAGTATTTGTTGTTTGTTTTGGTTTGCTGCTCCCCGCAACAGGGACGTCTCCTCAAGGTGATTTGGTTTGCAGGATTCCCAAACTAGTAGGCAAAGAGTTCTATTCATGGGTTTGCTGTGCAGTATTCCTGTGTTTAGGAAACTACAAACAGACATTTTTGGTTCTGTGTCTGTGTTCAACACACATGGTGCAGAATGTTTTAAATAGTTGTGTTTTTTTTCTTTTGTCAACCATGAATGAATCATCACTGTCATTAATGAGAGTAACTGTTGACGTCACCTTGTTTTCTGGTTCTAGGGATAAGTGGGAGAGGATCATGCCCAGTGGATTTTCCTCTGGAAGCCGTCTCAGCAGATGGTCTACAGAGTACCTCTCCATATGGCATGTGGCCTTTTGACCTTGATCAAGATTCATTAATTTAATTTAATACTAAATAAAGTAGAAGGAGCTACAGAAAATGGAAATTAAAACTAGTTTTATTACAGTTTAAAATCTTGAGGAGGAGTATCATCCAAAAAAATATAAATCACTTTGTTAAAAATTACAAATCTTTTTTAAACAATGACATGGCCAAAGAGTCAAGCACAGTACATAGTACATTTTAAAGTTAGAACTGAATCACACAGAAGTGAGTCTATGTAAGAACAAGGTTAGAACCCTGTTGGAAGAAGCACACATGAGTATTGTTACTGCATGAGCCCTCAGGGGTGTCAGAGGCATGAAAGTCATGTGGTTAAACTCAGCCAAAAGGCTCCGGGCATGTGTGAATACTGAAATGTGGCTCTATGAGTGATCTCTTTAAATGCACCTTGTCATACCCTTGATCCTTAGTGTTTGGTGAAATGGCCATGACTAGGTGCATAAAAACATTAAGATTCTCACAGAAACCTCTTTTTCTGTCAAAAAAAAAAAATCCTAGAATTTTGAGTTGTGCATGTAGATGTTCTTGGAATACACGTAATTCGCTGTGGGTGTGTGGGTGTGTGTATCTGCCGGCTTCTGTGTGTGGCAAAGCAAGCAGGTGGAGCCTGCAAACAAAAACTTTGCCTTCCAATCAAAATAACATATGTAGAAGATTACAAAATATTTTTTTTATTATTGTTATTATTTGGGATGCTGATGCAGATATTTCATGTACATATGTGCAAGTAGTGCATAGAATATTTTCCTCAGGTACAAATTTTGTTATAACTGTAATACTGGTATGGTATAAATAAACTCAAATAAACACAATGCAGCATTTAGCAGCATTTTTGATGGGCCTGCAGGGCAAGTGATAAAAAGCAAAGTGATGTGGCGTTAGGGTGAATGTCCAGAAGTCCATAACCCAATGATTTAATCGACTGAGTAGCTTGCTATACTGTATGTTGGTATGAATTAGAGACATAGTTGTCTTTAAATGTCCTTGAATGGCTAGGACAAGATGCAAATAATGCAAAAGTGTGAGAGGGTTCATTGCTTCGCAGTGTGTGAGTGTGCATTTGAAATAGATTAGCCCTTTGGTCAGGGGTGAACCATAATCCAGTACTGTGTTGGGTAAACACTCTACTTGAGTAATTGGATGGACACTATGGCAGTGCAATGCTGCCTAGCTGTGGTTACATCAAAGTATGATTAACCCAGATCATCCAAAGGCTGTCATATTTGTGAAATGAATTCGGTGTTAGTAGGCTGCAGCTGAGCACCTATAGTTATATATTCTAAATATTCTATGCCCATAAATTACTGTGTATGTCAGAGAACACTCCTCATTTATTTAAAGGAGACCTATTATACTGATCTTAAGTGTTCATGATTTTATTTTAGGCACCTTTAGAATACATTTACGTACAGAGTTTTTTAAACTCCAATATTTTTCTCATACTGTGCATCTGTATTCACCCTGTGTCTGAAACTCTGTTTGTGCTCCTGTGTAATTAGGTTAGCCTCTGATTGCTCAGCCTCCAGAGCGTCATCCTGCTACAAGTTCTGCCCCACACTGTTTCTTGTGTTGGAGTACAGTCCAGAAAGTCAGGTAATACAAGTTGGTAGACCTAATACACCTCTACAAGGTGGAGTGGGACTGGAGAAGGACATTTGAGAGGGGTTCAGTTTTTCTTTTTTACCTCTCTGTACAGTGTGTGAGGGTGTGCAAAGCTTGCCACTATGATGTAACAGAGAAAGGTGCTGCTCTTGCACCTGGGAAAATGGTTTCTGTTATAGGACCCCTTTAAACTGAATTCAAGTTATTCACACAAGAAAACACCTGATAGACCACTAAAACTGTCAAAACTGTATTAGATCAGTAGTAGTTTAACCATTTGAGAAATAGAAGAAAATCAAGCTCTCATCTTGTTTGAAAGTAAAAAAAAACCCTGTTTCTATTTTTACTTCCACTGCGAGAAGACAAGTCAATAGTATGGTTTTGAAAGGATGTCCTGCTGTGGAGATAACATTACTGAGAAAAATAAACAGACAAAATAGAAAACAAATTGCAAATCAAACAAAGAATCTGTTGGTGTTTTCAGAACTATGAACTAACCACCCTATATTTTCCACCTCACCGTAATTAAGTGTGTTTTGGAGTACATAGTGAAAAGCCAAAATGGATCCAACATGTAAGACTGATCTTTGGAGGTTTGGTCTTTCTGATCTTTTCTCAGAAAGCAAGTCTCCCGAAATGACTGGAAGCTGTGATAATGAGAACAGGTGGTTGCAGTAAATACTAAGAATGTTAATAGTATATTTGTTTTCTGCTTATTTTCCTAACACTGCAACTGCTACTCGATCCTCATTTGGACTGGAGAGTAAAGTAATGTAGTGTGGTTTTTGATGTTTAGACAGTACTGTATGGATGTACTGTATAAGGTTTTAGGTCTTCATTTAACTCTCTATTCTTCTTCTCAGAATTAGCATCAAACTCACAAATCTCCTTGTAGTCTATGCTACCTCCTAACAGAAGAGGGTGCTGTGAGACCATACTCGTGTACGATCAGCAAACTGTGTGTCCATATAACTTGTTCCCTCATCTGACCCTCTGTGGTCTGTTTCCACAACAGAACAGAAGACAGCATGCAGGGGGCAGTGGTTGAAGTTGGAGCTAAAACCTCATTTCCTGCTTCAGAGTGTGTAAAACAATGACTTTTATAGTCTACAGACAATGAACAGAGGTTTAAGGTGGGGCATGGAGTTTTTAAAGTGTGTGTGTGTGTGTGTATGCTCACGTGCCTTGAGTTTTGCTTAGGTGGTCCAGAGCTGTGGAGAAGATTTTGCTGATTAGCAAGAGACAGCAGAGCCAGGCGGCTGGAGACGCTGAGCTTCATACTGCGAGAGGAAGAAAGAGAGAAGAAAAATGAGGAGGAGCACAACTGTGGAAGGACGGATCAGAGGCGTGTAGGGAGAGTGGGGTGGTAGGGGGGTGATGATCATATCCATATGGAGGAGACTGCTCCCTTCACTTCCTGAGACAAATAGGCAGGGAGAGAGATACAACGAAGGAGAGAGATCAATGGCAAGCTGATAAATACAGAGAGGAAAAGCTGTTTGTTATGTGCTCAGGCATATGTTTAAAGATGAGTTCAGTGCAGTAGACCATCTGGCTTTGCCTCTCTTTGTACTCGAGAGTGCGTACAAGAAGCTTTTCTGAGTTCTGGAAACGCTTGAGAAAGTCCTCGGTGGGTTGGGCTTGGTTTCACACATGAGTGATGAAGTAAAGTCACTTAGAGGAATTCTCTCTAGAATTTTTTCGCTGTATTTGCTCTCACCTCTCTTCCTCCCTTACCATCTGGAGCGATGAAGCACTTCCGTCTGCCCAGCGCTCGGAGGGGGCTGTTGGCTGTGGCCCCTTCGTCTCTGGGACAGCACTTTTTGGGGGGAGACATGAAAACAGGACAGATTGTTTTTGAAGCCCTGGTATTTTTATTGCCCTGAAACAGTTTCTTGTTGGACTGCTGGCTGCATTTGACTGGTGGAAGAGGTTGCAGACATCAGCTGAACTTTTCTGAGGGGTGCATGCTCCCCCCCTTTTCCATATAAGGTTAAAATGACTGAGTGGAAAATCATTTGAATTTTGTGGTGGTTCTGCTCTGCTGCTCTCTCAGATCTCGAACCAGCTCTTCTTTTTTCAGTCTGCTCTTAGTTCCTCTTCTTGGAAGAGTTTTCATTCTGGTCACTTGTGCAGGGGGACAATAGATGCTTTTGTTAACATGAAAACGTGCGCGTGAGCAGTGACTGCATTGCTGTCTTTGCAGTGTCAGCTCTGCCCTGGAAGAACTCCTATCTGAAGACTGCAGAAAAGGACTCTCCTGGAATATTGTTCTATGTCTGAAGTGTCAAGTGTTCATCAGAAGAAAGCAGGCCCGGAGGCACCCTCACTGCAGCACACGTTTATGGGAAGGCAAGCGCAGTTTGCTGTGTAAACACTGTGTTTGGTTGTTGAAAGGCGTTGGAGCTGAACGCTGCTGGTGCTTTTGGATCTGATATGTCTGGAATGCTCTGAAGCGGGTGGAGATGTGACCGTAGAGGACTAATCTGAGCATCTCAGGCATGGTCTCATGAGTAAAGTGTGTGAGCTAAGCTTTTCATACATCCTTTTCATTGACACCTTCTCTCCTTCATCACAGATTAACCTTTTGTACAGCAACTGTTATGTTCTTATTTTCTTCATTTATATATTGTAAAAGCCACAGCATCTTAATTGTGTCCCTTTGGCTGCCTAGCTCTATGTTCGTGGGTTGAATGGCAGAATGCCTACAGTTTGAGGACTGAAAACCAAGAGACAGAAATAACCAGAAGACATATAAACACGGTCAAAATGGCTAGTGACTGGGTCATCATTTGGTGCCGCATCAGTCGCTGCATACACTGGTCACACTGCTAGTTTGTACTTTGGTTGGTGTGGCCAACTAAATAGTTTGTTTTGTTTAACTGTTGGTGGAGGCCGGACACAAGGACTTGCTAGTGGCTGTGCCCCGTCATCATGTCGACAGCAGCATGGTATCACCGGGACATCAGCCGTGTGCTGGCCGAGGAGCTGCTGGCTCGGGCTGGGCGGGATGGCAGCTTCCTAGTACGAGACAGCGAGTCAGTTCCCGGCGCATATGCGCTCTGTGTGCTGTGAGTAACACCCAACACCCTACCCACACACAGGCACATACAGAGACATTCATAATTTTAAGCACATCATCATTAGTCCTTGTTTCACTGTGTTGATGATATGATGTATCTCATGGGGTTTTTCATGGAGACTTGTTTTCACTGTAGTATTCAGAGTCTGACTGATGCTAAGCTTCATAGTGTAGTCACAAAATGAGTTTTGATTGTACTTTTACACTCCTGTGCAAGAAGACCAGCTTTATTTATTTTATTTCTGGTCAAAAAGGACATTATGTACAAGGTACTTATTTTTTAAGGATATAAGATAAACCAAGTGTTTCAAGAAGGGAAAAGTCAAAGGAAGAGAAGTGAAGAAACAGGATTTTTCAAAACTGTTGGTTTATAAAATTAAATAAAGTTAAAGGTACAGGTCTGTCCATCGCTAGATCACTCTATGGTTCTAGAGGGTTGTGTAGCTCTAAAAAAACGTTACTGAGAAAAGGAAATGCACAAATAAGGAGAAAACTGGAGAAATCAACAAGTGAACAACTGGGACTGGGTGCCCTAGAGCATCTAACATCATTGAATGTGTTCAGGATTACATGAATTGTGAGCAGTACAAAATGCAACTTCTACGACTGAACTAGGGAAGTATAGAAAAATAGGTTTGCAGATTTCTTTGAGAAACTGAAGCAAGTCGCCCAAAAATTAATCTGAAAGCTAGAATCTCTAAGCTGTAATAAAGGAAAAGTTTGTCGTTGAGGCTTCTGTGTAGTTTTCTATTAAATATATGGTTTCTGCTATTTTTACAAAGCTGACAAAGTGATTCAATGAAAATTAAGCAGAAATGGAAATTAAATAGATGCAGAATGGTCTCTGACTTTTGCACAGTGCTGTACATTGACAGTATTCAATTTCAATCCATTGCAGTTACTTTGGTCTTAAGGGTCCTTAGAGCACAGTTTGTTGAGTTCCCTGCTCAAACACACCTGATCAAACTCTGCAGATAGTTACAGTGTTAAGCTGTGTTTGAGATTTGAAATCACCAAACTCTGCAGGTCTGATCATCAACGACCAGAATGATGCTTTGATGACCTCTGGTTTCTTCTGCATCCTATACTACGGTCTTCACTCTGTATCTCTGATTCAAAGCTGATTTTATCTCTCCAGTGCTGTAGCTACCTCACCAGACTGTGGCTCTCTAGGGGTTTCACTTAGGAAATTACCTTTACAGGATGTGACTCTTGCGCTTAGTATGTGCTTGCATTCAGCAAACCCACAAGGCAGTTCTTAGGGGCCGTTTTCCGAGAGCAGGAGTATGTCACCACACCCATTTGTTTATTGGCAGCTTCCCAGGTGATGTCTGTTTAAAATGTCCATTTAATTGTCCACACGCAAACACAAATCAACTGGGTTGACTGAGTGCAAAATAGAGTGTTGTCTCTACTGTACAGTCTAAACGATCAGTGGTCTGTGATGCGGCTTGTGCCAGAGATTGATTCAACAGTTGCTGTGTCGAGCTCCCACATAAGTTTTCTACAGAGCTCTGCCAGTAAGATAATCGGGGTAGTTCAGTAGTGATCACCAGGCTGGTTCCTGGAGTACCTATACACTTTGAATTGTGAGGTTTTCCTGCTGTACCCTATTTAAAGATACCATAGAAGGAATGCTTTTCTCCCCAAGAAACCTTTCCCTTGATGATTCTGTAAAGGCACCCCTGCAGATAAAAACCTGCTTTCTATGCGCTTAATCTGTCTCGGATGGCTTATTATGATTTTGTAGATTTTTGATTTTTACATTGAAAAAGCAAACCTGTTTAGATGACCGGAGATTATGGGGGCTCAGTTTTATAGTTTTATATTAAATTGGTAGTTGAATTTATTGTTGTATTTATAGTATTATTGATATAGTATTGGTGAGTGTCTTTGTGCACACTCACTCCAAAACTGTCACAGTGTTTCCAACAATGAAAGCAATTAGTGCTTCAGCTATACATTAATAAAAAAATTGGTTAGCATGTACATCTCTGACAGCAGTTTATAGGTTAAAGTGGTCAGAAACTCTGAATCCAAGTTGAAGTAAATGTGGAAGAGCAGGGAAAATGCTTGAACCCATCGGTCAGGTGTTCTCTAGGGCCCAGTATTTGCAACTGTACGGCTTTAGATGGCTGTCTCTTCAGTTGAAACAGTGAGGTGCCAGTGCCAGTAGTAGCCCTTTTTGGTACACACGAGGTCAGATTGGTTTAAGCCCCAGTCCCCCCTTCATCCTTGTGGATGCTGGAAGTGTGAGTGAGCTCCAGTGACCGCACTGCTCTCTCTCTCACTTCCCTCCCCGCCAGCAACATTCCTGAAGGCTGAGCCCTACAGCTCTCAGTGCTTTTTCTGCTCTCCCTCCTCTTTCATTGTCCCCGTGTTTCTTTCTGTCACTCGCTTTCATTCTCTCTGTCGTTCTGTTTATAATATGTTGCTTTTTTCACTCTCACCTTGCATTATTCATCTCCTCTTTCTGTCTTGTCTCTACCCTTTGTTTTCTTTGTTTGTTTAATTTCAAAGCCACAGCATTTTGGATGTATTTCCACAGCAGCCTGTCCATAGGCTGGCATGTGTAGCCAAAGGGAAAAGCTAAATGTTTACAATTTTCTGGTTTGTCTGCGCTCTTACGAAGACAGAAAAACATGAGGCAGAAATAACTGGATGACAGATGAACAAGATTACAATGGCTAATAACTGTGTCACTGTGTGGCATGCCATCAACCACAACATATACTGCTCACTATGCTAGTTTGTACTTAGGTTACTGTGGCTACCTACATACGCAGAAGAGCACCCAGTCTGCAGGATCACCCATACGTAGCGTCAGAGTTTGATTTGTCCTATTTTTCATTTCTCTTTGAACTTGGTGGTAATGCGGGTTATTGTAATGTCGTTTCTCTTCTCTACCATGTTGACCAGAACTTCTGTCTTGTCTGTAGGTTCCAGCGTCACGTTCACACTTACCGCATCCTTCCTGATGCAGATGGACTACTAGCTGTCCAGGTGAGAGCAGACAATTGTTTGCAGCCAAAGATACTGACGAAGTCATTTACCTGTCACTTACTTTACATATCAACAGTCCAAAACAATGAAACTACTAAATACTAATTTTGAACCAAATATAGCTATATTGATACACCAGTACTAGTGCTTATGCTGAAGCCTTGTTTTATGATTTCATGGTACTGCATAGACCTTGATAATGTCTGAAAATGATCAGCACTATGTATTCTTGTTAAAATGGGGATTATTGCTTATACTCCTGACCATGATTTGCAAGCTAATAGCTTCTCATTGTGCTAAAACACTCAGAGTGAGTGCTTGCCACAGCCGTTTCCACAAGCTGAAGTATCACCATTGGATTGCCTGTAAGTCATTGCTGATATCTGATTATCGCTCTATTGTACATGCCTACCTCATGCTGTACTACTGTAATTTATTGTATCAACATTTCTACAAAAACCCTAAACACACTCCAGCTTTCTCAAAACCCTAGCTGTCTTAGTGCTCAGCACATCACATCCATACACCGTTCAAATACACTGGCTGTCCGCTTTACAGCAAAACAATACTCTGTAATTTTGGGAATTTCCAGTGATCTCTCTTCTGGAAATATGCTGTTGCAAACAACTTGGAACGTAACAGTTTTGTGATGTCAGTTGTGAAGTGCACCTAAGCGGATTAATCCAGGCAATCCAGGTTTTGTTTGTTTAAGGAGTGGATTACAGTGGTATATAAATGTAGCATAAAGAGTCTAGCCTATACCTGCTTGGATAGGGATTTGAACCTTTTGCATCGCGGACGATGCTATCCACTGTGCTGTCACTATACTGTAGTTCTTTGCAGCACTGTGAGTTGCCATTTTTTTAATTCATAGGTAGGGCTAAAACTATAAATAAATACACAATAAATATAATGTCGATAATAACAGATCGTTGGCAGCTATCAATTAATTGTCGTGATGAGTTTTGTGCTTCCAATTTACACCACAGACCACAGTATAGAGTTATAAAGAAAGTAAACAATATCAAAAGACTTAAAAAATAATAAAACTGTAGTTAGAAGTTATCCATGTGTATAAAAATAAACACATGTATAAAAATAAACACAGCTGAAGAAAAGAGCAGCGTTTTGATCTGTGTGGCAAAGTGTTTTTTTTTGAAAGCATACTTTATTTGTGCAATATTTCTGTTTTTCTTTTAGGCTTCCTTCCAGCATGAAAACCATGATTTAGGTATTTTGGAAAGTGCTATTTTAGAAACTTATTTTTTAGTTTTCTCTGTTTTCCTGGGAACAGGTGATTTTAAAAGCAATTAAATAATGTATGTGTACTGAGGTTTGATGAGTCGAGAACATGCTTTAAGACGTGTCTGACATGATTGATAAGCAGGCTGCTTGTGTGTGCTCCATAACTTCAGGTTTAATTACATGTTACCCACAACTAGTCAGTTCATCTGTTGCTGTAAATAATTTGAATAGCACTGTGAAGTTCTTGTAGAACGGAACTGCCATCTTGAGAGTGCGCAGACTGCCGTGTAAGATTTGTTGATGTGTTGCTTATTTGTTGTTTTTACGTCTTTCATTTTAGTAAAATAGTGTTTTTGAGGGCATTGCGAAAGGCATCTTATTGCTGTGTTGAGCTGATGAAAGTATGATATACAGCGCTATATGTTTGAATGAGCATGTTTTTTGTTGAAGGAAACATTGTGTAATGTGAAGTATTTAGTTATTTACAGATGACTGACTGCACCTTGGCCATAATGAACTGATTAATAAATTTGGCTAATCATTGTTAGTTGCTGTCGTTATTGTAATTACTTTACTGCTGGGTAAGGACACCATGTTTAAGCAGATTTTTCTTCTGTACTCACTCGTGGTGGATCTATAAGGATAAACTGCTTCACGTTCTCAGGACTACTTGCTTTTTTGAGCTATATATAAACCTGGTTTGTATGGTCAGTTTCACTGATATAGGTCTGCTGGTGGTTTTAGAACCAGACTAACTTTGTTCAAGGGCTGTTCTCTTGTACTTTACCCCAGGCTTTAAATACCATCTTTCAGTATCAGTGTGGTTATTCCTCTTTCTCTCTTTGAAAGCTTTCACTTATAAAATGTCTGCTTCCTCCCAAACCCTCTCCCTTGTAGCTCTTTGCTTCTTTGCAAGTGTAAAGCATCCTCAGGTCTGAGACAGGTGCTCTATAAATAATAGACATAGAACTCTTGCAGATGTAATGTCAAAATGTGTATCTGTTCACTTGAAATCCTGTTTTTTACCGTTGTGGAGATCCTGATAGTTTTGGGTTTTGTTATTTGCATAAGGATGACCTTTAGCTGCTTTCAGTTCTTTAAGCAGTAAGGACACAGTGAAACAAGAGGAACCGTGTAGTTTTTGTGCTCACAGCATGTTCTGGTTTTGTTAGAATGGCAGCAGCGGTGCTTGTTGTTGTGTGCAGCTCCATGTGCCGGCATGTTTGCAGAATGACCTCAGTAGCTCTCTGAGTAAATGATGTGTTTCGCACAGATTCCTCCAACACCCACTCATAGTATCCGGCATGGAATGGCTGCAGTGGCACTTTGCATGTGTATGTGTGTGCATGCAAAATGTACCGTCAGTTTGTAGTAATATGTACAAGTGTTGCAGACGCTGCTTTAAGGCAGGGTGCTGGTTCTATTTAAAGACTTAAAGATTTTGACTGGAGTTTTTTGGCATTTGGTTGCTGTTGCTTATTAGAGACACACAAGCAGAACAGTTGCAGGAATAAAACACACCACAAACCAATGAGAGGCTTTCTGAATTTAATCAAGTACAGGCACTCACACACATAAACACACGCAAATTCCCTTTGTCTGTTGGGTTTTTTCTTTTGCTTGGTTCTCTCTGTAAAAGTAAGAATAGGAGCTGGTTTGTCTGTTCATTTGACTAAAGAGGCAGACATTTTCCGAATAGCCAGTCTCTCCCACTGCTTCTTTCTTTCCATTTAATCGTTTTTCAAGACGGCTCTTTTCTTCCAGTCTGGAGGAAAAAAAGCTACTATTTGAAGATTTTTTTTGGCACCAAATGTGGTCTGGATCTGCCAAAATGGTTTTCTTTGAGCTTGCAAAAAAATCTTTTAAAAAAAGACATTCCGGAACCTGCATGTTTTATTTGCAGTGCTGCTTCATGTAGCTGCAAATGTTGTGTGTGTATGTGTGTGTGTGCAAAGAGACATGCAGACACTCTACCAGACAACGTGACTTACCACCAGGTAGAAAATATTTGTTGAAGCATGCTGGTTTTTGCTGAAATAGGGGCCCCATGATTTCATGCTGTAGTGTAGTTCAGGGTGCAGCTATTGCTGACACAAGTTTTCAGTTGCGCATGCACACATACAGCTTGTGTAATCTCCATGAGAAGCATTGTCAATACAATAGAAAAGGTGCACATGAGCCTAAGACATTGAATAGAATGATTAGAGCTATAATTAAATTAAAACTATGACGGAACACATATGGAACTGTGTAGTAAACAAAAAAGTGTTAAACAAACCAGAATATGTTTTATGTTTTAGATTCTTCAAAGTAGCCACCTTTTGCTTTGATGACAGCTTTACACACTCCTCGCTCTTTTCTCTCAGTCAGCTTCATTATGTAATCACCTGGAATGGTTTTCCAACAGCCAAGTGCTAGTACAACCAGAGGTGCTGAGCACTTGTTGGCTGCTTTTCCTTCACTCTGCGGTCCAACTCATCCCAAACCATCTCAACTAGGTTTAGGGTTTAGGCCTGGTCATGAGACACAGCACTTCCTCACTTTCCTTCTTGGTCAAATAGTCCTTACATAGACTGGAGGAGATGTGTTTGGAGTCATTGTCCTGTTAAAAAGCAAATAATGGTAAAAGTGCAAACCAGATGGAATGGCATATCGTTGCCGAATGCTGTGGTAGCCATGCTGGTTAAGTGTGCCTTGACTTTTGAATTCGCCAGTGAAACACTCACTATCACACCACCTCCTCCGTGCTTCATTCACTCACCTTTTCTGTGCCTCACGAAGACCTGGCAAGTGAAACCAAAAATCTCAAATTTCGACACATCAGACTAGTACAGATTTCCACTGGTCTAATGTCAAGTCTAAGTGGCTTCTTGCCAGCAATTCGACCTCAACGATTCACGCAGCCTCCTCTGAATAGTTGATGTTGAGATGTGTCTGCTACTTAAACTGTGAAGCATTTACATGGTCTCTAACCTGAGGTGCTGTTAATTTGTGATTTCTGAGGCTGGTAACTCTAATGAATTAGAATTAGTATTAGAATTTGTAGTCAAATAGGACTATTCACTGTATAGAACTTTGTACCAACCATATCATTGCACAACACAACTAATGGTCTTAAACACATTAAGCAATTCCACAAAGTAACTATGGACACGCCTGTGTTGAAAAAACAATATTCTCATAAGGCTGACTGAGAGAATCCCAAGAGTGTGTAAAGTTGTCATCAAAAGGCAAGGTGGCTACTTTGAAAAATATAAAGTATATAAAGTATAAAACATATTCTGGTTCGTTTAACACCTTTTTGTTTACTACATAATTCCATACGTGTCCCTTTATAGTTTTGAAGTCATTGTTATTAATAGAAGAAAATAATAAAAATAAAGAGTAAACATTGAATGAGAATATGTCCAAACTTTTGACTGGTACTTTATGTAATCATATCCCCTCAGCAATGTTTCAACATGTAGTGTAAACTATTCTTGATTCTGGAAGCTTAGGTGAGCAGGTAGCTACAAATCCTGGGACATGTCCTGGATCTTATTGCATCCTTGACTTTAAGAAAAATCTGAAGTGCTTTAATTTCCAATGCAATGCTTCTGCAACATGCACAACATACAAGCTTATATAAATATTTATATAGAAAAGGGATGTGTGTCTCCATCACTGAAGCCGGTGCGATACACAAAGTATCGCTGGATACTTTGCCAACCATCAGAAACATGTGATACACCTCTGTTGTGATGGAAGGTGGTTTGGCACAATGAGATTCAGCCCATTACGATGCATAGAATAATTTCATTTTAAGCAGCAAATCATAAATTTGATAAAAAGCATTGCTACTTCACATATTTGTTTCTCTAGTACCACTAGTCACTAAGCATCTCATTTATGGTGTTTCTTTTTGACTTCTAAGAAACACCTGTCCCTTTCACACACAGACCTTTTCAAAGTCCTTTGTAGTGCAAAATGTCTCTAAAGGATAAAATAAAACTCATAACTCTATAACACTAAGGCTGGATATAGATAGGTAGGTAGGTAGGTAGATAGCTAGATAGACAGATAGATAGATAGGAAGGATGGATGGATGGATGGATGGATACTTTATTGATCCCGAAGGAAATTTAGCAGCCAGTAGCAGTTATACAATTACACAGTACAGCACAGTAATACAATACAACAAAGGGTGGTACAGTATGAACAGAAGTAAGTATAGGCTCAGCAAAAATTAATAACTATAAATAAATAATACTGTCAGCTATGGATAAATATATCTCACTTATTACAATGAGGCAAGAATATATACAAAATAATCTACAAAGTACAAATATCACTGTAGATGACAAGTAGAAAATATGTGAAAATATACATTAAGATACCGGAGGTAAAAAGGCAGTGCAATTATAAAACAATGTGCAAGGGGCGCAGGTATCAGCAGATACCTGGAAATACTGAATAAACATGTGCATATGTTGGTATTTGAGTAAAGTGTCTAGTGTGTCCAGGAGTGCAGATGTACAGGATATACAGTAAAGTGTCAGCAGTGCAAATACATAAACCTATGGTTTAACATATGAGATTCAGTCCTCATCTGTCCTCTTCCCCCTTCCAGCCCCACTGGGAAGAGTTGAAGAGCCTGATGGCTCTCGGGACAAAGGATCTCCTGTTTCTGTAGAGCAGCTCTGTGACAGCAACCTGCCACTGAACTTGCTCCTTTTGTCCATGATGATGGTGTGTAGTGGGTGCCCATCATCATCCATAATGGACAGCAGTTTGTGCAGTGTCCTTCCATACTAGACCTCCTTCATGTTATTCTCCCTTAACTTCTGCTCCACCTACTTCCTGTAGGAGTGGACTTTGAGCTCCCTCTGTACGCTCCTAAGCTGCTCCTGGTTGTTGTCTTTAAAGGCCCTCTTCGTCTTGTTCAGAAGGCCTTTAACATTGCTGGTTATCCAGGGCTTGTTGTTAGCAAAGCAGCGCAAAGTTTTCACACTAACAACAATGTCCATGCAAACGTTCATGTAGTCTGTCATGCAGTGTGTAATCCCCTCAATGTCCTCCCCATGTGGCTGTTGCAATACACTCCATTCAGTGGACTCAAAACAGTCCCTGAGAGCTGCTTCAGCACCAGGAGACCATTTCCTGAAGGAGCGTGTAGTTACATGTTTTCTTCGGACCTGGAGCTTGTACTGTGGCTGCAGGTAGACCAGGTTGTGGTCAGATTTTCCCAGAGGGGGCAGGGGTGTGGCGGTGAATGCATCCTTCACATTGGACTAAAGGACATCAGTTGTCCTGTTCTTCCTAGTGGGGCAGTCTACACACTGGTGAAAAGAGTCCAGTGTAATGTGGTTAAAATCACCAGAGATAGCATTGAAAGTCTCAGGGTGCTGGATCTGAAGTCTCGCACTGCTTGCGTGTTTGACGTCACACAGGGTCTCAGCATCCGCACGAGGAGGAAAGTATACAACAGTGGTGAAGACTCACCACCAGCAGTTCAATATCCCGACAGTAGATCATCTCCTTCACAGTCACATGTCCTGGGTTATCTTTACAAATGAATAAGGCGATGGTGTCGGTTATTGCCTTAGAATAAGCAGGGTTGCAGTACTTCTTGCTGGAAACAAAGAGTGCATTTCTTGGTTCTTGATTCTGCACCAGTCTTTTTGCTAGGGCTATCACTGGGGTTAACCAGAACTGAATCCAAGGAGGGAGGCAAAGGTAGACGTTTTCGCACTCTAACCATGTCGTCACATGTGTAACTTTTGAAACGTCTACATTTTGATTGAGACACCAGTTGAAATAAGTATTACAGTAACTGAAAACTGAACAAAGTTATGAACGAAGTGAAGGTTTATGGAGATGGCCACAAGCAAGCAAATTAGTACTTATAATAACTAGAATAACAAGTGTGTTATTAATGTAATCATACTAGTAATTGATTTGAAGAATGCATCTGTAATAAGATTACAGTCTTTTCTCTAACTGTAATGTAATACAGTGGTCTTTATTTTGTATTCTGAATACAACATTACATGCCTTCTGTGACATCTGACCTCTAATAGCCATGATATGTTTATGAACTTATTTTAAGCAGACGTTAATCTTTGTTTGTGTATAATTGAGCATTGGTGCGTTTTGTCTTTGTGAATCATCTTCATTGTGTGTTTGTGCGTAACAAAACTATACTGCTGAAAAATCCATCAGTATTCTTTGGTAGCCAGTGGCTGACACTCAGAAACTGTATTCACCTGCACATTAAGAAACTCCATCCCTTATATTTTTACACTTTTGTGTCATTGTTTTTTTATTAGACCACGCAAGGAGTGCAGGTGAACTGTTTCCGAACGCTGGGTGATTTAGTTTTGGGATACCAGCAACCACATAAAGGCCTGGTGACCCCATTGCTTTACCCTGTAGGCCGAGAGACAGACCCAGTTGACGAGAGCTCTGGTAAGCCACACACACTTATACCAGTGTTAAATTTAGTTTTTAATTCAGTTATAGTTTTACCCTTTTGACCAAAATCTCATGAAATTCATGTCTTAAGCTAAAGAAGTCTGAAATGTTAGGAGTTCCTCCCACATTAAATATTCTAATCTATAAACTGTAGCCTTGTTTAAAAATCTGCATGTTGCTGCTGAAGATGCCTTTATAGGGTGTTTGTTTTCCCCTTCAGTAAGTCATGCCTCGAGTACTGGCTGTAGTCATTGTTTCTTTTTTTGGTAAATTGAAGCTGTTCTCACTGTTCTTGCAGTGAGAAACTAAGCAAGTTGTACCTTCTTTAACACTGCGTATGTACGTTCTACATAAAAGATGTTTTATATGAGAGACCCTTCATTGGTACATTAAAGGGGCTCTGTAATGTTTTTCCAGTTTTCCCTTTCCTCTGTGTATTATGTAGCTTTTTGTGCATGTAAACAGTTCTTCAAATTATAAAGCCCAAAGTACATCCCAGAGGGGTAAGCTGTCTCCCACAGAAACCACTTTTCTGAGCTTTTTTTTCTGTTAAAAGATGACATCATCATGTAACATATCCCTTATTGTCTGCTTACTGCCAAGCCTGGCACGCCCTCGCACAGGGAGGTAAAAAAGTAAAAACAAACCTCTCTGAAATATCATGCTCCAGTCTAGCTTGCCAAGGTGGATCGGGTCTACTAACTTGTTCTAACTGACTTTTTACTTGGTTGGATTGGTGTAGCAGAACCAACGTCATTGTGAGCATAGCCATAGTGCTGTAGGGTGGAACTCTGGCGGTTGAACTGTCAAAACAGAGTGGATGAACTGACCAATCACAGCGCTTATCTGGGTGTAAAATGTGCAAGGGTTGGACCATCTTCTACATTTTCTTGTATTTTATCTTTATTTACTTAAAATGTTTGTGTGGTTTTATGTACTAAAACAGTAATAATTTTTTCCCAACATCATTTATTTCAGGAACAAAGAACTTGGCCTGACGTGCGAAGAACTAAAAGTCAAATGAGTTTTATTGAACAAATCAGTGACAAAGCACAGCAACAAAGCATGAACAAGCATAACAACAGGGCAATGCGAGGTCATAAGAGGAGAGACAGGCAGAGGTCAAAACCAGGAGATCAGAAAAATAAGAGAACAAGATACAAGGGGTAAACCAAGAGAGTAGTCAGGAGAACAGAAGGAGGGTCGAAACCAGCGAGGCAAACAAACAGGCAACCAGAACCAGGGGAGAAGCTAGGAGAGGAAGTTGAAGTCAATAGAGAGTCAAAGCCAGAGATAGTAATGAGGAAGACCTGGAAGAAACACTCAGTAGTACAAACTAGGTTTAGCAAATTGATTGGGTGACTGGGGACATGAGAGAGTGACGTCGTCAGGCAGTGCACTCTGGGAAATGGAGTTTGGGAGATCTCGGTGTCAGGGAAACCTGGAGGCGTGACACAATTGTTTTTGTTACTGTTTTTGAGGCTGATATATGTAAATACCCTTCTTTTCTAATCCAAAAGCTTTTTAGGCTGGAACACTCCTTAGAACTTTACTCTGAATGGCCAGGGCTAAACAGCTAGGTTGAATAGGCAGGTATATGTAATTAGTAAATAGTGTTTTCCATGATTCTTTGTCTAGTGTGTTGTATAGCTACATCTGCTATATGGCTACCATATAGGTGCACTTTGTAGTCCAATTACAGGCTGTAGTCCAATTATTTCAGTATTGGATTTTTAGGATTATTCCGGTAGTGGATCATTCTCAGCACTGTACTGACACTGGCGTGGTGATGGTGTGTTAGTGTGCAATGTGCTGGTGTGAGTGGATCAGAAACAGCAGTGCTGCTGGAGTTTTAAACATCTCAGTGTCACTGCTGGATCTAGAAGACTCCAAAACATCCAGCCAGCAGCATCCTGTGGGCAGCATCCTGTGACTAGAGGATGACCAACACAATCTGTTGTCACTGTTTTTACATCTATAAGGTGTACCAGCAAGGTAGGAGTGCCTAATGGAGTGGAGAGTGAGTGTCTAAAACCCCCGGCAACATTGCTTTGTCTGATTCATTCATAACAGCGCAACATATACTAACACACCCCAACTGTCACATTAGTGTCACTGTAGTGCTAAGAATGATCCACCACCCGAATAATACCTGCTCTGTTGTTGTCCTGGTAGTTGGTAGTAGGAGGCTAACAAAGTATACAGGGCAACAGATGGACTACAAAACTGTAGGAATGTAAAATGGCAATATCGATCTATATGCTAAGAGAAGCTGAGGAAATGGACAAGGAGGTGTACTTCATTAAATCACTAGTGGCTGTGTATATGTATGTATTTGTATTAATTACGCCATTTAATAAAATGCAAAAGAATAGAATCAGTCCCATGTTTCACATTTTTCACTATGGAAGTTACATCTAAAAACAAATACATAAAGAGCCATATTGACAAGTTCCAAAATGCATCCTTACCTTTGCAAGGCTGGACTTGTTGCATCTGGAAAAAAAGGATTTACAATTCTGTCATTGTGGCTTTTATAATGTGTACGTTGTAGATGGAGATGATGAGAAGCCGGCTTTGGGGACAGCAGCATGGAACAAACCCATTTCTCCTTCTGCAGCTTCAGCGCCCTCTGCAGGGCAATCTCCTCCTGCACCCCAAACAGGAATGCCTCAGTTACTACTGCAAAGACTGCAGGACATCACCACCCCCAGGTAACTCCGACTACCTCCCAGACCTTGCATTATAGTATCAGTCAAGGATGAATGGAATAGCGTTTTACAAAGGATGGAGTTTGTTTCATAGGGAAGCAATGTTATTATTGTCTTCACAACTGTTATTGCACGCCCACACTCATCATAAAAAAATAGTTGCACCCTGAAGGAATCACTTGACTAGAATGAAACTCGGTGGGTAGGTTTCACATCGTGAGACATGCAAAAGAGTAAAGCGAATGAAGTTTCATGCTCGATCGCACATGTGACGTGAGCAGAAACGGGCCTTATCGCGGTACCTGACTGACTATATAAGGTTGTTCTGTTGCGTGTGCTTTCTGTTGTGCTGGTAGTGCCCATGTTGCTTTCCTCAGAGAAGAGCTGAAAAGTAATTCGAACAGTTGGAAGAGTTCAAGAAGGGTCACATCGTAGGGAAGCGGGCTGGTCTTATCGACATATGGCGCGCTATACAGGTCGTGCGGATATTATCGTAGCACGCTGTTGGCTGCAGTGGATAGAAGAAGGCATACACCAGGGACATGGAGGATCTGGGAGACCTACATTAATCACGGAGAGGGAGAACCGATTAATTCTCCGACATGCGCAGAGTGACCCAGCAGCCACGATTGCGGTTTTCAGCAAGCAGGAATGCCCTCCATGAGTCAATCATTGGCAAACGGCTGCACGACACAGGACTACATGCACGCAGAACATTACGACGACTGCCTTTGTGTTGATGGAGACAACGAACGAATCCGTATGTGGAGGCACCGTGGTCAGCCCCAAGATGAACGGCTTGTTGTCATGCGTCACATGTCCAGATGGCCTAGTGTCACTCCACCTCCACCCCTACCGCACAATCTGCAGGAACTGCGTGAGAATATTCAAGCTGCATGGGATGGACCTTTACAACTCCTTATCTTCCTTCTGAATAGCATTGCAATCTGTCACTTCCTTCTGGTTGCAACTATTTTTTGATGATGAATGTATTTAAATACACTGCAGTGATTATTCAGCAAAGAAGATAATGAGTCAGCCAAGCTGAACTATCCAGCCTTTTTGTCTAAAACATGGCTTTGGTTTAGAATCTTAGGCAAATCGTTACTACAGAAAAATAACGATCATTTCCTGAAGAATGTCTGATCACTGTCCGATTAAAGTCAGTATCTGATTAAAGTTTGGTATGTCCAACATGCTGAAACCACAGCTTACAGTGTACTTTTTAACAAAGTACAAATAAGTCAATTTCCACACCTGATTTCCTCTATTTTTTCCTATTTGTCACACTAAATGGTTTCAGATCCTCATACAAAATGTAATACATGACAAAGAAAGCTAGAGGCAGCGCAACACACAGTTGTTAAGTGACCATTTCATTTGTTTAATATTTTGCAATAAACCTCAAATCATTTATGTGAAAATGTAATTTTGCACCTAAAATTACTGTTTTTGGTAAACACTGTTTTTGGTTAAATGTTTATATGGACAGTTAATGTAGTGCCATCTTTAACAGGAGCAGCTACACCAAAATTTTGGCCCACTCTGCAGAATTTTGTCAATCCAATCGAATTTGGCAGTTGAATATGAAGATTGGACATATGGATTTTCTAAATGTTAGATTATGTGGATTATATATTAGATTATATGGAAAATCCATATATGCTAGATTGTGCTCAGTTTAATTACTAATATCATGTCAGGGTACTGAATACACTTTTAGAATAATACGATTTGAACGTATCTGTTGTTTGAAGGCTTTTGAAGAAATCTTTGCCACTCTCAAAACAATTGCTCTCCCACCGTCTTAAGGACGTGATCAATTTGACGCTGTCCGGTTGCTCTTGCATTATGTTATGATTTGTGTTGACCTTCAGGGTTCAGCCCTATACAGAACTACTTCATGTGTTGTGTATTCAAACAATTAAGTGTGACAAATGTGTAAACATACTTTTCATGGTTATCAATATTTTGTCAAAAACAAAAAAAACTTTTAAAAACATGCATAATATGCAGATTTACCAGAATTGCCTTTTACTAGAATCATTGTTGAGGCAACAGGCCTTTTTTGTTTAGCTGAATCTTCCCTATCAACAGGAGTATTTAGATAGAGTGCAGTGATCTCCTTAAGATCTGTAAACAGAGCATGCAAATCAGTGCCAGCAGTCTGGAGGACTGTTGCATTATCTAAGCTCTGATATTGTTAACTGGTTGTGGTGAGGAACTGTTAGAGATGATGTATATAATTCAGTTTTTTGTGCAACAGTGTGGCATCTGAAATGGTGGCTCTGCTGAGTGAGTATTTACGCGGTGACGTGGCTCTGGATCTGGAGAGTTTGAGGAAAGGGGGCACAGGACTGCACTTCCTCCAGCGAATCCTCTCCACAGCCTGCCATAGACTGCACAGGTACCAGTCCAGCACCTACCTATGCACACAGCCACTGTAAGCGTAATGTAGAGAAGGACACGTTAATATGTGATTATTTAAATAGCTCACTGAACACAGGGAAATATGTTAAAGCTTTTATTTAATATGGATCATCTTCATCGTTGATGTTCCCACCTGCAGTGAGATTGATCAGACAATGTCCAGTTTGGAGACTCTGGCTAAAGTCTTTGACCATCCCAGTTGCCCCCTGACTTGTCCTAAAATCCAGGTAAGGTCCTTAATATATATATCTGACAGATGGTGATTTATATTTAGATTTGAAAAGAGGATATTACTGAAATCACTCAGTTGTTGAGATGTAAGTTAGTCATTCAAAAAGGTCTAATGTTATATATATATATATATATATATATATATATGTATGTATGTATGTATATGTATATGTATGTATGTGTGTGTGTGTGTTGAAATATTAGTACATTTTGGAGATTATTTTACCTCATTACTCTGGATATGAAAATAATATTTGGTCTAAAATATGTATTTCTATCTCAAAACTACTGTTAAACAATCATGTAGCATTTTCATAACCATTTAATGAAGTCACTGTCTAAGAGAAAGCGTTTAAAGGCATTAAACACATGTCTGCTGCCCATCACCATCAGTGTGAACAACTGTGACTTGGACTTTGTTTACATCTTAATTCAATTACAGAGAAATTCTGAAAATGTCCTGTTTAAGGAGAGTGAGAAACACAAGAAATGGCACCCTCTCGTGGTTTACCTGGGTATTACATTCTCATTCACAAGCGTCTAAGTAATAGGGTTCCAGCACTGGGACTGCAATGCTCCTGCCTTGCACATTCCAGCAACTGCTCTAACGTAGACGCGTCATGATAGGATCAAGTTGACGCTGTCCGGTTGCTCTTGCCTTATGTTATGATTTGTGTTGTTGACCTTCAGGGGACAGCCTAATACAGAACTACTTTAGTTCAGCCACGCTGGAGGGCTTTTGAGCATGTACTGCCATAACATCTCAGTGGGGTTTGAATCAGGATTTTGACTAGGCCACAAAAAAAAACTTCATTTTGTTTCATTTGTTCCATTCAGAGTTGGATTTACTCTTGTGTTTCTGATTAACAAGGAAGAGCTTGTTAATGAGTTGCTTAGTTAGATCAGTGGTCACTTGCATGAAACATCTTAATTTTAATCTGAGGAATTCCCTTTCACTTTAAGTGGGCTGCGTAAAATTTCCAGTGGAAAATAAATCCGTAATTGTACATTTAATTTTAGACCCTAACTTTAAGCTTAAAGAAATCAATTGCAATCAGATGCAGTTTTTAAATTTACAGGTTTAACGTTATATCTTAAGATTAACAGTTTAATGCAGGTGGTCACACATGTGTTGTAAAATGGAAAAAATTATGTGTATAGTGTTCAAGGACTGCTCCAGGATGAAGACTGTGTGTGGTCCAAGAGAAAATTATCTTGATTGCTAAACTACTTAAAGCTCTGGCCTTGTTCTTTGTCAGTTGTGCAGTAAATTAACATGGCGTTTCTAAAATTATCCTGTCTTGTCTTTCATTCTCTAGAATATGGGAAGGGGTCCAGAGGACAACATGGATACTCTGCTCCACAAGATAACGGCCCTGTGTAACCTGCTATCGTCTCTGGAAAAGAGGGTATGCAAAAAAAGGCTCTAGTCCACATACTCAGTCAAGTCATGCTGAATGTTTACGCAAACTACATTTCCTAAACTTAAGAAGTGATGAATTTTCTGTTTTCTTTTATGTGTCATTCATTAACTGCACTTCCCTATTTCTTCCATAGGTTCTTAAGGCCCTCCAAGAGGCTGTGACCAATCACAATCTAGCTGTGCAGCCAGTGCCTGCACCCGAGCCAGTGTCACCTGTAAAACACCATACCAAAACTATCCCCGTGCACAGCTTTCAGGCAAGACACAAGTCCTGATCCGCCATCCCAGTGTTTTCCAACTGTGGTCCTGGAGAAACTCACTGCACTGATTTTTTTTTTCTTTTTACCAAATTAATCAGCTCATTGATGAGCCCTCCATGAATGGAAGTGAGAGTCTTAGAGCAGACAAAACTCAAAAAGGTGCCGGGCAGAGGGTTCACCAGGACCAGGATTGCAGATATGTTTAAGCCAGAGTTTGTGCCTATTTCAGGATTTCATCTGCTGTTCCAAATAGTCTATAGAGGATTGAATAGCCTATATAGGATTGAATCTGGTGATATTGCTGGTCAGCCATTGATCCTTCACTGTTTTTTTCAACATTTAACAATCTTTGTTTGTCTAGAGAGCTTAAATCATATGTCATGAATGTGGCTGTGTCTAATTATTAAAACGGTTAGTTATCACTATCAGTGATACACAGTGGTATCAAATTATTATCATACCATTTCATATTATAATAACTGAATAATAATGGTGCTTATAAGATGGTAAACTCTTAAGTACATTTTAAACGGGACCTATGATGCTTTTTTCAGTTTTTCTCTGCTCTTTAGTATGTCATGGCCTTTACTATGTGCATGTAAACTGTCTGCAAAGTACATGCCAGAGGGGGAAACTCTCTCCCACAGAAACCACTTTTCTCAGATGGCTGAAATAATAGGCCCCCTTTAACAAGCCTGCAGTAGTACTGTAAAAGCAGTGATCATTTTGGTCCCCATTGTCATGAGGAAATTTTGGGTTTTGTTTTTAAATTATTTCTAAATATTCCTAATTTGTTGTATGTGTTTAGGTGAAGGTGGTCAGGTATGGCAGGCAAACAGTGTCAGTGGATGTGGACAATGGGGTCCTCCTTTTTGACCGGAAGATTAGCTCATTTGGCGTGGAGACGGTCACACACGACAGGAGTGAGTTCAACTCATGTCATTCTCTTCATTGCAAAACTACAAGGGTGTATGTTATGTCTTGTCACTAATGCAGGGATGTTCACTCCTGTTCTGGGAGGTCTGCAGTCCAGCACAGTGTGGTAACTTACTTGCTCGACACACATCTGATTCAACTCAGCAGTTAGTGAGAGCAGAGAAATGACTGAACTATGCAGGACTGAGGCCCTCCGAGACTAGGGCTGGATGTTCCTGCTCTTCCTGCTAATCTTATACATGGTGTGTTTTTGGTACTAGTCCTGCAGGTGGTGAAGTTTCAGAGCAGCCCAGCGAAGCTAAGGATGGTAGTTGATAGTCACCACAGCCCTCCACGTGAACTGCTGTTTGAGAGCTTAAAGGTTAGACAAGAAACTGAAATAAATTGACATATTTAATTGAACGCTTTAACTGAGGAAGGAAACTGTAGAATCACATTTATTTAAAAATATTTTACCATGCAATCTCCACTGTAGAAAAGAGAGGCCTTCTGCCAGCTTCTGCAGTTGATGAAGACTACCCATTCCCAACAGAGTGAACCTGATGTCATTTCTGTGTTTGTGGGGACATGGAACATGGGTAAACCTGTTGATTTTTTTTTTTTCAAATATATGTCAAGCACTTTATAGAGTGCATTGTAAAGTGCTTATAAATAAATGTAATTACTGGTGTTATTTAATACACCAGTATGTCCTTTGTAGAATCCCATTGTCTAAATATAGAGATGTGTGCCCATACTGTGCCTGACTTGCATGATAATGGTGAAATCCTGATGGTGTGTCTTTGTGTTACTCTAGGAGGCTCCCCACCACCCCGAACTCTACAGTCCTGGGTGACCTGCTGTGGTCTGGGAATGACCCCTGATGAGTCTGTTTCCTCCCTTCCTCACGACATTTATGCACTTGGTACTCAAGACAATCCACAAGGAGAGAGAGAGTGGGTGGAGCATATCAGAGCCACGCTCAAGAATTCTGCTCAAATTGACTTCAAACAAGTGAGAGTCTATATATATGTGGAATATGGTGGTGTTATAAGTATTGTTGCTGCTTGATTTAAACCTTATACCCCCAAAATAATAACTTTACAGGAGAAGGAAATAAAAAAACAGTATTAACTGTTAACTGAAGTTAATAAAACAAAATAACATGAACTCATTTTAGACCAGTTCTGTTGGTAAAGCATATCATAGATTTTTCACACAGTTTAGAAAAAAGAACAAAAATGAGACACATTTATGCATTCACTAGCTGATACATTAGGAACATTGTTTAATACTGGGTAGGAATCCATTGCTCTCAGAACAGCATGAGGTCTTCATAGCATGGATGCAGCAAAATGCTGGAAACATTACCTTAGAACTTCTTATTCATGTTGACGTGATTGCTTTAATGTTGTTGATTTAGTGCTAAATCTACTCTACATTTTCATTAAGACTTGGCCACTGTAGCCTCAGATTGCTGTTAGGAAAGGAACCTGATGTGGTTGTTTGCTGTTGTAGCTCGTCTACATCAAGGATCCCCACTGTGAAAAGTGTTTTTCACTGGATGTTTTTGGTGTCATATTCTTTGTACATTTTTACAATCCCAGGATCAGCAGTTGAAATATTCACCCCCCCCCCCCCCGCCCCCTTTAGGCCTTACAACAAGCCCTACATCACTTATTTTCTTTTCACAGTACACTTCAGCTTGCTTTAGAGGTCCTATCAGTTTAATTAAAAATAAATGTAAATAAAAAATAAAAATAAATTTATTTGATTATATCACTAACAATATCTGAGTCGATTTACAGTCTTTACCTTATAAAGAAAGTGAGCTTTTGTCCTGCAAGGTGACTGGATTTTTGCTCTGAGCCTGTGCTGTCTGTGAATGTCCTGCAGGTGGCACTACAGTCTCTCTGGAACATCAGACTGGCAGTGTTCGTGAGACCAGAGCATGAGGCACGCATCAGCCAAGTAAACACAGCCAGTGTGAAGACAGGCCTGGGGAATACACTTGGTACGGCTATTACTCAAAGTCTAATAAACATAAGTCTCTCTCTCTCTCTCTCTCTCTTTGTCTTTCCCCTCCCTTTCTTCAGTTCTCCTCCTTAGCCCCTCGTGGCCCTCAGCCAAACACACCAAGTGAGAAGAAACAGAGCACTAAACTTAAGTTTATAGAAGCATTACAGTTTTTTTTTGGTCTGAATTCTTGCAGGAAACAAAGGGGCTGTGGGCATCTCCTTCCTCTTTAAGGGCACGTCCATGGGCTTTGTGAACTGCCACCTGACCTCCGGCAGTGAGAAAGCACTCCGGTATTCACCCACACCCACATCCATGTACTCATTTCATATCAGGGAGCATCTGGTGCAATGTTTAAGCAATTTCCTTTCCTGTTTATTCAACAATCCTAGAGTTTACTCTAATGCGCTAGGCAGGGCTGCAAGAAGGACTGAAACTTTAAGCAGCATATATGTAATCAACACAGTGACGTCACACTAAATGTTGCCGGCTATTATTTATTTTATTCTGTTTAACTGAAAAGTTTGCACAGTTTACAGCAAACGTCTTGCAATGAAGTGTATAACACAGACAATACAGTTGTTTAAAGTAGACAGAAAAGACACAAGCCAATGAGCAGATGATAATGTTGAAGTTAACTGTTGGGGTTGAATAACAGTGCTTGACTGTGTCATCCACAGATGACAGCGTCAAATGTGATAAATACATAAAGCATAAATGCAAACATAAGATAAAAATGCAAAATTGATTTCCAACCTCTTGTTTTGTTACAATCCAGGAGGAACCAGAACTTCCAAGATATCCTCAGACTGTTGTCCTTAGGGGACCGGCAGCTTGGTGCTTTTGACATCAGCCTGCGCTTTACACATCTCTTCTGGTGTGGTGACCTCAACTACCGCCTGGACCTTGATGTTCAGGTAAGACTTCATATCCCACTCCTTATCCTCTGAACTTGAGAACCTTCTTTTGGTCCATAAGTTTCTGAGATCAAGGCGTTTTCTTTCTGACTCCTCTTTTTTCCACAGGAAATTCTAAAGCATGTCTCAAAGCGGGAGTTTGATGAGCTGATGTGTGCAGACCAGCTGACCCGAGAACGCCATAAAAGAAAGGCCTTCTTTAACTTCAGTATGGATCTCCTTGTCTTTCTCTATGCTTTACACTATAATTGATGCAATGAGCGTATATACAGACTGTTTTGTTGTTCTTGCTTAGTGTTTTCTGTTTCTATTTACTTTTTCTCACTATTCAGAGGAAGAGAAGATCACATTTCCACCCACCTACCGGTATGAGCGTGGCTCCAGAGACTGCTACTTATGGCAGAAGTACAAGACCAGTGGGGTAGAACTTTCATTTCAGTTACCCTCAGTCTCTCATTCTGCTGAGTGCTGTTTTACGTGTTTTACTTTTACATCTACATTCAAAACATTCAGAGACGGAAATATGACCTTGTTTGTACACTCATCATCGGAAAAAGTTCCACCTAGAAGGAATTAACTGAGAGGATCGAAACTTGGTGTGTAGGTTTGACAAATGATTAGCGAATGATTCAGGTTTAACGTTAGGCCGTGCATGTGACGTAAGCAAGGACAGACCTTTCTGTTGTACCTGACTGACTATAAGGTTGTCCTATTGCGTATGCTATCCATTCTGACTCATGCTGTTGTGTTGGTAGCATCCTTTGCAAGTGAAGTATGCCTCACAGAAGAAATTGAAAGCAATTAGAGCAGTTGAAAGAGTTGGAGAGTTGCATCGTAGTGCTCCTGGAAGTGAGATTATCTTGTTTTTGTGTTGCGCGCCATACCAGGCATGCGAATACAACCATAGCATGCTGTTGCTGGATAGAAGAAGGTACTCACCAGCGACATGCACGATCTGGGAGACCTACACCAACCATGGAGAGAGAGAACTGACAAATTGTCTGTCATGGACATGCACAGAGTGACCCAACAGCCACGATTGCAGATCTTCAGCGAGCTGTAATACCCTCCATGAGTCATCCTGTTAATGCCAGCACTGTTGGCAGACGGCTACACGTTGCAGGACTATATGCACGCAGACCAATATGACGACTTCCCTTAAAATCCCGTCAATGTCGCCAAAGACAGCGGGTCATCTTCAGTGACGAGTCCTGATTTTGTCTTCATGGAGATGACCAGTGAATCCGTAGGTGGAAGCGTCGTGGTCAGCGCCATAGTAAACGGTTTGTTGTCATGTGTCACATGTCCAGAAGACCTGGTGGCACTCGATCCCTACCACAAAATCTGCAGGAACCGTGTGAGAATATTCAAGCTGCATGGGATGGGTTATAACAGGAAACCATTAGGAACCTCTCTCTCTCTCGCTCGCTCTCTCTCTCTCTCTCTCTCTCTATATATATATATATATATATATAGGTAGATACATAGATAGATGGGTAAGTTGTGTATTACAGCAGCACATACAACAATGAAGAGGAAAACAAGAGCACAGTATAACAAAACAATATTGTACAAAGTCATAAATAGAAGGAATTATATATAATACAGATATAAATTAACAGCTACAAAAAGCATATAGATGTGCAGTAAGTATGTATGTAAGTAAGTACCTTAATCTTTTCAGAAACATCTTCTGAAGAGTGTTCTCAGACTTTTGCACTATACTGTATGCTTTCTTTTTGAATTAACATTAAAGCTTGGTGGGTGAGCATATACAGTTCTTCATAGCCCCAGGGAGAACATATGTTTTCCTCATAAGCCACCTCCACTGTAACCAGCCATTACATAACAGACTGGAAGATCATGTGAGTGGCGTAAAGTAGGTGTTTTTATTTGCTGGCCAGACAATGTTAATAATACTTATGTTTAGTGACTGAAACTCAAAAATAGGAACTTTCACTAGGGTAAGCCACAGTTGGCTTACAGTCCAAGTGTCATGCTTTCTAAAATTGGGAAATTGAATTATTCCTATGTGTTCAGGAGCTTTAAATATGGGGGCAGATGTTATACTCTTTAAGGTAACAAGAATGCGACAGTCTGATATGTCCAGCAGATGCATTGTCAGTGAAAGAAGTGAGTCTTTCTTACAGTACAGCCTCTTATAGCACCCAAACATACATTTAAATCAAGATCTATATGTTCTCAGGTGCGAGTGAATGGACCATCATGGTGTGACCGTGTTTTGTGGAAATCCTACCCAGAAACTTATATTATTTGTACATCATACGGTATGTTAAACTACAGTACCATAATGTTGAAGATTCTTGTCAACTGTGTTAAAGGTGCCACAGAATGCCTTTTTTCCGGCATTTTAAATTGTTCTCTGATGTTTACAAAGAAGGAATGTGTCTTTGGGGTGAAACATTAACAGAATTTTGAAATTGGGTCGTTTTACCACCATCTTTCACAAATTTGTATTTGAAAGAGGAATAACAATATATGTCAGTTGTGTGTACCAAACTCCCCGTATTAGAAAGTTCTTTGGTTAAGACACCAAAACATTTGACTTTTAATAGATAATTTTGTTCTCCAACATCTACAAGTTGCTGATGTTGTATATTTTTTTTGGATGACTTTATTTGATCTGTGCCTCCAACTTAAGCTATCAACCTCTTAGAAAAGTTTTTAGGATGATGTCCAGACGAACAAATTTAAGCACTGGACTGTTATTCCAGTGGCATTCCTAAATCGAAGAACAGGCAGACTGTAAAGGTTTTCTTAGAGTCTGTTTGTAGAAGCAACAATACTGGTCTGTGGTCCACCATCAGAGTCATATCCTGTGTGTCTTGAGGTTCTTAAACCAAGCAAGTCTACACAATTTGCCCTTCTCAGCAAAGTCACTCATAGTGCAAGAATGGCTTTGAGTCAAATGCTGTGAGGCTGGAATATGAAGTATGACATAAACATAAGTGGGGTAATAATGATGATATTTTTCTTCTGTAAAATGTTTAAGTTCAATTATTTCTTTTAGGTTGCACCGATGACATTTTCACCAGCGATCACTCTCCTGTTTTTGCTACATTTCAAGTTGGAGTGACTACACAGTTTCCCAGACAAGGTTTGTGAACTGCATCAAACTAACGCTGTCAGGTTCTCCTTTAGCTTTAATCTCTCATTTTGTAATGGCTCATGGGGTTTTGAGAAGACTGCTGACCATGTGCTTTTATAAAGGGCATTTCCTGTGCAGCAACTTGGTTGTCCTTGGTTTGTCATTGATGGTGAGAAAGTCATTGAATACAAACTATAGGAGAGTGCTCTTGAAATACACCGCTGTCTTGACAACATTCATGGTGGTTTTACTACTCTCTTGGTGACAAAAAGCATCTGTCTGTGTCGTGGAAGTAGATTCAAACTCATCCTCAGATCGGACTTGGATTGAACTGGAGACAGTTGATGCCATAGTGAAGACTGCCAGCAAGGCCAAGTTTTTCATTGAGTTCTACTCTCGCTGTCTAGAAGGTGCCTTTTTTTGTTCATCTTTTTCTTCTTGCTTATGAGGCATGTTTAAGTCTGGCTTTTGTTGAAATGTCAATGGGTCATAAGATACTTGTGGGAGTTCCTTGTTTTCTTTATGCCCTCTTCCTGTACAGAGCCACGCCGTTCCACAGAGAATGACTCGCAGAGCTGTGAGGTGCCAGGGTTCCTCAAACTGGGCTGGTCTTCCAAACAGCTTCCTAAGGTTCAGATACACACCACAAAAAGGCTTTTCACTTTTTTTTTTTAAGAAATTATTTCAAATCCCTTAAAATTGAAATCCTGAAACTTTAAAAAGTTTTACTTGATTTCCACTGTTGGATGTTTGTCATGCTGAATGGTTGACGAGGAAACCAAAATGAGTTTTTAAACAATAATTTTACTTATTGAAGAATTTTTGCCTATATCACCCATGTGAAAAATTAATTGCCCCTGAAATTTGAGCAGCCAGAACTGCAGCCACACATCTCCACAGCTGTGGAGGAATTCTGGCCCGCTCAGCTTTGCAGTATTGCTTTAATTCAGCCACACTGGATGACTCTCGAACACGAACTGTTAGTGATGGCAAGTTACCCAGGCCCTGAAGCAGCAAAGCATTCCCACAACATCACACCACCACTTCATGTTCGACTGTTAATGTTCTTATTGTGCAATGCTGTGTTGTCTTTACTCCAAATGTAACAGCACTTCTGTTTTCCAGCAAGTCTCACTTTTAACTCATCAGTACACAGAGCTGTTCTTGTTGACTTGCAGCTCTCTTATGGATGCCATTTTTGCCAGTGTCTTTCTAGTTCTTTAGATGTTCGTGACAATTCTGACGCTTCTCTTCAACCAATCAATAGTCTGCAGTGTTTGGTATTATCTCGGCTCATTTGGAACCTCTAAAGGGGTGATATTCTATGGCTAAAGGGAACTGTATAAAGACATGGCTTGGTGTGGAGGAACACCATATATCCATTTCAGTAACTTTCTGAATTCTTCCTGTTTTTTGATTGTGACATTGGGTGCTGCTTTTTGGCTACTTTACATTATTGGAAGCTTGTTTAATTTCAGTATTAGTAATTTGGTTAATTGGTTTTGTTTGCTTCAATAAATGAAAAGATCAAGTCCCAAAATCTAAAACAATTAAGTGTGACAAATAGGTTTTGGTATTTTGCGGTACTGTGCAAGAGTCCGAGACCACCATTCATTTATTACTATCTAGTCCAAACAGGCTTAGGTACAAGCAATTCATTTTTCAAGAGCTAATTCTGAAAGACATAAGAGCATTCTCCTGAAAATAAAAACTGTAATGATGTAAGAAAACTGTAATAATGCAAAAGGTGGGCACACCTCTTTGATGAAAAAGCTGATATTGTATTTAGTTTTTGCAGCTTCTGTGTAATTGTGTAAAAATGTGTTTTATATATTTTTCCTGTTACTGACAAATGAATAACTTGACTTCATGGCCTATTTGAAAAGAAATTGGGTGGCTTTTGCCCAGTACTGTATGACATTTCTGTTGAGAAAAACCTTGTGCTTCAGAATTAGTAGCTTCATAAGAAAAGGAAAAGCATTTTTAATTTGTTTCTGAAGTACATGAAGGTAATTTAATGTAATGAGGTTCGATTCCAAGTAATTTTAGGCGTTCTATTGGTCTTTGCATTATAAAATGTGTACATAATGTGAGGGGCTGTTGGCATATTCAAGTGATATAAAGAAAGTATGTTTTGGTGTGACAATAACAGTGATAACCTTATTTAGACTAGTCCTGTATAGCACATCTTATGTCTCATTTTCTGTCTCTCACTCTGTCTCTTTCTTTTTCTCCAGCTTCATCCCCTTGTTTCAGATATGGAGTTTCTTCGAGACCAGTACTTACTGCTCTCTGTGAAGTCATGTGATGGCTTTGAGTCATATGGTGTGTTATTAATGCTTTCTCTTTTTGTTTTAAGACCAGCTTCACTGGAAATGTTGTTGTGACAGCCATTTGGTTTGCAGTAATAGGAAGCTTGTGGCATTTTATGTGTTCAAGGTGAGTGCTGTGTGGCTCTACAGTCAGTAATAACCAGCTCCTCAGAGTCATTTGAGACATGCCTGACCCACAGAGGTGAAGAGATGGGCTCAATCCGAGGACAAATTAGGGTCTACGTACCACCAAACAGGCGCCGGACCCGAGAGAGAATCTATGGTGAGTCAGCTTATTGTCTTTTCTGCCTCTCATTAATTTCTTTTCAGTCCTCTATCGCTTCCTTATATTCGACCTGCTCACTGTGCACCCTCCATGGCTCTTCCTCTTTGGTTCTTCTGTGTTCCTGCTCTGCTTTCTCTTTTATCTGCTATGGCTTCCTCTTTTGGCTCCCTGCTGAAAGACCTTGTCCAGATGCATCCTGAGGCCTTCAGGACGTTTAGTGTGAGTGTGCCACTCTGTACGCCCCAGGCTTTTACCCGAGACAGCGTGATTATTTATACAGTCCCTTGGCATGAACTGGGTGTTTAATTGTCTGTTACAGAGTGGTTTTGCATTGAGATGGATGATAAGGGATCAGTTAGGGGGCCTTGGTCTCCTCCACCTCTCCATGCAGCCCCGAGTCAGTGAGTAGCTTGTTTTTCTGTTGGTGGAAAGAAAATCCATTTGCCTAAAGCCTTTTATGTTTGACTTTGAGTGTCTTTCTGACTTTCTGGTGTTCACTTGGTCTTTTTAATTATAACCTCTCCTTCTACCGAACTTTGACAGTTCTGTTTTCTGCCTCAGTTCCAGTGGACCCACAGCTTCTCGTACTGTGGCTCCCAGCAGCTACACTAACCCAGCCTACTTCATCTTTGAGGGTGTGCCCATGTTGCGCAAAGTAGAGGAGGACCCCTTGCCCAAGGAGTCCTGCGTGTGGGCCAGAGACTCAGCGTTTCAGCTCCCCAAAGTCACAGGAGCACATAGCCATGACAGGAGAGCTGCCCGCAGGTCTGACTTCACGGAGATAGAGATTCCTGGCTCTCTGCCACCTTATACACCACCTTGCGACCGAACAACCCAACTAACTCCTCAACATATTTCATCCTACCAACTCTTCCCTGGACCGGACCTATCAAACCCTTCCCAAAACAAAAACAACAGCTCTTCTTCAAATCCTTCTTTTCAGTCACAAATTCAGAGAGTTTGTGTAACTCAGGAATCGGCATTACCTGTCAAAAAAACAGGAAATGCATACATGAATCATTCAGTCTTTGTATGGGATGTGCAAAGACCACACAAGGAGATGGTAAAAAAAGACTGTCCCAGGTTGCACCAAGAGCGGCCAGTGCACAACGGACCAAAGCTCTACCCGTACAAGTCCACCAGGGTTCCCCATTGTGAGGCTTCTGTTCCGTGGGTGGTGGAACAACCACCTGCAACTTCAGGAGATAACTCGCTGACTGCTCTACAGATTGCCAAATCATTAAGTGAGGTGGACTTCCTGCCAGTAGAAAAGAAGTACTCCTCAAGTAACAGGTCCGTCCAGCCGAGGCATTATGGCTATGATTATGCCTTAGCCACAGAGGCCGGTTATTGCTGGGAGAAAGAGGTGAATTGAGAGAAACTGTGTAAAACTGTATAAAACGTGTTGTAGTTACTTATTTTATATATATATATCTTATATATATATATATACGCAGCAACATTACAACCACCTCATTGTATCTCTCAGTGTACATTCTTTATGCATTTTATCAGCTCCACCACTCACCTTATAGTTCTACAATTACAGACTGTAGTCCATCTGTTTCTCTGCATACTTTGTTAGTTTTTTTTTCAATGGTCAGGACCCCCACAGGACCACCAAGGAACAGGTATAATGTGGGTGGTGGATCATTCTCAGCACTGCAGTGACACTGATGTGGTGGTGGTGTGTTAGTGTGTATTGTGCTGGTCTGATTGGATCAGACACAGCTGTGTTGATGGAGTGTTTAAACACTGTGTCCACTCACTGTCCACTCTATTAGACACTCCTACCTTTCTGGTCCACCTTGTAGATGTAAAGTCAGAGACGAAAGATCATCTGCTGCTGCGGAGTTTGTGTTGGTCATTGTCTAGTCTTTCATCAGTAGTCACAGGACACTGGATGTTGTTGGTTGGATGTTTTTGGTTGGTGGACAATTCTCAGGCCAGCAGTGCACAACACAGTATCACACCACCACAACGCCAGTGTCACTGCAGCCACCACCCAAATAACACCTGCTCTGTGGTGGTCCTGTGAGGTTCCTGACTAGAGAAACAGATGGACTACAGTCTGTAATTGTAGAACTACAAGGTGCACCTATGTGGTAAGTGGACCTGATAAAATGGATAAAGAGTGTGGATAAATTGAGGTGTCCATAATGTTATGCCTGATCAGTGTATATACATATATATAAATACACAGACACTCATCATCAAAAAAAATGTTGCACCCAGAAGGAACTGTCGAATTGTAATGCTATTTGGAAGGAAGATAAAGGTTACCAGGAACAATACATGATGAAACATTCAGACTGAAATGGGAAATATTTATTGAGCTACACATATATAAATAGTGTCTCTCATTATGCTTTTGGGCTAATGCAACATGCAGATGTCACGGCATGGAGTTGTAAAGGTTCCTAATGGTGTCCTGCAATAATCCATCCCATGCAGCTTGACTATTCTCAGACAGTTCCTGCAGATTTTGCAGTAGGGGTGGAGGTGGAGTGGCAGGCCTTCTGGACATATAACAACAAACCGTTCATCTTGGTGCTGACTACAGTACCTCCACATACACATTTATTGGTCGTCTCCACCAAGACAAAAGCGGGGCGTGTCACTGAAGATGACTCGCTGCCATTCTGAGTCACTCCATGACAGTCTGGCAAGACAGTTTTGCAGTCTTTGGCGACATTGACGTGGTGTTAAGGGCAGTTGTAAATGGTCTGTGTGCATGTCGTCCTGCGTCGTGCAGCCACCTGTCAGAGGTGCTCGCACTAACAGAATGACTCATGGAGGGCACCACTGCACGCTGAATGTCTGCAGTTGTGGCTGTTGGGTCACTCCGCACATGTCGGACAATTCATCGGTTCTCTCTCTGTGCTCTGTGTAAGTATTCTAGATCCTTCATTTCACTCTTGTTTGCCTTCTTCTATCCACTTCCATCATCACCATGGTATGGGAGTATCTGCACGACTGGTATGGCAGGTAGTATGTCAATAAGACCATCCCACTTCGCAGAGCAAATGAATCATTCATGCCTCATGATGTCGAACATACTGAGCAAGTTTCTGTTCCTGTCTGTTGATTCCTTATGGGTGCAACTTTTTTCCGATGAAGTGTGTATTTTTGTACACACTATATTGCCAAAAGTATTCACTCACCCGTCCAAATCATTGAATTCAGGTATTCCAATCGCTTCCAATCACAGGCACAGGTATATAAAACCAAGCACCTAGGCATGCAGACTGCTTCTACACACGTGTGAAAGAATGGGTCGCTCTCAGGGGCTCAGTGAATTCCAACGTGGTACCGTGACAAGATGCCACCTGTGCAACAGGTCCAGTCATGAATATTACTCTAAATATTCCACAGTCAACTGTCAGTGGTATTATAACAAAGTGGAAGCGATTGGGAATGACAGCAACTCAGCCATGAAGTGGAGGGCCACATAAAAAACGTCTGACGAGGGTCAGCGGATGCTGAGGCGCATAGTGCACAGAGGTTGCCAACTTTCTGCAGAGTCAATCGCAACTTTCTGCAGAGTCAATCGCTAACTTCAGTGTCCGACCTCACAAATGCGCTTCTGGAAGAATGGTCAAAAATCCCCATAAACACATTCCTAAACCTTGTGGAAAGCCTTCCCAGAAGAGTTGAAGCTGTTATAGCTGGGTGGGCCGGCACCACATTTAACCCTGTGGATTAAGAATGGGATGTCACTGAAATTCATATGCTTGTGAAGGCAGACAAGCGAATACTTTTGGCAATATAGTGTGTATATATGTGTGTAATATATGTGTAATATGTGTAATATATGTATGTGTGTGTATGTATGTGTGTGTGTGTGTGCGTGTGTGTGTGGAGCTTGCTAACTGTGATGTTGCTATACTGCTTATGTTTTGGTGTGCATAGGTGATGATTTGTGTTGGTGTGCACAGGTGTCAGTTTTGCGTGGAGCTCCAGAGACCGTGCGGGAACTTCTCAGTAATCTGGGGCTGCAGCGCTACACTCAGGGTCTTAGCCTCAATGGCTGGGATGACCTGGACTACTTCAGGTGAGAAAACTACTTTCACACTGAAATTCCTTGAAAATATAGAACTGAGTCTTTATTTATGTCCTGGGTACTCACAGCCTTGCACAGTGACCCAGCGCACCTGATTCAACTAAGATAATTATCAAACCCTTCGTAAACTGCTTCAGGTGTGTTGGGACACAGTATGCAGTGAGGGGGAATAAAACACTTCTTGTTATTTATTATAGTTCTAGTGTATATATGCACTTCACATTTACACACATGGGGCAGATTTACTAACGTTTCAAGCAGTTGTAAACTACTGGTGTTAGGAAGTGACTGAGGCAGAATATCGCTTCTTATTCATCAATCACACCAAAGTGGTGTCTCATTCTCTACTACAATAATCATGACCATCAACTCGGTCTTCACAGCTGCTTCAGGTGTTCCCAGTATGGCTACACAGCAAACACGTTTTTGGACGTAATCAAGAATAAACGTACCATGGTTGGATGCCAGGTTTCCAGTAAGCCATGTTTTCAAGCCCTAAATTGTATAGGCGAAAAAACACCAGGTAATTTCTGTATTTCACTTTAACTGGTAACATGATGTGCCCCAAAAGGGATTCGGATTCGCCCGTCCTGGCCGACGATTCGACTATTCGTTCATGTTTTTTCTCCATATACATTATCTAGTAATCAGTAAATCAATTTGCATATGTTTCAGATCTGATGTCCTCCTCATTTAGAAAGTCAGCAGAGCCACAGGAACATATTTTTGAGCTAAAAGAGACGTGGCATATGATAAACGATCTGAATTGGAGCCTGATTTAATTACAGAATATAGCTTATAGCCTGTCTTTTTAATTTCACTTTTAACAGCTTCTCCAGTAGGATGACCCTTCGTCTTTCATCTCTCATAAATAATGAACTCCTAAATAAAACCAAATTAGTCAATATTTAAATTATTTTTAGATGAAAAGAAGAATGGTAGACCTGAACCATTTAATTATATCACCCGCAATGAAATAATTATTTCTCGTTTATTAGCAGGCATATTAAGTGACTGTACTTATCTTTAAATTAAAATAATCTTAGCTGTAAACGAATAAATAAAAATATCTGTAATTTAGGTTCTAAAATAATGGAATTATAATAAAACAAACGTCTTCGGTCTGTTTTTCCTTCACCGCAAACAGCCATTATGTCTAAAACGAAAGTCAACTCACTCGTTTGAAGAAGTGTTCGATGTCTGACTAAATGATGAGCAGAATTAGCTTTAATTTGTTCGGATTCTCTTCTTCAAAAGCTCCTCCAGACTGTTTCTGAGACATCGTTCCACTCGTGTTTCTCAGCTTCACAGCTTTAGCTCCCTTCAACGGTGAACCGCCAGCGCACGTTGTCACGTGGATTTAATTTTTTAGCAAGCATGCGTCATAGCCCAGTTAGAACTTAAATATATATTTATTATTCCCCTTTTAATAATTATTAAAATGTCTTTTTAAATTCTTAAAGTTCTTGTGCATTTTGTAAGATTTTGTTTTACAACAAAAAATAAATAAATAAAAATAAATAAATAAAAAAACCTTGTCACTGTTGTCAGTCGACTTGAAGGTTCTCAGTCGACTCAAAGGGTCTACGACTGACGATTCGACTCGTCGACTTCTAGAGGGCAGCCCTAGTAATTAGGCTGAATGGATGATGTTTCAACTTGAAGTGGAAAGTTTTCTGGCTTTAATTAGAACAGTGATACATAACTGATATGCAGGAGTGTAATCTAAGACGAGAACATATTGCTCCGTTGTCGCTGTCAGTATAGGATTACAATGTGTTTGCTAAATTATTATAATACAAGCAAAGCTGTGAAAATAAATGTGTACCCTTATCATTTGGAACATCCTGCTGTATCCTGGTCAGTGGTTGGCACTACTTTGGTTTGCTGACTCTGCTTGGAAAATATACTAACCAAACATTTAGTAGGAAGAATGTACTAAAACTGGGTAGGACCTCTCTTTGCTTTCAAAACAATCTCAATTATTCATGCCATGGATTCACTAGATGCTGGATGTTGTTTCTACCACATCCCACCGCATGGAAACCAATCTTATTGCATGAAACCACTCTGAGATAACTTTTGCTTTGAGACAGGGGGTATTGTCATGCTGGAGGTAGCAATTAGAAAATGGTAAATCGTATACATGAAGGGATGCGTGTGACATTCAAGCAACAATTGATTTGTACTGTTGTTTTGTATTGATTTAAAAGAAGTCCTCATACCCATACACCACCTCCACCATCCTAGATTGTTGACACAAGACCCTACCGTTTGTGTGCCTGAGTAGAAATTGAGATTCACCAAACATTTTTCCATTTTTCTGCTCTCCAGTTTTGGTGAGCCTGTGCCCACTGCAACCTCAGCTTCCTATGCGTAAAATCCCAGAAGATCAGCAGTTATAGAAGTGCTCGGCCAGCTCACCAGTCACCAACAGTCATGCCATAGTCAGAATCACCAAGACCACATTTTAGCCTATGCTTACGGTTGATATTAACTAGGGCTGTGTATTGGTAATAAACTGTTGATGCAATATGTATCATGATACAGTTCTTATGATTCAGTATATCGTGATAATATTGCGATACTTTATGGAAACTGATATATTACCATTTTTAATTTCATTTTAGGAAACTGGTCATATGTTTAAAAAAAACACCAACGTGTGTATTGATGTGCACCATGCTGGTCATTTTTTAGCAGGAAAAAACAAAATAAATCACTGTCTGCCAAGAATCTTTGCATCACCCAGCGTCTAAAAATTGGAAAGATCTTATGGCACCCTCCAGCACAGACCATGACTGAGTTTTGTTTAATTTCTCAGCACCCCGCTCAGCATTTTGCCAGTACTACATTACATTAAAGCCATTTTAAGACTACAGAAAGCCAGAGTAAATTGCATGATGCTTGTAATTCATGCAGAAAAAGACAAATTTTACAGACAAATGCTAGTGGTCTGTTACCTCATGCTAATGTTGCTAGCCAGGCTTTTTTTTATCTCACATCTTTCAATTTGAAAGTGTGTGGAGATGTAAATCGTTTCCAAGCATGATGATAATACAATTTTTAATTCATTAAATCTAAACTAAAAAAATCTAAACTATAGAAAATGTACTTTATATGATTTATATGTTCTATAGCACTGCTGTGCTACAGGATGCTATAGAGGGTATACATTAATGTCATCTTATCGCTGGAATTGCCACCTCCTCAGTTGGACTGTGTGGAAAAAGATTCTGTAACAGAGCCGTGTTTCTTCGAGGAAACGTCAGAGCCTGTAATGATTGCTTAAATGAAATTCAGTTTGACTCAAAAGTAAAATATTACTTCTTGTTGTCATCGTATTTTTGAACGTTTCTCCCTTCAGAGTATAACTACAATCGAACTCTTGACTATCTAACACTGTCTAACCATCCCCTCTTTTGTTGTAGAACCCAAGATCATCATTATCATCATACGTGTTTTAATAAATGCTCACAAAAGCATAACAGTTAAACAGCATACAAATAAATACTGAAACAAGAAGCTTAATTCATCCTCATGCAGTCTATTAGCTTTTCTTTTCTTCAGCTTTTGACAGTCTATAGAAAGATACCTTCCGATTTTGCAGTCAGTGTCTCCTGCCAGCTGTGACGTAACATGCATACATGCATGAGAGTCTTCTAATCTGAATATAGAATTAATGTCCTGGAAATGACATTTTCATTACAGATGAGGAAAGTCTGGGTTAAAACGCGATATATAAAAGCTGATTTAAAGTGTTTTTCCTTTATTTTTTTTTGCCCCACTAACCACAGCTCTATTTCAAACAGCACAGGGCAGTGTCACATTCTTTTTGATTTCATCTGTGAAATAAAAATCAAAGCAAATAGTTTAAGAAGAATGGTGTTCAACACTTTGTTTTTTCTTCTGTACCCTTTGGGTTATAGCACTATCAAAGAACAGGTTTTGACAAAATAATTTTTAAAAGAGTTTTTATAAGGTTTTTTTGTATTTTTATAAGTATAATTTTTTTCTTCCAAATGACTGTAAATTGAAACCCTTTGGCTCGGCAATCACTGCATTTCTTGTAGGCTTCCATGTGCTGTAGATTGTGTGCACTTTGTAAAATATCAGCCATTCTTTGATGTTCTGTATATAGCTAAGGGGTTATGCTCAAGGGGTTATGCACTGAGTGCACTCAGTGAAATTAAACAAGGTTTTTACAAAATGACACGGTTTCCAAATGCACTCTGCAGTGAATTCAGGTACAGCTCATCCCTTCAACCGAAAATGGACAAAAATGAAAAAAATGTTTACTTCATATGCTCAAATTTCTGACAAATTAATGTTTCATTTTCTCAAAATAATTCCTCACCAGCCACAATAATCCTAAAGTAAGTTTGCCTTTTTTTAAATGGTGAAATATGATTAGCATTGCCGTTTAGTCTAAAATTAGGCATAATCCATGTTCATGAAACTGGACTGCAGTGTGAGCATTTGCTCATGTTTGCTAACAAGTGCTTAATAACAAAAGAATTGTGATTAGGGCCAAGAACTCAAGGGTTAGTTTTCCAGGCCTGTCCTAGAGTGGAGCATGAGGCCAGTGGGCATTCATTACTGGGTATTCATTACTCGTGTGGAATTAGATTTGTGTCTAACAGTGCAGATGTGGCGATGTAACTAAGCTGTCTATGGCTTCTCTACAGTGGCATTACCGAGGAGGACCTGCGAGCTTCTGGAGTAACAAACCCATCTCACCGCAGGAGAATCCTGGAGAACTTACCCAAGATCTGGGACTGAGTACGAGGACTGATCACCATGGTTTCCACTTAGAATTTTTTTTTTATACAGTACCAGTGAAAACTTTGGGCACAGATACTAATGAAGGGTTGTTATTAGAATAATTGGTGAAGACATAAAAACTATGAAATAACACATATGGAATTATGTTCAACAAATCAAAACCATCTTCAGTGTGAAAGTAGCTCCCAAATATTGGATGCAGTTTTCCACACTCTCCATAAGGAGTCATTAGGTATGCTTTACAACAGGACATATGTTCAAAATGTACTGAAAACTAATAAGGTACTGAAATCTCTGTGTTTGGGGGAACATAAAAATGTATTTTCTTTTTTGTATGGTAATAGATTCATACACAAGCATTTCTAGTATTTGAGCGCAGGTGGGTCCAGTTTTTTGAATGGTGTACGGTACAAAATTAAAGTTAGCCCTGTTCTTATTCATATCACCTTTTCCACATCTGGACTTTAAGATATCATAGTAATTAATGCATGTAATAGTATTGTTGTCTGCTCAAACCTACATTGCCATTGTCACAATAGACTAGTAAAGAGAAGTTGGACACCACACGTTTCCTACATGTTCCAAATGGAGGAACAGCTATTCATGAATCCATTCTCTGTACGTTGTTTTGAACCAGTTATCATGAAACAGGATGGTGTTTAATGGACAATTCACATGTACCAAAGAGGCCCCATCTTATATTTGTACAATAACTATAAAATAACCAATTCTGCTCCCTGGTTTTATTATATTTACTGTCATACAAATTTCACTGGGTTACACATGACATTCCCTGTCATGCAAGCCCTATTATTTATCTTTCATAAAGCTATTGCGTGAATGGACTGTTTGCTGAGAAAATCTGTGGCTCCTCTTCAAGAGGGATGCTGTGTTTGCACTTGTATTTCATCTTCGTGCTAGTGAAACACTATCAATGCGGTCAACACCAATGACGCCTTCACCCTAAAAGGAGAGTTTATTGTACCGTACATATCAGTTGATCAAATATAATTATGTCCATTTTGCCCTGTTTCCAAACAGAGTGAACTAGTTATGAATATAGTTTTTCAGTTCTTGTAAAAATGCACAGTAAGTAAGCACTGTACATATTTCCAAAAGCTAAAGGGTGTGAAATCTGAAATGATATGTGATATGAGGGATTAAATATCAGATTGTAAAGTGCTAACTGGTTTGCTTTGTGTTCATATAAAACTGTAAAACCATCCAGCCCAATTAGATCCTTCCCGTTTTTACCACATGAGCTTTTCTGGGTCATAGCGAGAGGGAGGTTCTCCTCCCTGATCTGGCCATAAACTAGTCACATGTTGCTTTTTCCTTCAGAGATGGTCACACTTTCAGTTATGCGCCCTTGTGGCATTTTATTTAGTATAGATAATAAGCATAAAAAGTCAGTGGCGTCCAAATCTCATAATCTAGCAGATGACACAAACTGTTGCTAAGGGAGCTCGGTGGATGGAGATCAATGTTTTATGCACCCAACTAAATACCATTTAAGAGTCTTTTACATTTCTGACTACTACTGCACTAAAGATTTACTTGAGTGATACTGCTATTGTGGGGGTAATTAGTTAAGCATAGATGCTACAGCATGTTCTTATGTACGTTCAATAAAAAATGGAAATTCCTGAAACGAGGCAAAATAGTGTGCGACAACAGTTGCAGACGAAGTGTAGCAAATTAGTGTCACTCAGAAGAATGTGTGGGAATGTTTTCATTTTTCACTTTCATTTCAGTTTGACTTCATTGATTGCTTGCTTTCACTTTTGATACTGTAGGCCTCTCTCAGAACTTGATATTCTGTGGTATGTCTCCTGTAGCTAAAGATGCTGGGATATCTGCTTCCTAGGAATGCTTGGTCAAAAAACACACGAGCCACTCAAGTCCATTATCTGAGAGAGAGGAAGAGAGTTACTCATTATTACAGTACTAACACATCCTTGTGTGCTCTGTGTCTGAGTCAGATGGCACAGCTGATTAACCTGTAACACAGGAGCTCTGGTGTTTCTGGTAAAAAGCCACTTCTTGTTCTCTTTTCCCTCCAAACTACACTTTACTGTTGGTCTAAAGTGGCTTAATGTTGTGGCATGAATTCCGCACAGTACAACAGTTTATGCAGAACAGAAGAACTTTTTTAGGTTTACTAAAAGCCTTACCACCACAAGCAGAAGTGGCTGGAGATTGAAGGTTTGGCTATGTTCAGTTTGCAGCTGTTGTATGCTTTCTGAGGGTCTTAACTGTCCGTCCCGTAGACTGAGACTATTATGTAAAGCCCTGAGGAAAGGTTTAGCACTGAGCAGGCTCTATTCCCGGTGGTCCACCTAGACCAGATGAGATCAGTGAGTCATTGTCTCATTCCCTATTTTACTTACCTTGCTCACTTTCCCAGCAGTTCTTTGCTGCCTGGACTTCCGGTCAGCTTTGACAGGCAAGGAAGGCCTTTTGTAATCCTTGCCAATAAGCATTTATGGCTTTTGTCTCATGATTTACATAGAACTTTTGGGTAAAAAACCCAGAAAAAATATCAACACTGTATCTTGAAACTATAACAAAAATTTACAAACAAAAAAATGTTTTGGTGTACAAGCTGAGGAAGCTTTCCGATTTCTTAGAACTGTTGTTCTACCCAATGGATTACACAATCCCACTACAGTGGTCTGGTTATATCCTGTTCCGTTAGATAGATCTTTATTTCCTCCCACAAAGTTTATTTACTGGGTTTTCATGCATAGAATATAGTATACAGAACAGTTTTCATTAATGTAGGAGTACCTGTGACCACAAATTAGCTTACAGTGAGCCCATCAAATCTACAATGAAGTAGGTCGTCTTCCAACTGAGGCTGCTATGTAAAGCCACAATGTTGCTACAGTAGCCCAGAATGGACAAGCCACGTACTGGCTGTAGAGAGTACCTTCTGCGTTTATGTTGAAGCAGCAGATTGAAATAGATGGCACTCTAGCTCTGTTTGGAAAGTATAGAAGAGGAAGTATCCTTGTTCGATTCTTGTTGGACTGTGACATTCTTTGGTCAAAATACCATGAGGATGAAGCAGGACAGCCCCTTTCTACCCTGTCTAAACAACCCTTTCCAGCCCTGTAGCAATGATCTGAGCATGCTAGGTAGGACCACTCAATAGGTAGAATAAATTGCTAGAACACAGTTGCTGGCTAATTGTCTAATTGAATCCTAATTTTGACAGATGGAGGATCATACTTTATTATTTAGTGTATAAGAAGGAAGCGGAAGGTGAATCCTCGCTGTCAAAGAAGCGAAAACATGAAGAAGCAAAATGAAATTGAGACAGGCACTGAGGCAATGGCGGAAAACCTGACTGTCATCGTAAGTTGTAGGAAAGGGGGTTCTAGGAAAGGGGGTTCAGTAGGTTGCACTAAGCAACCACACCACCTGAGGTTATACACTGTTCCTTTTAAGGTATATTCATGACTTCTACATAGTTTATTCATTAAGTTGTAGAACTCATCCAGTGCTGGCATTCATGAGAATTTTTACAGTAAACAATTTTTAAAAAGTGTTGATTATTTAGTTTCTAACACTTCTAAAAGCTGCTTCGCAGAGAGTACAAAATGAAATGGTTATACATACATTGCTTGATGCTTGAGGGACTCTTTTACAATAAACTTCTAATGCATTTTTTGCTTTAAGGTTTCGATCCAAAACACATTTTATACAATATGCAAGCCAAATGAAAAACACAACATATTTCACCATGATCAATATTACACAGAACACCTCAGAACGCGCAAGTACACAGGTTGTTTTGGAGAGTACATTAAATAGTAATATTTATGTTTGTGATGTAAGAGTTTCTTACATATCACCATTACTGTTTTAATGATCTAGAGACAGTATTAAGAGCTCCTGGGGTCGCAGCATTGTAAACATCACAACACAGGCTCCTTCTGCCACCACTGTAAAGAAATTTCAATTTGCAAGTGGCTCTACAATGCATTTTCACCTCAAAAACACTCTTGAGTGACATTATTTACAATTGAATTATGCAGCATTTTTTAAACAAAAAGGTGTTTAAATGGTGGAAAAACCTTATTTTCAAAAGCATTTGAAGTCTAATTACTTTCCTCTTTAACCAAAAATATAGAAATGTATTTAATATATTCTGTAATCATTCCATACTTTTAATATTTCAAAAACACTTCAATCTCATGAAATAATGATTTTAGTTCTACCTAAATGCATTCTTAAAACCGGTGTATCTTCGCAATAGATTACTCCATAACCCATATCACAGAATCCAAGAATGTAAACCGTATAGTGCAAATGGTAGATCTAAGATACTGTACTTATTTGCAATACAGTTTTAAATGAATGTTTTTAGAAATGCATGTCCAGCCATGCCACAGAATTAAGACCCATGTCTGCACACCTCTTTTGTGGAACAGATAGTCGTTAACAAAGCATGAACTTTTCACTCACTTACTGCACACGTGTCCACTTCTGTGAGGGATTATGTGTAGATAAAGATCTCAGCTTATACTGCCAAGATTTACTACAAAAGTTTGCTCTTCCATGTTGATGACTGTCCTCTCTGAGTAAATATTAACCCCTACCTGCATGCCAAACTACTTGCAGCTAACTACACAAACCTCATGTTCCCACTGACACCCATGACAACAGTATGCAGGTCATTGCTTGAGGAGTCCAGTCATTCCTGGCCATTATGAGGGTAAATTATGCTGTTTTTTTTATTATTGGTCTTTTCATCATGCACTTCGTAAGTCACTGAAATGTGTGCTGTTAGGGTTTCGAATCATTTTCTTTCTCAGTAAATGTTAAAAACTTTCCACATGACCACCTGTAACATGTCTGTTGCTGAACACCATTGTTTTGGAGACTGAATTGTTTTATGGTGACTTCTCCACTTTAGTTTTGAGTTAACCTTTTATCTCAGACAGTATAAATGACTGACTCACTTGTACCTTTTATTTCTTTATGAGTGTTACATACGTTGCTGGTCAGATGATTCTGGGAGATTACTGTTAGACTTGGCATTCTGCCACTTCTGTAACTTAGATCAACAATATTGATCTACCAATGCTAGTCCAATGCTAGTTGGAGTGATCCAGTTACAGTTAAAAGTGTTTTGAAGGCTCAAATTTGACTTACTTTTTAAATGTACAGTTTAACCAAAAAAAGTGCACAATTATTCTTATCCTACAAATAGTCAAATAACCACGACATATTTGTTTCTTTACTTAAACGAAAGAAATGTCTCTTTTAGGTCACCTAGGCTTCTGTTATATTAACCATTCATGCATTTCTGTATACTGATTAGTATGTAAATTGATTATGAAGTGATGTTACCTCGGGGATAAGCTTGGGAATGCCCACACCTGTATAAGTTGTGAGGCATGTTGTGAGTGAGGTTGAACACTGACCACGTGCTCATGGGAAGGTGTCGTTAATTATAGTTCAAATGAGGCATGATAGTGGCTGCCAGACAGATGGGACATTCCACTCCCAAAGTTGTGCAGGCATTTTACATTGTTTGATCCACAGTATCACATGTTTACCAGGAGTACATCTTTGAAAGTATTACTGCCCACTCAGGACAGCGCAGTGGCCGAATACGGGTGCTTAATGATTGTGACCGGCGGCGTCTGGCCAGAATTGTCAGTGCAAACAGACAAATGACTCTGCCAGAAATCACATCCACATTTAATGCAGGAGCTGCCACATGCATATCCCACAGGTCAGTGCAGTGTTAACACCCTGACACTGGAAACAGGGTTCTATTTCATCAGGGCCCTATATTTTCAGCATCCTGTTTTCTCAGGACACTGTGTTTCCATAGTCCTATATTCCCAAGGCCCAATGTTTCATCTGTTTCCAGTGTCCTTTGTGTCCAGAGTTCTATTATCCCAGGGCCCTATGTATCCAGGATCTTATGTTTCCTGGATCCTGTTTTCCCAGGGGCCTATGTTTTCAGGGTCCTATGTTCCCAGGGCCCTATGCTTCCTGTGCCCTATATTTCCTGTGCCATCTGTTTCCAGGGTCCTATGTTTCCAGGGTCCTATTTTTCTAGGGCCCTATGTTTCCAGGATGCTTTTTTCCAAGGGCCCTATGTTTACAGGATCCTTTGTTCGGAGGGTCATATATTCCCAGGGCCTATGTTTCCAGGTTCTTGTTTTCCCAAGGCCCTGTATTTTTATTGTCCTGTGTTAACAGGTCCCTATGTTTGTTGGGGCCCTATGTTTCCAGAGTCCTATATTTTCAATGTCCTAAGTTTTCCAGGTCCTTTGTTTCCAAACACTTTGGTTACACCGTTGGCAGTGAACAGGATTAAGAATCTGTTGAGCTATAGGCAGAGTTTAAATAGTATTATTCTTAATTTAGTTTGAATTTGGCATTTGCACCAAGATTGCATTGCAAAGTTTGCTTAGCCAGCTAGTTGGGTCATTGAGGCTGAGAAAGGCTAGAGCTTTACCACTGAAAAATTTGAGCCTCCTCATTGTCTCATCTATCAGAATGGATCCCCAGAACCAGATTTCATTAATATTTAATCAGATATGTTGAGATTAGATTTATTATAGGCAGACCATGGGAACAAAGGTACGCTCCTGCTAAGAGCTAGCTAAAAAGTATGGGCAGTCTGAGTCTCTTATACTGTACTTCTCTTTGATTAGTCTCATAGCTCCACTGAAAAAACTTTGGACAGAAAACATGTCCTGAGTAACTGTGAGGGGAAACGTTTTGGTGGATCATTATTTTAAATTCATTTAGATATGAAATAAGCTTCATGTTATTGCTGGTGCTACTTTGAATCTTTGTAATAATTATGTACAATAAGTACGTGTATTAAAAGAAGGCAGAAACTGAGGGAGAAGTAGCAGTTCTTGTGGTCATATAAGGGGCTTTTGTGCCTTGTGGGCGGGGTCACCCATCACCCTATTGCTCCCACTTTCACACGCATTCACACACATATACACACATGCGCGCGCCAATGCGCGCTTAGCTCCTCCAGTCACTTCTTTCAACTCGAATGGCTACGTAGGTCACCGATACTGGATAAAAGGCTCTGAGAGAATTACACCATAGTTCACCAGAATAAAAGCGTCCGGGAACCTCAGGAGATTCAGCTCCGTGTAATCGGTGAGTGAAAGAACTTGATCGTTTCTGTCATTCTAGCGTTACTTGTCCCTCACGTAGCCTGGTAAACAGCTCCGGAGAACAAATACAGCGTGTTTAAACTGTCCACGATGTGGTTTAAAGTTGAAAGTTTTGCTCTCCTGTAAACAAGACAACGGTAACAGTTTTAAATGACGACGGTAAACGGCGGGATAGACTCAGTGAGGGACCTCGCGCAGCACACATGGTCTCGTAGTTCAGTGGCCCAGAAAAATGAGTGTAGTTAGTTCAGAGCGGAAAGAGCGTAATAGAGCTTTACTGGTTAATCGTGGTTTCCAGTTCTGAAATAGTTACAACACGCCTGGTGCGAGTGAGTCCTTAGGGAAGTGAACCTTTCCTCGTGAGAGTTTCGCTCTTTAGTTCAGCAGTGAGCAGTTAAAGGTAAACTCTGTAACCTCTATAATTATAAAATAACAAAGGAGATAGTGCAGGAACTCATTCTGCTTTAGGCTAAGGTGAAAGTGTTGGTCTTGTGCTCCACAAGACAGAAGCAGCTGTGAAGAAACGTCTGTTTACCTTGTTTACACTGTCGTTCTTTAAAAATGCACAGTAGCCATTGTATAGCCCTCAAATTTCTTTAGCTTTCTGGGCTGTTGAGCTGATCTGTATGAAAGAGAATTATGAACACAAAAGCTGAAAATAAAGATGCTGAAACTTGAGACACATTGAAATGCATCATTTTGGAACATTCATCACGGATTTCACACAGTGTAAAGGGAAACGACTGAGCTCAAGTGATGTAGAAAGATAACAATGTTTTGTTTTGAACAGCGTCTCCATGTAAGTTTCACTTATTGGTTTCTATTCTCCATATTAGGGAAGATAAGTAAAATCCTAAACTACATTCTCATTATTCATTTCATAGCCTTTAAACTTATTGTGCAGTAACTGCTGTTAATGATCCTGTTACTACTATGAAACTGTATATTGGCAAGAACCTGGCAATACAATACAAATTGTGTTACAGGGGTTCAGATTCAAAATATAGCAATACTGTAAGCAAGGCGATTTTTTAAAAATCGAATTTAAAGAAAACTATCATACTGCAAAAAAAGGGAAAAAATAGAAAAAAAAACACACCACCATATGCCTAGGTTTGGTAAANGGCAATACAATACAAATTGTGTTACAGGGGTTCAGATTCAAAATATAGCAATACTGTAAGCAAGGCGATTTTTTAAAAATCGAATTTAAAGAAAACTATCATACTGCAAAAAAAGGGAAAAAATAGAAAAAAAACCACACCACCATATGCCTAGGTTTGGTAAAGCAAATGTAAAAGTCTATTGGTTATCTAGTGGTCAGCAACTTTAAACAACACCAAATTGAACCACTGTCTGCGACAAATCTTTGATGATAAACTATTGATTAAAAGTCGATACTGTGTTTTTATGTGAATCGATATAGTATCACAAAACATAATATTGCAATATTCAACATGTTGCAATATTTTCGTACACCCCTAATGCCCCTAATTGGGGGGTGTGGAGGGGGCAATATGACAATATTTTGTCATTAGCATGATAAATAATATCATAGTATGCTTTTCAGGGCATGTTGTGAGTAAACGGTACTAACCAACTGTTTGTTTCGGTACAAAGAGGGCATAAGTAGTCCCATTTAAAGGTGCTATATAAGCATTCATTCAGCTTTTTAAACTGTTCTCTGATGAGAAGGTATCTGACTTTGGTTAGGGTGAAAAGTACACAATGTATGATTTCAGCATCTTATTTAAAAACTAATCCTGCAGTTTAATGGATTATTACTGTTCATCTATTCCTTAAATCTTTTCCTAATAAGTCCTTCTGTTTGCAGCTGAAAGATGACTGCTCAACCCTTCTCCGGAAACAACTCTGTGACTTTCACCACTTCAGTACCAGTGGATTCTGGTGGTGCCAATAAAAGCTGCCGCTTTGATGAGGACTTCAAGTACATCCTACTGCCTGTGTCATACTCAATAGTGTGTGTACTGGGCTTAGTGCTCAACTCCGTGGCCCTGTGGATGTTCCTAACCAAGATGCGTCCCTGGAACACCAGCACGGTGTACATGTTCCACTTGGCACTGTCTGACACTCTTTACGTTCTCTCTCTGCCCACGCTCATCTATTACTATGCTAACCGCAGCAACTGGCCCTTCGGTGTGGCCCTGTGCAAGATAGTCCGCTTCCTGTTCTATGCCAACCTGTACTGCAGCATCCTGTTCCTCACCTGCATCAGCGTGCACCGCTACCTGGGCATTTGCCACCCCATCCGCTCACTGACGCTGGTAAAACCGCGCCACGCCCACTTGGTGTGTGCTCTTGTGTGGGCCACAGTGATCACCTGCCTGGTGCCCAACCTTATCTTCGTCACCACCACACAACGGGACAATGACACACTGTGCCATGACACCAGCAGCCCAAGCGATTTTGATAACTATGTCACCTACAGCTCAGTTGTAATGGTGCTGCTATTCGGTGTGCCCTTTTTGGTCATCATGGTGTGCTACTGCTTAATGGCACGGGCACTTTGCCGCCCCAGGCAAGGCCTTTCTTCTGGCCAGGGGCGTAGCTCTTCCAGACAGAAGTCTATTAAACTCATCATCGTGGTGCTGACCGTGTTTGCTCTCAGCTTTGTTCCTTTCCACATCACGCGTACCTTGTACTACACATACCGTGTATTAGAGGCTGACTGTTGGTTCCTTAACATCATTAATTTCACATACAAAATCACTCGTCCACTAGCCAGTTCTAACAGCTTTCTGGACCCCATCCTCTACTTCCTGGCGGGAGACCACTATCGCTCCAGACTCATCAGAGCATTCACGAGGCGACCACCTGTTGGTCAGTCTGGTGAATATCTGCAGTCCCCCCCTGCCAAAAAGAACGACCTTGCCTTGGTGTATAAGAATCCAGATGATCAAGGCAGTAGTCAGTCTGACCGCTAGGGGCCAAGCTGTAGACAAAAAGAGATTTCACCATAGAATCAATTCATGTAAATGTTGACTAAGATATATCTCAAGCAAGAATGCCTCTTAAGACCTGCATAGTGTAGTCCCAGGGACTGTTATTTTTGGCAGTTGTTTTTGGGCTCTGTATGCGGGAAGTAAGAATTAAGGTCTTTTTGTGGGGGTGATGTGATTGGAAGTAGCTTCATATGTGCACTCCAAATAAATGTTCCAGCAGGTCTCATGATTGCTTTTAATCTATAGCAGGGTTGCTGGAGTTTACCGTCTTGGATAAATTGAATGCTTGGTGGTCATCCTTGGTAAGCAATAGACGGGGACAACAACACACAGCCATTTACTTTTACCTCTGAAGAATGCCAGTGCAAAGCATATTGTGACTTTTGTGAAGCTTCTTAGAATCAGAGCACATAAGGACCGAGTTTCTCCTGTGCATTATTTCGTTCAAAAGTAGCCCTCAATCCAGGCTAATCCAGCAATCCCACAGATCACAGGAGACATTAGGTAGTCTAATGATATCTGATTTGCATTAGAATAGGGGCTTAAAGGCTGCCCATGGTTGTGAGGATGGACGTATTCTGAGTGAGGAGGTGATCTGTTGTGAAGCAGACTGTGTATATCAACAGAAACAGCATACGTTCCACAGAGATCGATCCTGGCAGCTCCTGGTGCTCCAGCTGTTTTTGTCCTTCAGCAGAGGAGCTCTGTCTGCTAAAGAAGTGGAGGGGGAGGAAGGGAGGTTGGAGAAACGTAAGAGGGCTTTCCCTCTTATCAGATACCACTGAGTGCGAGAGGAATTTCTTGATACACCCATTTGACAGTGAAATCTACATGCTGTTCAAGTTGATGGGAGATGTTTGCAAACATCCAACTGCTGATCGTTTCCGATACATGGGCAGTAAACTAAAGGTTTAATGGTATTTTAATATGAAGGAATGTTGTAAAATTGTATGTGAACTGTCTAAAGTAACTGTTTTCAGCAATTGCTGTATATGATATACCATGTAATATACTGTGTATAACTGGTAAATATACCAGTGACATAAGGGAAAAAGCTAAGGGATTTAATTTAACTCTCCTGGCAGGAATGTGAGTGTGACTTTGTATGCTTGTGCAAATGCATGTATACTTATTTATATTTTGTTTCGGCTAAAAGACCGAACAGTCTTTCTTGTTATTGAATACTATTGCTGCAGTCATGTACTGTATAAGATATGTTTTATTGTCAGATATTTTAATCGTGTTTTTGAAATAAACTTACTGAATCAATGTTAAATTGTTACGTTTATGTTGCTAGAAGCTACTAATTGCATTGATTGTGTTATGTTTATTTCCTGATTGGATGAAGTTGTATAAGTGTGTGGGAAAGCGGTGGGTGCTGTAGGGTGCAGAGAGGTGTGCAAGAATCATAAATCATAGCTGAGGCAAGCCAGGGAAGCTTCTTGAGCAGAGAACTGAATGGAGGGAAATAAGATAACAAGTGCTGTAACTGGAGAATTTCCAAGTTTTCCAGAAGGAGATCATTTGCTGTGAGCAGTTTACGTTGTTTGGCAGGATATCTATTAGGCAGTAATCCCAGCTGTTACTAATCAGGCTGACCAAACACTACTTGAAACCTCAGTTAATTCCCATTAAGAAACATTCTGGGAAATGGTAGGAGAATTTCATCACCTCATTATAAAACTAATGTCTTTAGTCCCTTGTTGTTTTCTAAAAAGCTCTTAGTTTATGACACAAATGTTTGGTGTGATATTTCTTGAAAGCATAATTTCTTAGATGTGTTCTTAGGTGTATTTGTGGGTTTGAATTATGGCTGAAGTTGGCTTAAATGCTATATGGTATTAAGTATGGAATAGTATAATGTTAGCTCACCCCTAGCCAAATGACAAAGTTTTGTTTATTTTGTGAAAGGAAGTGAAAATAAGTCAATCCATCTTCTACAGAGACCACAATTATGTACAATAATTGTTCATTTACCGTATAGAACTTATAATGTGGCCTATGCAAAAGTTAGAGTACATTTGTCCAGTATATGAACTCAGCAAAATAAATAGAAATCATGCACCAATTATTATTATTATTATTATTGTTGTTGTTGTTGTTGTTGTTGTTGTTGTTTTGCCATCCTTAATATAAGCTCCGTGTGTGGGGGTGTGTGTGGATGTTCTATGATTATTATTATTATATAATTATAATTATGTATGCTAATTGCTATTACAAAAATAATAAAACAATTGGTCACAAAAAATGCCCTAAAAACATGTTTAAATATATTGTCTATAGAAGATCTGTTAAGGTATTTTCACTTAGAATGTTAGTTTTTCACCATTTGTATTTTATTTGTTTTGACATCTCCTTATCAAAATGTCAAACCAGTTATGTTATACCTTTATAATATGGCTAATTTGTACATGTGAAGTTATTATTTTTTTTTTATAATTTCTTTTTAATGTTTTAGTTGATTAAAGTGGATTTTGGGCTTTTCCTTAGCAATCTAATCCCTCTTTTGACCAGTAGATGTCCTTATTGCCATCTTCAAAAGTGTGCAGCCTTAAAATAAAATAATCTTAACTGCTGAAGCTCTCTGCCTAATTGCTGTGACTATGATAAATAGACCTGTTGATTGTTGTTTTTGTAAGGTGGCAGAAAAGAGGGCCTTAAAGGTCAGGGAGAGTTAAAGACTGACAAGCAAAAGGTATTCATGAGGGAGTTTCTGTTTGGCTACTTTCATCCATGTTATGAGGGAACTGAGACAAATTTAATCAAGCTAGCCAAGGTCCTGATTCAATACACATGCACACAATTATACAGACTTAATATTCATATTCATATGAGTCCCTGATTCATTTTTGGCATAATTTAATCATTAGAATATAAAAAAGAAAGAGCGGATTGAAGGGAAAAGGCTCATTGCAGAGAAACTTACTGACTCAGTTTTTCTTTACAGTGGTGGTGATGGGAAACAGGAGTCGCAATATGTACAACACAAATATAGATGTTTTATTTACTATCCAAACAACCAGAGAGCCTACATGGCTTTTAAAGGTGATATTGATCAGGGTAAAATCGTTCAGAATTTCAGAATCATTTAAAGATTTTAGACCAAAACATTATCTCAAGTATTAGGCTGTGTGTCTAGAACTGTTTGATTTAACTTCTTGTAACTTCTTGTAAGGAAGTTTTTCAAATACATTGAAATGCTTGAGACATCTGGTTACTGTCATCACTACTGTGAACACATCTGGCTTGGTAGGTTTCTTCAGAGAGGCACATTTCGCATCAAGCACAGGAATTTTTACTTTCCTCAGGAATGTTTCTTCTAGAAGGTCTCTGCATACAATGTAAAACTTCATTGTAATCATAAATCTGTCCGAGAGATGCAAGAAGTTCATAAAGCTGACATCTAAGAAAAAACAGGCCTCTGAGAATCTAAAATGTAAAACCATTCATGTATATTTTTATTTTTCTGCATAATTATTCTATCATAACTATCATAAGTTATTTCTGGTTATATCAAGGCTGACTCGTTAGTGGCGCATAAACCAGTAATTTATTAATGTAGACAACAATTTTTTTAAGCCATTAACTTTTATTCCTACCTAGACCCTTCGAGCCACCTGTACTTCCGGTCTGTTGTTATGGCCTCTCGTTCAGACATGAATAGCAGCTTTCATTGAAGACTGCCTTGATAATGTTTCCAGCTACTGTTGTGTCGTGAATATGCTTGTTGCTGAAGTACTTCACCTGCTAGGAGTCGTTTGTAAGCAAAACACAGCACTGTATCATTTTGTAAAATCAGTAGCTTTAGCTTTAGCGCTGGAGGACACCTTAAGCACACTACGCTGGACAGTACCCGCCTTGAGAACTGACATTACGAAAAAATAAACAAACTCACAAAATCAGTAGCAAAGAGGAAAGACCCAGTTCCCCTCCACAGAAGGCGAAGCAAAACAAGAGGCTGGAGGACCCACAAAGGAGTTGGACTATTTAGCCACTGCTCTCTGAATCAAAAACTGGATGAAAACTGGAAACTTTGTTTACCTTGTGTTATTGAAGGTAATAAATACATAGGGGGAAAACTTTCTTAGTGTCAAATTTGAGCAAATGCAACAGACGATAAGATGAAAACAAGACAATTTAACTGTTTGACAAGCCCAAGTTGTTTTATATATTAATGCTTTTACTTCATTCACTTCTATTTATTTGAAATGAGAAAAACAATAAGCTGGAAATAAGAAGCTTGTCAATAAGTAAGTGTGTCTAAACATTTGGAGTGGCTATTGTAGAAATGAATGTTAATATGCAGAAAATTAAGTTGAATCATATTTGCAGCAGTTTTCAGTATAGACCTATGGACGTCTATCTAGTTCTTTGTGTTTTGTTGAATTATTATTGCCAAGGACACACAAACTCCACGTCCCACTTCGATTGCATTATACCACTTTACAAACAAACAAAACCTAGCTTTTTGGAAGTTGTTCGGCTTAGTTGCTCTCCTTCGTGCTGGATGTAGCTGGAATACAAAGTAACTGAAGCGGCATTGTTAAAGAAGATGGATGATGTTAGAGTTGCTGTTTCTACTTGGATACTGTTTTCATTAGCCTGACCTCACCCCTTCCCTTCCCACGTATCGCTCTCTCTCTCTCTCTCTCTTCCAGTCTACCCACACTCTCTCATCCTGCCTTCCTTTTGAAGCGGGCCCCAGCGCCCAAGGACAGTAACATTGAGCGAAATGAAAGAGAAATCAATGCCGCGAGCTCTGAGGCACAAAATACTAGACATCTAGGAATAAAGAGGAAAACCTAACAAACTGTCAGCAAAGACTAATTTCCCATAAGGTCTTCAAATAAGTAACCTTTCTAATCCTCATTTGTGCACTGCACGTCAGACTGAATGGAAACTTCAGCACTGGCTGATGTGAATTGATTTCTCTCGGCTGAGGAAGATATGCTCGGGATTGATTTACTTTCTGAATATTTGACAGGAGTGGGGGGATGTGACAATATTATTGTTGTAACCCTCAAACAAGTAGCTGCATGCCCTTTACCCTGCCTATGATCGAAATGGAGGAGAAAAATAATTGAAATCAATAACTTTTTATGACCTGGTGACTTTCCACAACATAATATACATTAATTGTTTGTGTATCTGTCACTAAAATCTGTGATGTGGAGTTTCTTCTAAAGTCCAAGCATTTGTTTACCAAGTTTTACAGAAATTTAGAGATATTTGTTAAAGTTGAGTTTACATTCTTTAGTGTAGTTTCAGTGGAATTTGTTCCCTTCTTATTATTAGATTTTCCTTTTGATTTTACAGACAGTAAAATGGGTAAAAGTACACACACTCTTCAGTGTAGTGTGGTGAGTGAATTGGATCTATTTTTTTAGTCCTTAATGTAGACTAGTAACAGACTAATACATTTAGGATAGTTAGGATAGAATGGCTAAATGGCGAAATAAATATGACGCATGTATATATATATATATATATATATAT
>CM067485.1:15848798-15866639 GCA_034552555.1 Semaprochilodus insignis | reverse complement strand
GAGATTGCCTGCAATGAAAAACAGCTGAAATTAACTGACAAATATGGTCATTACCCTGCCAGAATGCTAAAACTTGCTAGTGGATGAAACTTTTCAGCAAGATAATGACCCCAAACACACCTCAAATCCACACAGAAATCTTTGCCAGAGCACAAGATCAAACTTTTGCAATGGCCTCAGATTTTAACCACATTGAAAAGCTGTGATGTGTATTGAGGAGGACAGTCTGTACATGAAGAGCCAAGGGTGCCAAGGAACTGGAAATGTTCTACAGGAGTGGTCCAAGACTCTCATATTCACCAAATATTAATACTGTGGGTGTCAGTATTTTTGAAATTGTGTATGTTTTTATATTTTAAAATACATACATGGAGAATTATCTGCCCAGCTGTTCTTTACTCAGGTATGCGTTATTCCCTCACTATTTTACCTGCAGATAAAAGGTCTCGAGTTGATTTCAAGTCTGGCATTTGCATTTAGAATCTGTTCATATTAATGAGTCCAAAAGGTTGTCACCGCCAGTGAGGCAAACCTTCATTAGCTGAAAAGTCAAAAACCCATTGCAGGGGTAGGATGTGGCCTAAGCATACTTAGTATAGTGTGAGCTCAGAAACCCCAAATGGCCTGAAAGCAGAAAACAGAAATTAACTGTGGTGCATTGCAGAATTATTTAAAAAAAGTCCCATTCACTGCAGTTCAGATCAGGAACACCCTCCAGGAGGTTTTCCCTCATATTTGTGTCAAAGTCAACAATCAAGGGAAGAATGGAAACCATCGGTAAGCCTCAAAAACATGCAAATATCTACATGTTGTGCAGTTTTGGAACAACATCTTATGGACAGACATCTTATGGAAGTACCAAAAACATAGGACAAGAAGAGTATCAAATCAGTCAGTTGACCTCAGTTGAGCATGCATTTAACTTACTGTAGGTAAAATGCCCAAAGAACAGGCAGGAACTGCAGATTCCGGACCCCAGACAGTCACCGACTCCAACTGATTACAACAAGGATTAAAATGCCAGTTTAATATGTGATTGGTGTTTTGTTTAATTACTTTTGAGCCCCTGAAAATAGCAGTGTGGTTAAAATTTGTGTAATTCCTACACCATTCTCACTATTTGGATGTAGATATTTGGTGGAAATAAAACATTAAATGAGACCTGTGTTAAAGCCATGACACAGTTTATGGTTTTTAGTTTGTCCTTCTCCAATATTGTCAAACTCTGTAAATACAAAGAAATTATATTTCTACCAAAACTTAGCTTTGCGGTAAATGTCAGAGTTAGGTCTGTTCCCTGGGTGTATATACAGGTATTTACATAGTTATTTTCTATAAAGGATTTTATATATTTTACTAAATTAATATTGATGAGGAAGAGGAAACTTCTGGAGTTCTGTGTTCTTAGGCAGTATGCAGACCATCATCACTGGGTATAGTTTTCTGTTTGTAGGTTGACCCTGACCTCTGTTGGCCAAGGGCTGCAGAGAGATCAAGTGCACCATTCATCCTGCTGATCCCTGCGTTGTGACCCGCAGGCTTCTGCTGTGTGTGCTTCTGCTGAGTGGGCCGCCGCCTAGATACAGGGTGGTGGGGGACTACAAAAGGTCGAGGTAAACATGCTCCCCAATGGGACACACACACATACACACACACATACACACATAAACAAGCAGTACTGCTTTAAGTTAAAGGTGGAATTCTCAGATTTCTCACAGAAGAAACTTGTAAAAGAAGGCTGCGGTTCTCCGGGGGCACTCTGGCTCGGGCCGGAGAAGGTCGAATGGGGAGCCGAGGAAAGATAGCAGGAGAAATGGTAACAAAAATCATAGAAAATTCCGAGCTCGATAAATTTGAAATGAACAGAGGGCCCGCTGCTCGTGGAGGGCCTTTGTTGGGAGCCTATTTTCTCGGCGGAAGGCGTGCACTCCCAGGGTCAGAGAAGTTAGGAAAGTAATTAAAGCGGCTTGATTCAGCGCCTGCCGCGGAGAAAAGAAAGCAAGCTGTCATTCTGATTTAGAAAAAATAAATTACAATTTTAATAATGGGCCGTGGGATGGGGTGCAGCGATGTCTGGGAGCGCGGTTGGGCGGACGGTGAGTGGAGGTGTGTGTGTGTGTATGCGGGAAGGGTGGGGGTGGTCTAAGGGTTGCTGGCTGCCTACTTATCAATAGTTGCAATTTTTTGAAACCACATCGGTAGTACATTGCAGGAAGCACAAGTGCCCTTAAAAAAAGGAAACGCGGGGACATTAACATACTGATTTCATGCGCGTGGCAAAGGGCCTGTGCCAATATCAGAGAGGACTCAGCACTCCTATTGTCTGGCGGGACTCTGGTCTCCTCTGATATGAAAATTCAATTATATTATAACTAGATCTCGCCGTGCGTTTTGACAGTCGACGGTAGCCTCTTGCCAGCTGCATCGGTGTGGGGGACCAGNGTGTTGGAGAAGGAGGTGGGGGGTGGGGACAAGATTACCTAAATGTGTCGCGTTTAAGCGACGGAAGTTAATCGGCAATGCAGCGCCATTATCTCTCGCAGGTAATTCCAATACCGCCCCCAAATCTGTGTTTACTCCCGCACGCGCGCATGTTCTCACGATTCCACCTGCGGTTCACTTTCTCCAATCAGATCCACCGTTTCCTCTGCCGTTCATGACAATATGTGTTTATTTATGATTCCCCCTCTATCTGTTCACGCACTCCGTAAACAAGGCGGGCGTTTGGGGCAAATGGCATCATTTTTTCTGTGGCAAGCATTTTTTTTAATGACGTGCTCCGCACTTCTGCAGCTTTCGGGGAAGTTGACTTATTCATCGCGAATGTGCTGATATAAGAGTTTAAATGCCGGCGGCACTGGGTCGCGTTTTACCTATGCGCTTGCTGGAGGGCGACAGGAGTTCTGCCACAGCAGTTAAAAACAAAGTCTTAGTAGGAAGAAGAAAGTTTAAAATAAGTTGCTGATGGCAGCCGGCAGCGCCAGAACATTACCTGTTACCTGAAAAGTGATGTGGGCCGGGAGGATGCGAGGGCCAGAAATTCAGGAGTGAGGAGGGTAAGAGTCACAGTTCCACACAACTGTTCAAATCTCGATTCCAAAAAGCGAGTCAAAGAAAGTAATTCACAGCTTGACATCATTATTTGTGCTATGACGAGACCATGGCATGTTTACTACACTTCATGTATATAACGTGTTCCTCAGGAAAACAAGATTTAACTATACGACCTAGCAATTGTAAGATCTTAGACAGACAAACTAGCATAGCTGACTAACTGGACTAACCTAAGCTATAATAATGTAATTCCATGCTGCTGTCAGTTGATTTTCTCAGCGGGGAAATGTTTCAGTGCTGATTATAAGCCTCTGTTTTAAACACATCTACATTTACATTTGCTTCCATCAGAAGTAAATTACAGACACTTTTACAGCCTGCCTGGGCAGCCAGAGACAGCAGAATAGAACTATATGGAACTGAGTCCAAACCTTTGGAGTCAACTCTTAATTCCCAAATACCTGGAATTGGAGAATCTACTTCTTGGGATTGACTCCCTTCCCTAAATGGTAGTGTATAATGTAGCTAGTAAGGTAACCATTCTCATTATTAGAAATAAGGTGGATCTAATCATTTGGCTTCCATACCTGCAAAGGATTTACAGCTAAGGGTTAAAAATGACAGTTTGAATTATTGATTGTTGTTTTCTCAAATTATGTTTGAGTGGTATGGTAAAAACACTTGTAATTTCTTCCACATGTATAACACTACCACGTGATGCTGAATAATCACTTTTGTCTTAACACCTTAGCACTTACTCACTGCCCTCACCTCGGGTGAGAGAAGAGATACTAGCTATTGCCATTTAGCTCACTCATCAACAAAATTCTTCTTCTTATAGTCTGTGCACCTGTTAGGACATGTTTTTGTATGAAGCTGCTATATACAGGATTGTTTATGGACTACACCAATAGTGGAGACTAGGGTTGGGCATTCTGTCTTATTTTTGTTATCCTAGTAAACGAAAGGGCTAACGAACGTACAGCTAAAACAAATACCCAAGAAGAATACTAACATGGCACTAAAAATGTTAACATTTCTGACTATGGCTGTTTATGCTGTTTTATGTAATTCTATGTCATGTAGCTACCTATAGATATGTTATAGCAGGACATTATGACAAGGTAGGACAAGTCTGTCTGTACTTTCTCATCCTTAACAATGCCCATCCTTGGCAGTGCATTCACATTAAAGAGAATTCCACCAAATTTCCATACAGTTCCATTTTTGAGATGTAAAAGAGTGGTTTGATGTGAACTAGTTTTGTTGAGACTAATTTACAGTGGTTGTGTTAGGAACCAAAGAAACACAATATATGCAATTCAAATGTAACCATTTTATCTAAAACCACATGTGAGCCTTTGTGTGTCTTCTGAGTTTACATGTAATCTAACAAAACAAGTTTCCTGTGTTTCATTAAATTTTCCACTCAATAGAAAAAATCATAAAACAATGTTTCAGATACCAGGCAGCATGTTTCCATCCATTTTATGTAATAACTAGTGTAATAAATAGTTAGGCTTGGTTACAGGCACTAGCCTCTTGAGACATTTGGTTCCACTCACCACCACTGTGCACAGTGATACGTTTCTCTAAAACTGAGCATCTCTTATCGAATCACTCTGCTAACACTGTGTTTGCATCAAAATGTCTTCATTATGTAGATTTTTTGATCACTCATGTTTCTTAGTAATACAGGGTAGTATATTACACCTATTGCCAACATAATCCAGAACCAGCCGGATAGCTGGATAGTGTCATGAGTCAGTAATGCTCAGTCACTACACATCTCACCTATATCATCAGCACTGATCTCCATGGGCAATCCACACCCTTACTCTCACCATCACTCTGCACTTTACATGTAGCATATCTATAACTACACCTTCACATATAGACTGACATCTTGTTTGCCTTTTATCCATATATTGTATACTCATCAATACATCAATACATATCATAGCTTCTGATGGCGATATTCTGGTGTTTAGCATTGTGTGTATTTATTGTCTAATGTGTATTTTGTATGTAAGTACTGCAAGGGACTATGCACCTAAGATTTTCACTCACATTCACACCTGTGTAAATGTGACATGACAATAAATGTGATTTGATTTGACTTGTCACATTTTATTGTAAAAACAGAAATTGAATTATTATCATTGAATTATTATTCTGTATGATGTCACCGTCTTGACGGAAGGCAACAAGTACCTGTTTTGAATAATGGCACTTGGAACGCTTAACCAAGCACCCAGATACCCATGCGCATCTTTAATAGGGACATGTCCCCAATTTTCCTGGCTGTAAGTTACATCTATAATATTTTGTACCTTCTGATATATTTTCCTCTCATATAAACGTACTGCACTGCATTGCGTTTCACTTAGAGAAACTCCTCAGAGAGATTCTGGTCCAGTCTAGGCCTTCTCAATGCTGAAATCTGTTTCTCCTGTGTGTAATTACAAGACTTGCCCTTGCTTTTCTGAACTTTTCTGAATTCTGGATTTGTATGTTTCTTCTACCTTGGTGGGTGTTCAGATCCTATGACTTGCCCTTGATGGACTTGCGGCATATTTTGGCCTTACCTTAAGGTGAATGTTTAGAAAGAAGGAGAGATAAAAGAGGAATCGCATTATTGAAATATATGTGTGAAAGAGAGTATCTGAGGTATGTCCCTTCCGCTCTACAGATTTTAGTCTCCATTGTGTGTGTATGCATGCGTGGGGGTGTGTGAGTGTGTTCAGTGTATAGGGGCCAAGCGAGAGGCCAAGGCACAGGAAACGCCCCCCACTTCAACCCACAGTTCTGAGACCTGAGTGCAGCTACCCTATTAACCTAGAGCATAGTGCACACATACCTGCCTCCCCTCATTAGGCTGTGTTGAAGTACACGCTCACCCAAAAGGAGAAAAGAAACCCTAATTAGTATTCTCTGCAGGGCCACAACCATTAGCACTTAATTAGCACGAAGAGCACCCTTCATTCTGTGGTGGTGCGTGTATGTGTGTGTGTGTGTTTGTTCTGAGCGCAGTATGGCTGCATCTTCTCCACAAGCCGCAGCAAGTGGCCCTGAAAAGGTGGCCTTTGTTTGTGCATGCATGCTTGTGTGTTTGGGCCCGTTCTCTGGACTTTGTGTGCATGTGTGTGCTCTTTATAAGCCTTGCATCCAGTATGCAATGGGTTTTGATTCAGAAGCAGAATGAGACAGTTGCTATTCTTTTTGTTTCCCATTCGCTGTGGACATCTCAACTGTTTGGCGAGTGAGCCAAGGAACTTGACGCGTTCGTCTAATGTCAGTTTTAGTGCTGAACTTGCAATAAGTTGCAGTAAAGTAAAGTGTGCTATGTTGTGTGCTATTGTCTTCACTTAAATTAAAATATAACAGTATATCTAGTTCATAAGCAATGCAATTAAGGAATTCAGTCATTATTTCATTACTACACTCATCATTACGAAAGAAAAAAAATTGCATCCAGAAGGGATTAACTGACAGGCAAGAAACTTGGTGGCTGAGTTTGACATCGTGAGACATGCGATGATTAAAGTTTTATTCTCGATTGCGCATGTGACATAAGCAAGTACAGGTCTTATCGCAGTACTTGACTTACTATATTAGGTAGTTCTGTTATGTGTGCTTTCCATTCTGACTCGTCCTGTTGTGTTGGTAGCATCCTTTGCAAGTGAAGTATGACTCAGAGAAGAGTTTGAAAGCAATTCAAGCAGTTTAAAGAGTTGGAGAGGGGCTGCATCATCGGGCTCTTATTGACATTACGCGCTATTCTGGTCGTGCAGATACTACCATAGCTCACAGTTAATGGCAGTGGATAGAAAAAGGCACGCACCAGCAACATGAAGGATCTGGAATACCTACATGAACCATGGAGAGGGAGAGCCAATGGATTGTTCGACATGCATGACGTGACCCAACAGCCACAGTTGTGGACATTCACCGAGCAGTGATGCCCTCCATGAGCCATCCTGTTAGTGCCAGCACCATTGACAGATGGCAGCATGATGCAGGACTACATGCATGCAGACCATTACGATGACTGTCCTTAACATCACATCCACGTCGCCAAAGACTGCAATGGTGTATCACCCACCCCTACTTATAATTACAATCCCAATTCCAAAAGGGTGGGACGTCAGGTAAAATGCAAATGAAACCAGATAGTAGCTATCTGTGAATTCACTTTGATCTGTATTTAAACATGAAACAGTACAAAGACACAAAGATATTTAAAGTTTTACCCATTGGTGTTTGTAAATGTACGCTCATTCTGAAACTAATTTTTGTAACACATTCCAAGATGTTTGGACTGGAGCAATATGATATTGGGAACACTAAGAGATGTTTAGAAAAAGAATATTTTAAACAGTTGATGCAATCATGCATAGGTATAAAACGAGGATTCAGGAAAGCCCCTGTCCGTATTGTGCTTGCCACTTTGCCCAAAAAAAGGTATTAATGCTGAGGAGTGCATGCGCATTTTGCTGCTGCCATGTAGATGGTGTCTTTTTCAGAGACATCCCTGCTTGTTACAGCAAGACAATGCCAAGCCACATTCAGAATATGTTATAACAGTGTGTCTTTTAAGTAAGACCCGTTTATATATATATATATGTATATATAAACATACATAGCTTTTCCATTAATATTGTTCCAGATGCTTTTAGTAACCTCTATCACTCTGGTAGAGGTACATATTGATATGAATTGGATCTTACATTTGTTTTTTAAGCAGATGAGAAGCTAGAAACTTATTACAACTGGTGGTTAAAACTGGCTTGAACGGTAGACCTTGACAGTGGAGATCAGTAGTGGTTGCTGAGTGGTTGTTCACAGTTCTGATTATTTTTCTACCTCACTACTGTTCACATTGGCTGTGGTGACTTGATGATACACCACTGTACCTTTCAGCTTCCAGGTGTTCTAATTTGTTGGATATTTCTGTTCAGCTTCTATAATACATTCCTGTTCTGAATCCATTTCTAAAGGTTCCAGAAGGTTGTTGATGCATGTACTGCAAGGAGACAAAATATAAAATGTCAAAATAGTACACTACGGTAAAGGTTCCTAAATAGTTCTGGATGTAGTTTTTGGATGTTTGGTTCTGTACTGTACAGAATATATTTCAAACAGTGTATTCAGTATTCAGTCATCAACACTTAACTACATCACTGTACTTTCCCAGCCTGTTCACCTTGTGATGTTTAGTGGATATTGGCTCTTTGTAAGGCTTTAGCTTAACAGAAAGTGGCTTTATTTAGTGGGCTGGAGGAAGCTCTTTTGATGCAGCCTGTTTCCACTTCCCTCTTTACCTCCACTTCATACACATAGAGTGGACATGGGGGAGGAGATGTGGGGATTTGTCCTCTCTGCTCTGTCCTCTTGTCAGTCCCTGCTCGGCTCAGGTCTGGGCTGGTGGCACCTTTCACTTCCCGAAACCTGAGAGGCGGAGAGCTGTCATTTGCCAATTTGGTCTGAATGGGGCCAGGTAGCAGATTGAATGTCGTTTTCCCACCAGGCTTCTCCGTCCTGCCCCAGCATGGAGGGGGGGCTGGACCAGAGGAGGTGGGGAGGGATCGGCAGTAATGCTAGAGTCAAATTAGCGCTTTGATGGCAGGTAATAGTTTGAGATGGGTGCCACTGACGTGGATTTTCAGGAAGAACACGGCAGGGTCTCTCGCGCCTCTTTTTTTTCTCTCTCTCTCACTCTCTCTCTCTCCCTTTCTCTCTGTCTGCCAGCCAGGCTGGGTGCTGACACACCTGTAAGATTATACTCGGCTAACCTCTGCTGTCAAGACTGTAATTTCTCCCTGATCAATGTAATTATGCAGCTCCAGTGCCCTCCTTGAGCTCAAATGGCCAGCCCGGTGCCCTCACTCTGGTCAGGTAACCCCAATTAACTTCTTGCCTTTGTATGTCACAGAAGCAGACACAAAACAGACCATACGACAAGTGTACACCACAAGTGTCCATATGGGCCTTAATCTGCCATTAGAAAACAGTGTATTCCTAGTTTAGAGTGAAATAGAGTGGAAATGCAGTTTTCTTCTGTCTAATGTTGATACTGTGGGTTGTGTATTGGCTAAAGTTTGCAGCCTGTGGCAGTGGGAAGGGTGTGGTTGTGAGAGTAGATGGACAATGCTGTGCTGAGAAATGTCTCAGGGTGGGGTCACAGGTTCTGGTAGTGGTGTCTGTTCCAGCTTCAAAGGAACAATTGCTAGTCTGGGATCTTGATACTCAACGTGTTTTCCTAGAGATGTAACACAAATAAAGATGCACACACAAATAAATTCTAACACAAGGGAGAAAAAACATTTTAGACACAAATGCAGGTACTCATGCAAAATATATTAGGTAACATTCAACTCAACCAAAGTACTAAGTAGTACTGGGATCTCAGTAGTGGAAAACAGTTTAGCAATTTCACAAATATTTCCTTCATTCACGTTGATTTATTACTTCTGTACATCTTAAAGTTCTAATTTATATTGTCCATGTTGAACATTATTTTGGGGGCATGTTTTGCCTTGTGCTTGAGTTTGAAGGGGAAAAGGTGTTAAATGTGGGGGCGTGTTTGCCTTGTTTATTTTTGATGTTTTTCTTACAGAAATACTCCCATCTATGCTGTAGTTCAATATTACCACTCTCATTAATATAAGCCCAGTTCAGTTGCAGGTACAGTGCTGTGCAAAAGTCAATGTCAAGATTTTGATGTTAAGTGCAAAGTAAATGTTGAGCTGTCTTCTTGTTCTGGAGCTTTTCTGAAGCAGAAGAGCTTTGTTTTCTCTTCTCTCTTGAAGGTGAAAGCTTTAAGTTCTGTTAGGGATTCCATTTTCTCTGCATCTTTTAATCATTTAACTCCAGTTTAGGAAATTCCTGTTTTTTTGTGCTTTTCCCCTGTGAATATATATTAACTATTTTGAGTGGGAATTACGACATGAAGGGTGGTCTCTGATTTCTGCAGAATATTATGCATATATAAAAATAATTCTCACAATACATAAAATGTTATATTACCTTAATCTATTCAATAAAATGGAGTCAGTATAAACAGACCTTGCTACTTCAGCATGAAAGTGCAGTTGTGTTACAAGTAGGTTTCTTTAGAATGGCATTGTTTGTGGATCAAAGCTAATTTTAATTCATTCACGAAACAGTTTATTTTCTCAATGTTGGCAACATTTCTAATTTAAACAACCCAGTTTTTGAATATGTTATAGTGCTACTATTCTACATAGGTTCATAGGATGATTTCCTAATGATTGAGAAAACTGTATAATTCTTAGAATGATTTTTCAGAATGCTTAGTGTTTGAAGGTGATAATCAGTTTTTGAGACAGGCTAGAAAAGACTATAAATAAAAAATCACACTGTATTATCATAAGTAAGTTTATAAGTTCTTGACCACCCCATCAAAACAAACCTTAAACATATAAAATACTGTTTAATAAAAGATCTTAAAACACCTAGTGTCTAGCCTGTAGGATTTCAATCTGCACAGTTACATTACTGTTAAATAAATGAACAGCGGTGATTATGGCTTTGGACAGGGGTGTGCTTGTAATGAGAAAACATGTAGGAAACATGTATATGTATATTTGCATGGGAATATTTTCTTCTGCATGTTTTTTCATTACAAGCATATTAGTGAAAAGTCTTTAGCCTCTCGCTCTCTCAGGCCCTCTTAGACTGTATACTGACAGATGAGAGGTTAAAGGCTTGTTAAATGTCTGTATTAATCTGCAGCTGTCACTTTGACAAAGACGGAAACAGGACACCGTTAGCTGTCAGGAGCCATCAAGGCAATCGGAACAACAATTAAAGGCTGAAATGGATGAACCTCATGGAGATCACCATTAGGATGGTCAATGGGGAGAAGCTTTCAGTTGATGCTGTTGAAAAGAAACAGTAGGATTTTCTACTCATATGGTCACATCTATTATGCATCTAAAGCTGCTGATGTTTGTGGTTCATGTTGAGCTGATTCCCTGTGCTATAACGTACAGCATCAGAGAGCATTGTCTCAGAAAGAGACAAGTTCTTTTTGTGTCCATTTGTGCGTTCTCTCTCACTTTCTCTCTCTCTTTCTCTCTCTTTCTCTCTCTCTCTCTCTCTTTCATGTGTTGAAAAGAGATGTGCAGCTCCAGGTCAGTTTCCCTCGCCAAGTTTTGCGGGCCGCCATGTTGTCTATTCTGCTCAGCTATTTAAAAAATGTTGAATATCAACAATGGCTTTCACTGGGGCATTGTCAACTTTTGTATGAAGCAATCTTGGCTGAATGCGATGGCTCACAGTGCAGGGAGGGCGCGGGATGGGCGATCGCCACCCGTCTTCCTGCCTGCCTGCCTCTCTCTCTCTCTCTCTCTCACTTTCTCTTTCTTTCTTCCTCTCTCTCGGTCTCTGAGCTGCACAGCCAGCCGGAGGGTCTCGCGCCGGCTTCAGCACTGCTCCCCGGGTCTCCACAAGCCCCCCTGGAAGGAACGGAGAGAGGGATGGAGAGGGATGAGCGCGAGGTGGTAAGTGTCTTTCTGGAAACTGCTGTTGGGAGGCTGAAGTGCTGAGGCAGCGATGAGAGTGGGGGGGGCGGGGTAGGATTTGCATCACATACACTAACTGTGTGCTCGCTGGCACAGATTAGAGCTAAAACGGCAAGTTAGAACATGGAGAAACTGAGCAGCCTTGCTTTGTGGGGATGTTATTGTATGTTTTAGGCTTATCTTGCGTACTTGATGAGCTAATTAAGTTAAATATATATATAAATAAATATATAGTTGTGTTTATTTTTTCTTGAAATAAAAACATTCAAATACGTTTTACATGAATACATTTCTAAATGAATACGTTTTCAAGTAATATGCCGTCACCTTAGCCCATGATTTTTTGCCCATAAGAAAAGCGTAGCCTAAATTTTGACAACATTTTATGAGATCGTTTGAAAAAGCGAGCTGAAGCAGAGAAAGCATTCGCCACATCCCATAATGTGCCCATTTATATGTGTGTGTACAGTATGTGTTCATGTGTGGGGCCAGTGAGAGAAAAGGGAATGTCTTTGTCAGGCTGTCACTTGGAGTAGCCAGTAGCTGTCTTAGTCGCGTCCTCTCCAGTGCAACAGCAACAGCTTGTATCTGCCATTGACATGTCAGTCTCCAGGGCTTTCAGCTGTCAAGCCCTCTAAACTCTTCTCACCCCTGCAGTGTGTGTGTGAGTGTGTGTAGTTGGGGGGGGGGGGGCTCTACAGTCTGCAAAGAATGTTCAGCTAGCAGTCAGAGCATCCAAACCAAAGAAGCAGTTACAGTTATGCATGTGCGTATTTGGATACTGTTTTTTTTCAATGGAAAGGGAAATTCCACCGTTATTTCAAAATTCATGCATTAAGATGAACTGCACATGTTCAAGTCAAAATTATTCACTGTGGTGGGGATAGAAACCGTCTGAAGAGCTCAGTTAAATGAAGTTGTTATGACTATGTTGCTTCATGTCTGTGACATTGCTTTTTGAAGGTTTTGGTCTAAAATGTATTTTGCAGAGTTACATGTAAAGTGTTGTAAGGCATGACAAAGTTCAGAACCTTACAGATATTCAGAACTGTTTTACCATGACCTACATTAAAATCCATCTGTTGGTTCCATGGGCATTTTGCATAGTTGATAAAATGGCTATATTTGTGTTGTAGATGTCACAACCCCAAGTTCCTATCACCACTGTTGTAAAGAAATCTGAGTTGGTAAGTTTCTCAACAATGCACCATTCCACTGCAACCCGTTTAATTACAAGCCAGTTATTTAATTATGCAGACATAAAAAACTGGTGGGATTCCCCTTTAGTGGATAATGTGAGGGAATGCATTTCCAATCCAGCTAAAGCACACAAAACAAACTGCACTTTTGGATTATGGACACATAGACACAATGTATGGACAAAGCAATTCATGTACATTATTAGCACCCTCTTACGTTTCACAGCACTCCTCTGCTTCTGCAATTACTTATTCAGTGTTGAGCTTATATATGTTAAAGTTATTTTGCTACTTATGAGTAACAGGTTCAGTTGTTATATACAGAAAGGCAGCCCAAGAACTCTCAGCCTACTGACCTTTTCCTTCTGTCTCAGCTCTAACTGATATTTATGATTACTGCCAATTTTAGAGATGGGAATAAAAACACAACCTTATATTTTGTGGCATTTGGGCTGATTCTCACTATAGAGTAGTGTGGCCATCCTGGATTGTCCGGTGTGGACGTTTAAGTCTCCTCTCTGTTACCTCTGGCAAGGTGACCAGCAACCTCCAGCCACACTATCCATTATCCTGTCAACAGCAGCAGGTTTTCACCACAGTTTGCAGGGCTCCCAGAACACTGGCCATAATGAATTCATCAGTAATCCCCACACTCATCTCATCACGCCCAAGGTAATTAATACATTTGGAGGGCGATGGCTAACTCTTAATTAAATTATGCCTCTTTTAATGAGACCTTTATGCAGACTAAATTTATTGCCAGTATCTCCATTATCAAGTGCTTGGCAGGCAACAGAGATTTGTCTTTTTCACCCCAAATCACTCCCAGATTAGACGTAATGGAGCCCATGATTAATATATCAATTTATACTTGTTTGTTTCTTTCTCCCAGATTTAATAAATTACCTTCCATAATTAGTTCAGCCAGCCTCCGCTGCTGCCAAGGCCTTGATTTCCGCAATTAATGCCCAAAGTACTATCTTTAGATATTCATTTTAAAATAATTTACTGATAGCAACTTTGTGGCATTAATCATATTACAAAAAATTAGGTGTATTTAATGAATTAAAGATATGCCTTGCAAAATTAATTGCACTTTTCCACAATATTATCTTTAACTAATGAGGGCTTGACAAAGCGACTGTTTCATTTTTAAAACGGACTCAGATTAGTGGGATCTCAATTATGTTTAAAACAAAAGCCGACTGCTTGCCCCAGCTTGGTGCAAAGCAAAATCCGACCACTCAGCACTCTTGGCTAAACAAAAAAAGGGAAAGTTTCCATTGTTTTGGAGAAACTGTACTACATGGCAATGATTCAAAAGATACATGGAAAATAATGAGGTCTGTAATTAGCCTTGCAGACAGTAATGGCATTTCAAATTCTGATCCTTTTTTTTTTTTTTTTTTTTGCAGGCCCAAGTTTGACTGACAAAACCAGTGAAGACCACAGTTAACTCTTTCTGTACATTCTTCTAAAAATAAAAAACAAAGAAAAACACATGGAAATTGTATCTGAAATTCGCAGTATATGCACTTTATCAAATCTGCGGGGGCCTTTTGTACAATCTGAATAGTATCAACACTAGTCAAAGTAAAGACAGGAGTGCAGTACTTATCTATACAGATCTTTCTGCATGAATGTGGCCTAATGGTCTTGTGGGTGTAATCCCTCCATGGCCATCTCTTAATTCAGAGACAGTGTCTTGTACAGAGAACTCAGTGGTCCAATCAAAAGTCTATTTATAGTAATTTTCTGCTTAATTAAATCAGTGGTTTAATTGAAATTAGCTTTCAGTCCATACAGAATAAATGTAGTCCTGAGAACTATTTTCATTTAACGCGTCATGGACCAAATATGCTGGTATTAGTGTTTCTCTGCAGATTTCCTCCTGAAACTTAAAGATATTGTAGAAAAATGTTGCAAACAGATTGTGATTCAGTCCATGTGCTGCATGTCCTAATGTGAATGTGGATGATGAGGGCACATTTGCTTCATGCTGCATTAGATCAGGCGTCCTATTTGTCACTGGCTGTTCAAAGGCTTCTACAGCTCTTGCTGGGCCTGCTCTCATTTGCAGCTTTGACCTTATTTATCTGGATAAGGCATGGTCTCGAAGCAAGTGCTGAGCATGTTCACCCTCAGCGCTTCAGGAGCAAGGAGTTCTAGGTGGTCACGCCTCGTCTCCTCCTCCTGCTCCTGCCGTGTTAGGGAGATTACAGCAGGGGCTGTGCCCACGGCCATTGCACGACCCCCGTTACCCCTGTAAAATAATGAGCAAGGATGTGCATGGCCTGCTGAGAAAGAGAGTTGTCAGGGTCAGGCACTCTTCATACACAATTATAGTCGGAAGTGGTGTGGCGGGTCTTTCAGCCACTTGTTGTGAAGTGGCCAAGTGCAAACTGTGGTGTGCAAACTTTTGCTTTAACAGAAGTGAACTACCTGCATATTAGCATATTATGGCACTCACTCTCTCTGCATCAAGAGCATCCTCACTCATGAATAACAGGTGAATGCTTAAGAATAGCAAAGACAAGAGTGCAGTACTTATCTGTACTGATCTTTCTGCATGAATGTGGCTTAATGATGATATTGGCCTAAGAAATGGCCTAATGATTTTGAGCTAAGAAAGTGGCCTAATGGCCTGGCTGAAGAATATTTTTTGAAGAATTTTTTTTTTTTTTTGCAGGTAGTATTGACCATGAACTGGGTCTTGGTGTCGTGACTGCACCTACAGGCAGCACTGCCCTCGATGAGGACACAACAAGATGGGTGAGTTGAGTTGTATGGGGGTGTTCATGTCTTCTTTTAAAGAGAGCACAGTAAAGACATACATTGCTAACAGGGGTAAAGCCACCAATAGTAGAGCAGTAGCTATTCTGTTTGGGGAGTTATATAGAATTTTTCCCCTCATTTCATCACAGTTCAGTTAGTTAAGTGGTGTGATATGAAGTGTGTTCAATAAACTTGGTAGGCTTCTCAAGAAAATTATCAAGTCAGAGTTATCCACAGTGGTGTTGATGGGAACCGGATGTCTGAAGAGTTTATTGCTTGTAAAGGCTGTCTCACAGAAACATGACACGACTTGTTTACATGACTTGTTTGTGAATACGCTGCTTGTTTCCTGAGACTTTGGAGCTGTATATAGTAAAGAGACGTGTGCAGGGAGTTGTAATTTTTATTTATTTTGATTTATGTGTTTATATTTATCACTGTTTTACTACTTTCAGTAGTACACAATCTCAGCAGGCCTGTGGAGGCGTGTCTGTTGGTTTGTATAGTAAATATAATGACTACATTTGTGTTTATTATGTTTTAGATTTCACAGCCTCAGGCTCCCATCTCCACCGCTGCAAAGAATTTTGACTTTGTAAATTTCTCTACAGTACACCAAGTCATACCAAACCACTCTGATTGGCTGTGTTTGATTCTCAGTATAATTATGTAGATGTTTAAAATAAATAATAATTAAATAATGTTACTGCTCTTTAATGTGAAAGACTGAGTTTACTAACTCTCTACATACTTCACATGAAAAAGGGTCTGAAGCGTTACAGTCAGCATTGATGGAGTTCACTGTTGCGTTGGTTAATGGCAGTGCCCTCGCATTCACGTGTAGTTCAAGTAGACTGTGGTTACAGGAATATTAGTAGACAGTTTGAAAGGAGACCAGGAGGTGAAAGAATGTTGCCGAAATGTAAGCTAATGCGCAGAATCGTGTCCTTATAAAGGTTAAACTCAAATAATAGCCCTGAGTAAATTACTGAGGGATACAGAACCCTCTGCTTCTGATCATTTATTAGCATAATTTCAGCTACTATTTACACTGCTGACGACTGGAATTTGACTTCTGACATCCTTTTCCCAGCATAATGAGAACGATTGTCCTGCCGGAACGGTGATGCTCTTCTCTTTACTTTTAAAGCAGATCTGATCACGTGAATTAATCAGCTAAAATTAATAGATTAATAGATTATTCTATCTTGCTAGATTCTGTTAAATTTTGTTGGTTTTTACTACACGGCATTGCCCCAGATCAGACAGCTGGGTATTTATTTTCCGTATTATTTTGGCGGGAGACTAGGATGGGAATGATTGTGTCTGTACTGTAACTGAGCGGTGAATCTGACTGTACCTGTGTCTAAGCGAGAGGGCACTGCAGCCTTTCAGTCCGGCACAATGAGAGGAGCAGAGCGAGCTTTCAGTCGCATCTTCATTTGCATGGCCAGTCCAAAAAAGAAATCATGCAAATCCTAATGAGACTGCCTCCATTGTGGCTGCAATTGAAAAACCATTCTTGGTTAATTACCGAGGGCTGAAAGGCCTTGTCCGCAGTCACTGAGCTAAAATAAAACAGGTTATTGATTCTCCAGTTTACAGGGTTTTAAATGAGCGTTAGCGCGGTGGTCCCTGCTCCTCTGCTGTGCGCTACGAGCAGATTATTTGGGACTTTTATTTTGAGTGAGTTACTTCTTAGTGTTCTATATTGTGTGACATTATAACACATAAACACCGCATTTACTTTAGCGACTCTTTATTTTGCCGTCTTTCTTTGTGGCTGTAAAAGCTACTGCTATCCAGCACAGTAAGTGTGTTCGTTAGTCCAGGATGTGTAGTAATGTATGTGGTTTCGGACGCAGCCGTAAGCCAAGCTTACAGTTCTAGCTTGATTGTTTTAAAGAGGAAATGCGCCTCACTTTAACACACACTGAGTATATTTGATCAGCAATTACCTCATTTCTGTCTTATATGACGCAGTAAATAGCTGCGTTCGTTTTTGCAGCCCAGTGTTTCCATCGTTTACTGAACGTCCAGGCTCATTTTATTTTACTGATTTGTTCCAATTAGCAAATGAATGGTCATTGACGGATTACAAAAAAAAGGACAGTTTAGCAGAAATCTCGGGGGCGGTGGTTGTGGAATTATTTAGTGTTGTAAATATTAGTTAATAATTAATAATAATAAAAGGAAAATTACAAATAATAATAATAATAATAATAATAATAATAATAATAATAATAATAATAGTAATAGTAATA
>CM067485.1:15735927-15844339 GCA_034552555.1 Semaprochilodus insignis | reverse complement strand
GGGGGGGGGGGGGGGGGCGTGCGCTGAGCGCTCTGATTGGTCCGCACCGCGGCTTATTGTCACGCTGTCAGTCCCAATCACATGGCCGGGCCTCTATTAACAGCTGAGCTCGGCCTACGAGTTTTGCAGAGTTTGTGTGGCACGGCAGAGAGCCAGAGGGAACCGAGGAGAGCCTCAGCAGGGACTTTCACTTAGACTGATGCAGTTTCAGGTCTTCAACTTTTGCTCGTTTTTTGCTCGCTGCTTTTGGCACGTGCTTTAGAGTGTTCTAAAGCTTCAGCTGCTTGTTTTTCTTTCGTTCAGTTGTTTTTTCCTTTACATTTCTCCCGTATGCGAGTGTCGTGTTGAGACTCAAAAGTTGTCCGAATGTATAACATGATGGAAACCGAGATTAAAACCCCTCTGCCGCCGCAGACCAACACGGGCTCGGCGGCGGGCGGGAAGAACGGCACCGGCGGTGGCGGGGGTGGAGGCGCGGACCAGGACCGCGTGAAGCGCCCCATGAACGCATTCATGGTGTGGTCGCGGGGCCAACGGCGGAAGATGGCGCAGGAGAACCCCAAGATGCACAACTCGGAGATCAGCAAGCGCCTGGGCGCCGACTGGAAGCTGCTGACCGACGCCGAGAAGCGGCCGTTTATTGACGAGGCCAAGCGCCTGCGTGCCATGCACATGAAGGAGCACCCGGATTACAAGTACCGGCCGCGGAGGAAGACCAAGACGCTGCTGAAGAAGGACAAGTACGCTCTGCCGGGCGCGCTCCTGGCGCCGGGCGCGGGTGGCGTGATGGGCGGCGCGGGCGGCGGAGGGGGCGTCGGGAGCGCGGCGGCAGCGGCAGCGGCGGCCGCGGCGCAGAGGATGGACGGCTACGCGCACGTGAACGGCTGGGCGAACGGCGCGTACTCGTTGATGCAGGAGCAACTGGCGTACCCACAGCACCACGGCATGGGTGCACCGCAGCTTCAGGCGCCAATGCACCGCTACGACGTGACGGGCCTGCAATACCCCATGATGTCGTCGGCGCAGACGTACATGAGCGCGGCACCCACGTACAGCAGTGTGGCGCCCGCGTACGCACAGCAGAGCGCGAGCTCAGTGGGCCTGGGTAGCGTGGGCTCCGCATGCAAGACAGAGCCCAGCTCGCCGCCGCCCGCCGTGGCGTCGCACTCGCAACGCGCGTGTCTCGGCGACCTGAGGGACATGATAAGCATGTACCTGCCGCCCGGGGGGGACAGCGCCGAGCACGCAGGCTTGCAGGGCAGCCGCCTGCACAGCGTGCACCCGCACTACCAGAGCGCGGGCACGGGCGTGAACGGGACACTACCACTGACCCACATCTGAAAGACTTTGTGAAATGACGGGGTTGTTGGGGTGTTTGGGTTGGAAAGGGGACGAAATGGGGTGGGATGGGATGGGGGGTGAAAAGGACTAAGTACTTCGGATACTTGAACATTTATGATTTGCAAAAAAAAAGAAAGAAAAAAGAAAAAAAGTCTTTTTCGTTTTGTTAAAGAAAAAAGGTGAAAATGAAATTATTTTTAATCTCAAACGAGTTGTCAACTTAAACTTTGAAAGAATTTTATGACGACATATCATGGACTGAATACTGAGTTTTGGTTTGAATGTTGCCCTCAGATGATGATAATAATAATGATAATAATGAAGCTAACGCAATCAACTTCTGTACAGAAGAATTGGACTTTAAAAATGCCATCAGATTTTCTGTCTATGAAAAAGGCACGTGGCTTCGTCAGGAGGCTGTTGTATTCCAGAAAAAGAAAAAAAAAAACAGAAAAAAGAGAAAAAGAAAGAAGTAAATGAACCCACTGGAGGGAGAGAACGTTCACTCATGTAATGTTTACACTTCGTTTGTAGAATGTCAATTTTGTTGGCTGTGTCCAGATCTGTGTAGTCTTCTTCTTCTTCTCCTTTTGCTCTTCGTTTGTGCGCTTTGTTGAAATGAAAGACTGTGCTGGCCGCGAGCGCAGAGGTCTGTTTTATTTATAGCACGTTGTTCTTTTTTAAAGCCTGTGAATCATTCGTCTCGTTTCAAACTGCTGAATTTCTTCTGTTTGTTTGCTTGTGAATCTTTCTTTCTGTGATGTTCGGACACTATCAGGTTTACCCGTTGTGTGGGACGGAGAGTTTTATTTAAACCGACGTTTCTACTCTTCTTTTGAGACCATCCTCTATTCTCAAATCCCGAATAAATTTGTACAAAAGAATTCTCATGTCTAGAAATCTCTTTTTCACGGGGGGCGGATCGCTGACACTTGCCGCTCTGTTCTTTGCTGTTCTGTTCTTTGCTGTTCTTCACAGGGAAAGTGCTCCGTTAAACGTGGTAGCGAACGTGCTGGAGTTGGGTTTGAACTCAATCGCGCTGCAGGACCTCACACTGTTGGCAGTGCAAACTGCGACTAAGTTTAAAACCGGGTCTAACTTCAGCAAAGTGCAGTCGTGATAGGAAAACACACACACCGACTCTTTCACTCATCTGCTTCATTCGAGTCTCAAAACTGGTCGAATTAACTTCTTCAGTACCTTAACTCTGGGTCTTTGGTTGGTGTGAACGCTGCTGACTCCCCTAATGGATTGAATAAGACCACCTTTACATATATCTGAGTCTTAATTAACTGCGTTTTAAACAGCAGAAGGGATCAAAGGGCAGTGCTGCTTCCTCACTTGTTGATCTTGCCAAGCAAAAATACAAGCACTTAGGAAATGACTGAACTGAACTGAGTTAAAGAGCAGACTTAGTTGCTGTAAAAAAAATAAATAAATAAAAAAAAAACAGCACAAGGTTTAAAAGGTCCAGCAGTGTTTATTGCTGTAATTGGGCCACTCTTCTTCAGTTGCCTTCATCAGTATGTGTGGTCAGTTAGCCTGTACTTAGCAGTTACAATACAGAAAACCAACCATTAAATATACTTACTGTTTGTTACTAGTCCACACAGTATCCCAGTCTATGAAAATCTTTCATAGGGGTGTTGCATTGGTCCTGGAGATATTTTGTACTGTGTTGTAAATGTAGACTCACCTTATTTTACATTCATGTTGAACTCTCTGCTAATATTCGGTGGTCAGTGTGAGGATGAGTTGACAAGCGATCCTCACATCATCATGTGAAATTTCTCAGAATTAATTAATTAATTCATCCATTTAATTAATTCATTCATTAATTTGCCACATGTCACATATTATTGCTCAGTTGTTCTCACACCGTTCAAAGACCTTCATTTGATTGATATCACAGTCCTACAACAACATAAGTGTCCTGTACTCTACTGCTGAAACAATTTGTTTATTTAACTTACTGGCCTTTAAATATTAATCTCATTAAACCTTCCTGGAATAATGAATAAAGATAAATGTTAACATGTGTTTTCAGCTAAAACACCACATTTCTGTTTAACACTACAGGCTGCTGATTTGAGATCTTTAGGATAGGCGGTCAGTTCGGCAAATCAAAGAGACAGCTCGTCGGCTGCTGTGCAGTAGTACAATAGTGCCACTGCACCTGACACCTTCACAGCAGGGTGCTGGGACAGGCCCAGGACCTCCTGCCGCAGGGCGCCCTGGGCTCCATTCCCCTGGGCCACAGAGAGGGGCAGAGCAGAGGCTGCCCGCCTTCCCACACTCGCCACTGGGTTTGATCTGTGGGCTCAGCTCGGCACTGGGATTAGCCCTCTGCACCTCTATGGTACGGCAGAAGATTAGATGGACCTCCCCGCATTCACTAGCCGGGTCTTAAGTCAGTCTAGCGCGGCAGCGGCTGCCTGTCAGCTAATCACACTCTCCAGCTCATTTTTTTGCAATTAAGCAGCTTTGGCTGCACAGCTGGGCTCGGTCTGAATCTGTGTGCAGTGCTGAGCACAGAGAATGACGCTTCTTGGACATCTGTCCCGAGGTGCACTCAGTCCAGAACTTTTAGTGTTTCACCCCTCGGTCACCCTCAGGTAGACGGGCACCTGATGCATTAAGGCCTTTAGGAAAAGAGGACATAATGCTGCTGTAGGTGCTTAAACTACCGCTGCTGTTGCCTAAAGAACCTTTCTTTTAAAAGATGTGTAAGTGTAAAGAAACTTTTTTGTATATGAATTTAAGATTTACCTAGAACCAAGAACCATATAAGAATTTCTTTTGCTAAGAGAGGTAAAATGACTAGTTGTGGGAAAGGAAATGGTAAAAGAAGAACAGTTTATTGGTGAAAATAACTGTTCATGTCTCAGAGAAGTGTCATATTAATCATGGTATAGTGGCACATTTTTGCAAACAATGTTGTTAATTACAAGTATGCTAATTGTCTAAATGTTTTAAGCAGTCTTACAATTATGAGCACATTTAGCTCGAAGTGAGTGTGTTGGAATGTTGATATGTTGATGTGTTGAAATGTTGGAATGATGTCTGTCAAAAGTTTTGGGACCCCTAGGTTCTAAAAGCTGTGTTTAATAAGTGTGTTTTCTGTGCATGTTGTCTTTGTTGGCTTGCAGTAACATATTAAACTAAATGCTGTTTAGATCTTGTCATTTCTCAGTGCAAGAGTGTAAAACCGGAGGACTATTTGTAATAGGGAAATTGACATGCCGAATGCGTATCTGATTTGAGAGGAACACTCATCACCTTTTTAAAGCACTTTTGAGACAAGTGTTTTTCAGCGTGTGCTTTGGACAACATTTTGAGGAAGAAAACTATGAAATCGTTCATTAGACACGACCCGTTCCTTACCCCGAGGAAGAGGCAGGATAGACAATTAATAAACAATAATAAACTTCAAACATGAATGAATAAACAATGATAAACATGAAGTACAGTTATGCACAAAAGTTTAGGCCCCCCTAGTCAACTGACATGTTTTGTTGCTTTAAGTAAAAACAAGTTAACCCGCTCTCTACAGCTTACACACCTCTACACACATTAACAGACACTTTCTGTTTATTGGCTGAATTTAACATGAAATGTGACTGATGCAAAAGTTATGGGACATCTTTTATTTTATTTTCCAATATAATAAACTCTGTAAATGAATGGAAATTGTACACTATATGTATTTATATATTATCTATATTATCTATATATTATCTATATTTATAGGAAAATGCCTTATTTAAGCTTGTTCCCTGTAGAGGATGTGCTGACATATTTTCACTTCAATCTATAGACCACATTTAAATTTTTGCATACAGCAGTAAATAACTGATTCATGTCCCACATGATTTGACAGGTGTATTTTTTTGCTTATTTGAAAAAAAACCCTATTCTCAAAATGCTGAAAGATGACAGGATCTGCTTTTCATAGGAGCTCCGAGAGATTCCTGAGGATTACTTATAAATAGCATTTCATTTTTGCCACACATTGATGTCTATAATGCTGTGATTCATTTGCACAGATTAGTGACAACTCCTTTTTAAAATAGTACTGAGAATGAGTTTATTTAATGTGTGTGAGTTTTGCAGTGGCAGCTGAAACAGAGTGGTGGGTAACCCCATGGGGCTCTCTCTGGGCAGGGAAACGGTTTGGCAAGGCGAGAACTGCCCTAACCCCCAAGAGAGCGGCCCGCTGATCAGTCTCTCTCTCTATCTCTTTCTTTCTCTCTCTCTCTCTCTCTCGTGCTCACTCTCACTCTTGGGCTCCACACTGTCATGTGAAGCACTGCTGTGCCCACTCAGCAAGTGCAGGCATATCCTCACTTCCATCTGCCTATGACCTCACTGGGGCTGTTTGTTTAACCCCCTCTCCAAACCAACCTAATTACAGACCACTGCAATCGTGCACAGTTTAGACTGCGTTCAGTGCTTCCTAGCGGTGTTTCCCCATGTTCTCATAGTCAATGCCTGTCTTTTTTTTTTTTCTCAATTAATTATTGAAATGTTACATCCTCTTAGTCATTATTTCTAATCGGCAAGATATAAGCACATCCTATTTGGTCTAAAATATGTAGCTACAGATTAGTGGATGACAAAGCTAAGTGAGAGAAATAATAATGCCTGTATTAATTTTGTTTGTCAAAACAAGCCTGTCCCGTAAGCCATAGTGGGATACGCCTTGCTTGAAATTGTGGCAAGTTTATCTGGTATTTGAATTCCTTGCGTCAAACGCTTAGACCTCACCAAGTTGAAATCTGAAAATAGGTGACTGTCTGAACTGGTTCTATGGTATTCTAAGGGTGCCACACAGTGCTTGCGGCCACACTATGGTTAGAGTATTGATCAGCGTGGCTTTATGGCAATGAAGGCTGGCTCCGGGCAGTGCTCTCAGGCCTTTCCACTGGGCTGAAGCCGCCGTTGGCCACAGGACTGACAGGCGAGTGGAGTTGAGAGGGAGGGGGTGGAAGAGGTGGAGGGGTGGGTTAATCCCCTCTGAACTGGGGCAGATGTTGTTAACGAGCCCCTCTCAGATCAGCTCCCGCCGTGGGAAAATGGCATCCAATCCTCACGGGGTCAGGGCTTTGAGCTGACCCTCACCGACTCATCCCACCTCAGAGAGCCGGCCATTCTCTTGCACTTTATTTAAGTGGAGGTCGCACATCTTAGACCTATGGGCATTATCCTATGTTCCTATTAACCGTCCACGGACTGTCCTGTACTACCTCCATCTTTCGCATAAACTAGAAAATCCCCAACTTCTACTAGATCACATTCCTTTACACCTGTTATTTTGGCCCCGTCCAGAAGCATTGCAGTGATTCTGCTGTCATGTACAGTTCTGGCTGTGGCCTCAAGACTGAAAGATAGCAAGCTCTGGGATATGAATATCTGCCACGTATTTTTGAGTTTATAACATGACAGTTAGGTAGAGCATGGTTGTATTTTGTCTATGTGTGCGCCGGCTTGCTTGTCCTGTTGCCCTGATGTCTGCTGTTAATAATAGCCGTAGTTAGAACTCTATAGTGTATCACAATCACAAAGAATGCAGGGAGTGAGCGGTATAAAAGTTGGCTGCTGCTTCACGTTGTGCTCAGCCCTGAAGTCCAGGTGCAAAAGACTTGTGCTAATGTTAGCAAACAGCCATCGACTTCCAGTGAATGGGAGTGTTTTCACTCAAAGTCTAATGAGGAGGAAAATGTTACTAGCATTAGATGTTAAACTTCAAGGGCAAATACCTCAAAATTGAATCAGTTCACTACATTGTATTTGAAGGCACAAGAGTGTGGCATGCAGGATGATTGTGAAGATGTGTAGTGGTTATTCTGATCATTAGTGTCTTGTTTGTCAAAAACAAATTAATAGATTAGTGTCTAGCTAAGGTCTTTTTAAGGTCTTTTTGAAGGCTACGGAACAATGGTCATACATTAGTCAGGGCAAAAATTGATCAGAATACATGGTTCAATGCATGAAGAACCTCATTAGAAGTCCTTCCTTTGTACATGAATCATCATCAGAAAAATACAAACAGCTCTATGGCAACCTTTAAATGCAAAACCCAAGCTATCACTCAAACCACACAAACGCATTTAATGACTTCCTACAACATTGACTGTTGTGTTTCAGGTTCATTAAGGTATCTATAATTGTTTGTGTAATGCACCAAGTTTTCTTTAGAACGCTTTGTATAGGTAGCTGGAATGGAGAGGTACTAATAAGCACAAGGACATTATTGTTATGGATGAAAACATGAGTGCGTGAGTGAGTGAATGAATACATATGGAGAGAGTAAGACAAGATGTTTCCCCTCAGGATTTCTGTCATTCTTTTTCTTTAATGTGACATTGCCTTTGTCATTTGCTTAGCACTCATGAGGGGAGTACCTAAGTACCTTTTTGATGTATACTAGAAACAGGATTCAGGGTGCTAATCTGTAGTCCAGCGTAATGGTGAAGAATATATCTTTAGATGGAATATGGTGGAGAGAGAACCACACCAGGTGTAACTGGCATGGCTTTAGGCCTGTTTTGATGCAGTGTACACTGAAGCATGCAAACCATATACATCCATCCTTACATCTCCTGCTCTCTATACATCATGTTGGGTTTGGATCGTCTTGGAACATGACCCCTAAACAAAGGAGAAACTCAATGTTTTTAAGATCTGATGTGAGGCACATATGTCCAGTGACAGTGAAGCAAATATGTGACTGTAAAAAGACAATGCAGACAGTACAGAGGTTAGGGGGATGGGGGCGAGACGGGGGAGATTATGCCTCTCATCTAGGCCACAAATATTGATTGGTGTTGGTCATTGCCGTGGAGAAGAAACAGAGATTGACAGATGAACAAAGCCCATTCCACATCTTACCCCACGGCTCCTGACGGCTCCTGGTCGTATCTATATTGTCAGGATTATGGAGAATGTATAGGTGCATTAAGTTTCATTCACAAGACATCTTGAACTCCAAGCTTTGGTTCTCTGACTTGGAGCCCACCAGCCAGTCCTGCGTCCTCTGAAACAGGGCTCTCGCCAAAAACGACCAGCAGGGCTATGGTCTTCATGTGACTGTCATTTTGGTATAACGTTTTTACTTTGACTTTGTTTCTGTTGTTCGTCTATGGTCTACTAGGGTTTGACAGGCCAATGCAAATTCCAACTAGTTTTAATGATGGTGAAACTGAATGGCATACCCTCACAGTGAAGATATGTTTTAGATCTGCATTGTTAGAAACAAAGTAAAGGTACAGTAAGGTCAAATATCAGTCCCACAAGCTACAAACAATGTACATATACCCTCAGAGGTGCACCTCATGTTCTGTAATCTCTTAAAGGGCATTCCTCAGATCAAATTGTCTTTAAATGAGTTTTAAAGGTATACTACATTTATTTCCTAGGATAAAGAAGCATATTTGTAACTTTTCATGATTCATTTAAAAAGGTGAAAAGTAAATTTCTCTAATGTGTTTTTTATTAAGTTTTATAAAAGCCTGGAGTTAAGACAGGGTGTATGCAGCCAGTGCACCATAAAAATACAATAGCAATGAAACATCCCACAGTTTCCCAATGTAAGTTATTGAAGGAAGTGTTTGTATCTTGAAAGGTACAATTCTAGAATCCTCTTGTAGAAAAGAGCAGAATATTAAAGAAGAATTCCACTGAGTTTTCTAAATGTCTGTATAATTCAGACGTTAGGATATAATTGAAGTAATTCAGAGTGGTTTGGTGTGAAATGGTTCAGAGAAGTGAAGATTCAGATTTCTTTACAGTGACAGTGATAAAAACCACGGTTCACAATTTTACAGCACAAATGTAGCCATTTAATGCACAATACAAAACTACCAGCAAACAAAAATGTGTCTTGTGAGTTTTCAAATGTACTATTGATAAAGATGAATTATTAATACATCCAAAAATATATATTGGCAGTCTCCTTTGTCTTAGACCACCAAGGGCTTTTCAAAATGACTACATTACATCACAGTATGCTTTTCTTATCACACTGTGGTTATCTTCAGTACTAGTAGTAGTAATCACTGCTACTTGGACTACAAAGAGATAATAATCAGTACTCATTGCATTCATAGGGTCAGATAGTACTCGGATAGTTCTGACTTACCAGAGGTCAGAAAAAATATCATGACATTTTGCGTTATCATGAAAACATCTTGAAGTATAATAATGATGAAGTATGATGACATTTTTGCCTTATTGCCCAGCTCTAAGACCACCCTGTATGCACCTCTCCATTTTTAAGTTTTCTGAAATGTACCATAATACGATGTGAGGCATTAGACAGTATTTTCATAATCATGTAATGTAACGATTTTTTTGTGTGGTAATTTTTAGAGGCTTTACAATGACATATTACTATTACTATCACCACCACTGTGAACAAATCTGACTTTGTACGTTTCTCTAGAACAGAGCATTTTACTTCAAAGCACCGTGAATGGCTTTGTTTACTATGATTTATGCGCCCAGGCTTTTTGAAAAATCAGTGCATTTCCACTTTGTTAGCTCCTAAATAAAAAAGACAATTTCGAAATCAGACAATTTTGTAGATTTTGAGAAACATAAAAAAATAATGCTTGGGGGGGGGATTTCCAAACACGTTTAAAAATAATCTCAATTTTAAAGGCCATCCATAGGACTTGATCTAAAGTCATATGACTGTTATGTCTAGGCCTTGAATGACAGAACTATTTTTTTTTATTTTGAAGTCTTCTGCTCTCTTTCCTGTCTGCCTTTCATCTCATCAGGTGCACTGTGTGGTACTACAGGTTTTGCCTAGAGGCGCTGCTTGTCAAAACGGCATTAAGAACATTTTAAAGGTTAGTTAAGCTCCGTTTTAAAGGATTGACTAAATAAGATTTTCCCATGTCACTTGTATGTTCTGTTGTCCTGGGTTGATGTTTGTCACATGACTGGTCATGTGCCTTGTCACATTATGGGAATAGGAAGTTGCTTCTTGTCATTTAGCAGTATTCAGTCTCTTCTTCCGTTAAGTGTTACAATGTGTTTGACAGCATATTTGAACATATTTCAATATTTGAATAATTAGGAGGACTTATATCAGTGTGTGCAATAGAACATAAATGGCATTGTACTGACTTATGGGATGTTGAAAGTGAGGGATATTTGTAACACTATTATAAAGCACCATTGTGAGGCATCACTGTAATAACCATAATGGAACCATGGAAGATTTGTAAAACATTTTGTTTTGTATTTTAATTTAATTGGAAATATATAGAACTAATGTATTATTTATGGTGACACAGGGAACCTATTACCTGAGAATGATACTTTATAACAGTGTTATAAACAGAACAATTGTCCATACAATGTAATTTACTTTTTTTAGAGAAGCTGTTCATAACTACTCATTCATAGATTTTTAATTACGTCATTCAAGTGTATGCATGTGCTACGAGGTACTTATGTAGGTAGACTTCAAATATGAAACTACTTCTGAGTGTCCAGAAACAAATAAACAAAAAGGCCACCGTTTGGTTTGTTCTAACTTTTGGTCAGTTATCACAGCGCACTTTTCGGGCAGTATCCTATTTTTATGACATATGTCATAAGTCTGACATCACCTTTGCTTTTATATTTGTAGATTTTGTGCCTGACACTGCAATGTGTGGGTTTCTATTTTTTTGACATTAAATAAACATACTCATGGCTTCTGAGGTGTCACGGTGCTTCATGTTCAAATGACTTGTTTATCGTTCTGCTCGTTAGACCTGTGAGCTTATCGCCTCAAATTTACCCCCCAAAATTTTTGAGGGAACTTTGCGCACACCCCCCTCCACCCCTGGCAAATATCACACCTCAGATGCATAAACATGCCTGAGCTCCACACATCAACGCACCCAGGGGGCCTGGCCGGCTATAGAGCCGCACTGTGACACCAATCAGGGACGATGGCGGCCTCCTTTGTCATGCTAACGGGAATCGCCTCTTCTCTTATTCAAATGCTCCCCTTCTCTTTCTCCTTTCCCCTCACTCTCCATCCCTTCATCCCCTCTCACTCTTCCTCCCTCCTCAAGGCCAAGTAAATCCATACTGAGAGTGAGAGAGAGTGAGAGAAGGAAGGGAAAGAGAGAGAAAGACAGAGCCCCCTGTCCTCTGAGCCAGTGATCGGTGGGCCCCTCGCTTGGGGGTCAGCGTGGCTCTCGCCTTGCCGGGCTGTTTCCATGCCCCGCCGAGGCCATTTCATATTCAAATGCTCCAATCAGGCCTGTGACCCGCAGGGGGCTTTTTTACAGCCCAGGCCCTGGGTCAGCGGGTCAAGATGGTGATTTAATAGCCGAGGCGATGGGAGAAAAAAGAGGGAAAGAAGTGATTTAGGGCCTGAATGAGTCATAAAAAAGCATTTCTCCTAAGTTGTCATGTAAATGGGAGCGGGCTCCCTCAGTTTGAGGCTTTTCTTTTTTTTGCCGTTTATGTCTTTTCTTCTTTCTCAACCTGACTTAGCACTTGTTGTGCTCACTCTTGACTCGGGCTTGCCGCGGATGCTACATGGGCTGTAAGGTGTTGCATAAGACGTAATGGTCCCTTCTAGCCATATGGTGCCATCTGGTCTGATGGGCCAATTTCTCTTGAGCATCTTGTTATTCCTGTCCCTACAGGTGTGTTAACAGCAGATTACATAGAATAGGTGTGCATGTGTAGGTTGAGTGACGTTGAAATTTTTCCTCAAACCACTTCTTATCATGCAACCTCTAAATGGTGCGTAAAGTTTAAGCTCTCACACACCCACATACTGCCTGACTTTGATGCTTTATAACAGGGTTACAATTCTACATGTTCCTGCCTTACGTGTGACTACTTGTTAGACTGTACATTGAGGTTTTTGGGGATGTTTATGAAACAGTACTTTCTTGATCCAGAAAGCACATTTTAAACAATTTCTCCTGGTAGTTCCAGCATCCTGTACTACACTTAAATGAACTTTCTTTTCAATCAGGGTAGAGCGGTCACTTTGTTTTGAGATTGTTTTGACCTCTTGGACAGAGCTTGGTTCTACCTAATGGAAACTGTTCTCCTTTAGTGTTCTGTGCTTATGATCATTTGAGAAGACATCACTGTCAGCCTAACTAATATTAAAGGATTGGTGGACCGAGAGTGACACTAGAGTCTTCTCACCTACATTTGAGTGCAAATACTTTTGCACTTTTACTCAAGTGGAGGTCTAAAGGGAGAAACTTTTGCTTTTACTGGAGGAATATTTTACCATGGGCATCTCTACTTTAACTCAAGTACATGGTTTGTGTAATTTGTCCACCACTGCCTATTTTAAAGCACCATATACAACAGAGAAGAACCTTTTAGATGGTTCTTTGAGCTGTCACTGTTCTTTATATAACCATTGCCTTGACTTTAGACCCCTTTAATAAGCAGTTTTTTAAAGGGTGAATAGGAGACAACATTCTACAAACTGCCAGAAAGAGTCTAAAGCCATAGAAGAAGTACTTCTGATGAATGAATCTTTAAAGAATCGTTTTGGTGATGTTGTGAGTGTTTGGTGATGTAGTGAGAACCTTTCTATAGGCTTGAGATCCTCCACGTATTGTTGCAAAGAATGATTTAAGAAAAGTTATTTTTAAGAATGTTTCAGATGCTCTAATGGAAACTGCCTCTTAAATATGCCTTGATTGATAACAGATTGATAGAAACTGACCTTTTAATTTTTGGTTTATTAAACCAGTTTAAATTTGTATATACTCAAACATACAGAATTGTCAGCTTTTCAAAATAGTTAGATGTTTCTCATAGACACCCAAATGTACTGGGGCTCTGATGCTTCTCGGGTATTTGCTGTCTCTTGACAGGTAGTCATTAGTATTTCAGCTTAAGTCTGTTGAGTGTAAAAGAGGGCTTCGGTCAGGAGTATTTTGCTGCTTATGGAGGGAAGCGCAGTGGCAGTAACTCCACTGACTGACGTTAGAGGTCAAAGTTTGAGATTTAAAGCAGCTAAGGGATTTGTATGGGGCCCAGTAGCTAACTCCTCTTTAAATTGATTCTGTGAAGTTTTGGGTATCTTGGGAGGTTGAGTGTGTGTGTACATGTGAGTGTGTGTGTGTGTGTGTGTTTTCTTTTTTCTTTTTTTTCTTTTTTTTGAGGGATTTTTTTTAGATCTTTAGTATAGTCTTGAGTGAGCAGAGCTGCATTAGTAGCTTGGTGTGGTAGTGTCTTAGCCTCTGGTCATTACTGCTCCTCCAGTGCCTCTGGAGAAAAAACTCCAGCAGCTCAGCCCACCAACCCCAGCACTCTCAGCCTTGTGTGTGGTGGGACATTGATGACACTAGGCAGAACCTCTCTGCATAAGACTTTCTCATGTGCTACCATGAGCAAGAGCAGTCTGAAAAATAAAAAATAAGCTGGTTTGGGAGTACAGTTCTACATAACTACTGAGAAGCTTCAGCCCTTTTAAACACTTTAAAGTTTTTTTACACTTTAAACTAAGGTAACCAAAAGTGGTTCCTCTATGACATCACCTCTTTTGCCACCATTGTTTTTTAAGAATAGGACAGTGAAAGCAGACCTATGTACAAGTACATGCTACATAAGGTGACTTGAAGGGGTTGTTTGACTAACAAACTGACAATAAATCATTTTTGTGCATTTCTCCTCACTTGGCTATGTTAGATTAAATGTAATTGTCAGGTATGTTTAAATTAAGTTCATACCATGATTATATAAATTATCTCCAAACTGTCCATAGTTCTTCTCTACTCCGACAATATGGACTACATACATGCGGATCTGAATATTCAACCGTGGGGATATATATCATCTTCCATCATACGTAACATCATTAACCTCGTAAACCCAAGAGCACATTTTCAGCTCCTCACTCTCAAACTACAAACACGAATTTTATTTTAGCTTCATAGTAGTTTCTGAATAATGTTTAGTACAAAATAAATATTAGGTATTAATTATAATAAGCTTGCACTTGGGGGGGCGTGGGGGGTAAATAAAGAATTGTCTATAAGAACAGATGGCAATGTTTATATTTTCAGCAGCTACATAAAATTGCAAACAGAACTTTGCAGAAGGTTAATTCTACAGGAGAAGGAAAAATGTCCTTAGCTTAATTGTATATGTTAATTAGAGATTTTATTGCCATTTTCGAGCACTTCTGTTGGTCCACTCATTATGAAATACCCAGTGCAAAGTACAGCAGGTGGATTGAAATGAGGCAAAAGTTAGGAAGTTTTGATATGACAGTGATGGTATGTTTTTAAGGGCATACACAATAACAGTAATTGATGCAGTGTTGTCTAAATGTCTTTAATGAAGTTTGACAGAGCTCAGGGGATTTGTCCAGCTGGTCCTTGGGGTTCTCTCAAGAGTCATAACCCTTTGTGTTTGGCCCCTCTAATCCATTCAAAGTCATAATAAGAACAGAAAGTCAATGAATAGCCATGCAGAAATGCTGACTGCTTTGCAATGAGTTTAAAATGATGAAGTAAAATTTCATTGGCGTGTAACATATTCCTGAAGATTAAAAATCCTGACACTTTAAAAAAGAAAGGTGCCAAAAAGCAATACCAAAGAAGAGCTTACAGTTTTTATAGCTCATTTATTTAGTTGATTTGATTGATTTCATGAAAACAATTAGGTTTTTTGTAGAAGTGTGTGATTTTTAAGACCCATTCAAGGACTTTTATTTTGTATGTGACAGTAAAATTCCCCAAAGTACAACATATGTCATGTACCAGTTATAGATATTGTGCTCTTGTGTAACGTCCCAGTGTAATTTCATTGTACTTTAGCTTTCAGCTCCTGTCAGAATGCACTCCTCTTGCTAACTGAGTGTAATGCTATGTTCTGTCACATGGTGCTTTCTGCAGCATTGCATGCCAGACCTCCCACACTATAATACAGAGCGAAGTCTTCTCATGGCGGAGCTTGCTCTGAAAAGCCTATAAACTATGAGAAAATGGCTCTAAATGGCCTTAATTCTGTCATTAGGTGAGAGAGAGTAGCGTGGGGATTGGCCGGCCGGTCTGTTCCATATTCAGCAGCTCCGGATGAGGCGGAGTGCCTGCTGGGAAAATGGTGTCGTAATCAGGAGCCCACCGCTCTGCCTGATCAGGTATGAAGTCTCTTTCACTTTCTCTCTACCTTCCTCAGGACGCCTTGTCCTCATCCTCATCTCTCTGCTCCCTTTAGCAATTTCCCCTGATCCTCCTCTGTACATCCTGTTGCTGTCGATGACTAGAGGCTAAGTTGATGGGAGCACAGATGATTCTGTTGATTTGAGGAGGGGGATTAAATGTTAGAGCTAGTGGAATAAGCAGCGAGAGGAGTTTTTTTTTTTTGTTCCCACATTTGATTATTCAGGTTGGATGAACTAAATTCTGACCCCATAAAATTCGGATGCCCTTTGGGGGTTATTTGCATATATTTCAGCCCCCCCCCCGTCCTGTCCCGGCTCCCTCTGTTTTCCGCCGAATGTCAAAGAGAGGGTGCAGCAGCCAGGCCTGTCTGGCCTTTAAGATGTCACTGTGGTGTGAAATATAGGCGAACAAGCAAGCGCTTTGAAAGTCCAACTGAACCCTCCTCCAAGCTCACACACACACACACACACAGTCTCTCATGTACAAGTGCATACACACAGACACACACACACACAATGACATAGACATTAACTGACTCTAATTATTTAATTAAAGCCTGAAAGCAGAAGATACAGAAGATATTTTTGAGGAGGTCAGATTTCATGAGGAAGGGGAAAGGAAAGCAAGGTAAAAGGCAGGAGTTTCCAAAACTGTAGTTTAAAAAGTGATTAAAGGATAGAAAAAATGAAACTCTTAACATGTGTGCAAGACCTGATAGACCACATAAACTGTCACCATCAAATTAACAGTACTCAAAGTGTACATCTTAAAGAGAGAGGAGGAAACAAAGCTCCACTCCAGCTTCAGATCTGTAAACAATCCACAGGTGTTTCAGTTCATCTTTCCACTGTGAGAGGACATTTCGACACTATGGATCTGAAAGGATGTGTAGCTGCCAAAAAGCAGATACTGGAAAAACAAAACAGACAATAAAGAAGAAAATTTACAAATCAGATAAATATGAATAGACTGACCACCCCAGAGCCCCGACCTCAACACCACTGAATGTATGTGATTACTTGAATAATGCAACCAACTTCTAAGACCAAATTTATGAGGTCTGAAAAATATCATTGCAGATTTCTTAGAAAAACTGTAAACAATTCTCAAAAAATGGAAGCTGTAATAAAAGCAAATGGTGGACACATTAAACACAGAGTACCTTTTTGTGGCTGCTGAAGTTTCTTTGTAGCGGTCTTTTAAATACATGCTTTCTGCCTTTTACTGATTTTCCTATAATTTGTATTTGATGGTTGTTAAATAAATGAAGGGTGCTCTCTGACTATTGCACAGTACTGTACATCTGCACAAGTGTACGCACATGCACAGAAGATCATCCGAGCTTCTAAGCATGACAGTGTAAGCACTGAGATACAGTGCTTGTGTGTATGTGTGTGTGTGTGTGTGTGTGTGTGCGCCTGTGCGTGTGTGTGGGGGCGGGGTGGATGTGGGTCTTCACTTTGCCCCTCTGGCACAGATGTCTTGGATAGGCTAGTGAGGATGCACCTGTAGACACTTCATCATGCACCAAAAGCCATGGCATCACCCTGTGTTTACCACAGAAAGACTTTAAATATTAATGAATTATAAATAAAAGTTGACAGATGGCAAACTGAATACAAAAATACCTTGATAACAGTTTGAATCTGAAAATTTGAACTAATTGGGGTTTATGATCTCAAATGAGAGAGATGCATATGAATATCATTGCGGTCTGAACAAAACTTTGTATCTCTGTTTGTCTTTTTTGCACCTAATTTGAAAGCGCCAGCTGCCATTAACATTGTATGAACATTTCACTATGAATAGAGCAACAGAAATGCTCCAAAATGAAAATCTTGTCACATTAATGTACATTAAAAGTTAGGAATGCTTTTTTTATGTTACCATTTTAGAGTTGTGAGAGTTTTTTCTGGCAGCGACAATATGCTTGTGTGCTCAGGTTCTAAACTTTTTGGAATCCATCATCTGAACCTTTCCTCTTGTTAGATATACTGCAGTAGATTTTGAAAATATGCTTCTTCTGGATTGATTTGTCAAGGGGGGCGTGAAATGCTTTAATTGTTCCAAATGAACACTCTCACCCCCGCGTTGTGGATTAATTTTCCAAGCAAAGTCTCAGAGGGCCAGGTTTTAAAATTCCGCGGGGGCTGAGTGCCCGGTGGCCTGGCCTACGAATAAAGAGAGGACCCATATGTAGCTAGGCTCAGTCATGCTTCAGTTGAGCAGCTCTAGTCTGGACCGGGGCAACTGCACACTGTGCAATGCACCATGGTGGGACACTTGTTTGTTTAGGCTTGTTTTTCTGCCGAGTGCCATGCTCTGCTCAAATGGCAACTTGTTTTGTGCGCTCCATCTGTGTGTGCAGGGTACTGGTGGGTGCCAAACGGGCTGGGGGGGTCCCAGGATGGCATTTAGTCACATGATGTATACTAGTGCTGCCTCTGCTGCCCACCTCCCCCTTTGTCGGTAGGCCCCCTGGCCCATCTCTCTCCCCGGTGCGCAGGCAGAATGCAGCGTCAGGAGGCCGAGCACTGAGCGCCCATTGTGTGTGTTAAGCAAAGCGGAATGGCCGGGTGACAGAAGAGGGAGGAGCCCAGCTCAGCCTGCACAAAGCCCGGGGGCGGGGAGGATGGGGTAGGGGGGAAGTATCGGGGGGGTCTGCATATGGGGGGTGTAGGGGGTGCACTATGCTGCTGGGAGCTAAATAGATTCACTCAGCCCTCCAAAACTCCATCCATAACCCCAGTCCTACTTCTAACACGCCGGTTCCATTGCTGTCCTCTTCTGAAGCTTTTCTTTAGAAATATACACTGCCTGTGAAAAGAAATTTCTTTGTAACTTTTTACTTCTTATATCTTAATTTCAAAATAGTTAGTAACTAACAGTTAGTAAATAATAGATCAATATTAATTCTTGAACCTTTAGGCTTATTAATCTGTTTACTAAAGAAGGAAACCTTCGGCCAGCGTTTCTTGGCTGATTGACTACATTTTGGTAACGATGATCTTTTTTTTTTTTTAACTCATCATTTGTAGCTGTTCTCACACCTAAATTTTTATCTGGCCCGTTAAATGTAATGAAAATGCTTTCACTGTGTTCAGATACAAAATTCTGAAATCTTAGTAAAGTGCAATTGACTCTTGAATAAATGCAATATCCTAATTAATAGTAGTATTAGGACTTAAAGATTTTAACTGTGACTGTTAGTGTACTGCCTGCAATTCAGGCAATAAAAGTTAAAAATTTTCTTTTCAATTTTCTCTTTTCTGCTACCACCCCTATGGGATTCTGATAGCAGGTTAGCACTAAGCTAACACCAGTTCACATTTTTTTACCTTTCTAGAATAAATGCAGGTCTTTGAAGCTGTAATTTACATTCCGTGTAAATTTGAAACTTGTAAAAGATATCACAGTAATTTCACAATTGTTGCAGTGACTCTTTCAGCTCTGCCAGTGAGCTGCCACTTTTTTCCCTATCCCTTCTACCACTAAGAGATTACTACAGTACTTGCAGAAACACAACAAGCATGAAAATTACAGATATACAGACAGATTTTTAAATTTCATATAAATCTTTAAGGCTTCTCTGAAGGTTTAGCAGGCTGTGATGATTTCCCTCTGGTATTTGACTATCAGTAGTAGTTACAGAATAATAGGTTCCCCATAAAAGTCCCCTGTATTCTGAAACATTAAGACTTATGTACGTTGTTTGAAAACTATTTTGAAACTAGTATATTTAGAGTAGTAAACTTGAAGCTAATATGTATATACTCATAAGAGCCGGGTAAATGACGTCTCGACCTGTTTATTACTTTAATGGTCTGTACTGTAATGGTCTCCAAACTTGTCTTCCAAAAATGACAATCAAACAGGTTCAGCTGATTCAAAATGCAGCTGCCAGAGTTCTCACTAGAAGTGAAAAGGCCACTAGGAACTAATCAGTTAGTGCTCTCTAAGGTAAAGACTAAACATAGAGAGGCAACATTTAGCTACTATGCTGCTTGTAAATGGAACCAGTTGAAAGACAACACACCCCGACACTAGACACTTTTAAATCCAGGCTGAAAACGTTCCTTTTTAAACAGCTTTCAGCTCAATTTAAACACTGCTAGCTATTAAACATTGTTTCTATTCTCCTACAAATTTTAAATAATATTTTATGTTTTTATTTCTATTCTCTTCCGTCTGTTTAAATTTTAATTTGAATCATCCTTGAACTGTATTTTCTCATTTGTAAAGTACTTTGAATGACCTTAGTGTATTTTCTCATCATTCTGATTTACCATGTTGCACGAAATGGTTACATGTATGCTGCTTAATGCATTAGACATTAATTTACAATTTTAAAGGTTTAAAATAAGATTTTGGCCTTAAGGCAAAAATAATGCCTACTACAATTTTGCCATTATCAACATTATCAACAAGAAAATGATATGATAAAATGATTTTAATAATTTTAATATAATAAAATAAGTAAATAATAATTAGTAAATTATGTAATAAAATAAATAAATAATAATTAGTAAATAATGTAATAAAATAAGTAAATAATAATATAACAGCTATTTTACTGACATGACCTCTGGTTCCATGCGTCTGTATGTTTTGTCTACAGTGCATGATTTTACATCAGACCTCTCTCAATTACTTCGTTTACCTCTTAACAATTGAATTGAACAGAAGTATGAGTAATTCCTCTTTAAGGACCAAACATTAAAAACTTAATAATATCTCTAGAGATTGAGGGGTTAATAAATGAGTATGTAACACAGAAAGCTGCTTAGCTGCTTATCTTACAAGCTTTCTTTGTGAAAACTAAAGTAAAAGTACTGCCCTGAGAAAATGCCATACTTAACGCATTGTAATGTGTAATATTTGCTGGTAATGATATAGAAAGGAATGATAGGAAGATCGTTTGAAAGTGACTGCTATCCCCAGAATAGCTTGTTTCTTGATTAATTCAATAGTGCTTGTAAACTATTGAAGGTACAGTGTTTCCAAACTTTTCATGGGGAGTGTAGCTGCATTTGTCTTTTGCTCTCACACTATATGAGCTCATTAAGACATAATTTTTAGTAAAGATAATGTTCATCAAAGTTAGACAAATATAATGTCGGCATAATACAAAGTGTTTCAGTTTGATTAGCTTGGGTGGAACATTTACTTGTTTTTCAAACCACAATTACAAAAAAGTGGTTGGTAGTCATGTTTGTCATTGCCTAATATGTTTGGGCAGGTATGGTTCTGGGCATAGATTCAAGAACAGCCCTGACAATGAGTCTTTGCAAGTTTAACAGATATTGTGTTTAGTTTAGGTTTGACTGAACCTTATTCCCCATTCCAGTATACCAGCAGGACTCCTATTAAGATGGTGCTGAAGTTAACGTCCAAATGGCCTGCAGACAAGGAAGGCTCTTCTTCAAGCCATGCGTTTCCATCCCACAAAGCCATCGTTTGACTTTGATGAAGGTCCTTCCTCCTCGTTCTGCCCTTCCTTTGCCCTCAGAGACCCAAGGTGAACTCATCACATCAAAGGGTTGCCCTATTCAAGCCTCGATGTAGTACCCCCTCCCAGCACATACATACACAGTGGCCCACACACACTTACCATTTGAAAAAACTTCGGACCTTACCTTTCCCACCTATTCTGTGGCCTTCAGCAGGCAGCAGGTTTTTCCCTGCCCACTGTTTGTTCTCCTTGCTTTAGGAAGCAGCATGCTGGGTCACTTTCCCTTTACCTTTTGTGATGGGGAACGAATTGGGCGGTCTTAAATCTGCCGTTAGTTGCTGGGGGCTATGCTTGCATCTCTCGAGAGCTGATATCGACAACCCGGGATGGAAGCAGCCGCCACCAGGGGAAATGATCAGGGCCATGGGTGAGCTGTCTTGAATGTTTTTTTCTTCTTTTTTGCTCCTCAGAAGCTTGGTGCTCTCATGTCAGCCCATGGCCTGCTGAGTCATTATCCCGGTAGGTAAATCACCTCGCAATCAGCGTGTCTGAAGCCCCCTGCTCTCCAGATGATTCCCCTGCTGATTGAGCTAACTGGACTCCTGTCTGTGGAGCCATTACCCTGCATTGTTTTCTCTATGGCACACAGATTGAGCCGCTCAGAGCAGTTGCACGCAGGGTGAAGGCAGTGTGTGTGAGGCCGTGATGTGCTCTAGGTGTGACTCGCTGCGTTCCAGAAGAGCCATGCCCAAGGCTGACCTGTCCAGCAGTAATTCCAAGGATTTTAGATGAGCCCTCCAAAAAAAGACAGGGAGAAAGTAGGCCTGTGTGCTCGTGAGGTAGATATTTGTAGTCATGAAGAGTCATCATAACAGGATCAAACTGTAAGTTGGAGGTTTGGGTTAAAACATGGCAAGGCATGCTATGGGCTGCCATACTCTGGCCTTTTGTGTTTGACTATTTGTGGATCTAAAGCAATTAGAGACCATCACCGGAGCGCTAGGCGCTTCACCAGTTTGCAGATCCAGTTTGCAGGCTCTTTAAAATGAAGCTACCAAAAAATAATTCTTTGGAGTGATGCCATGGAAGAGCCTCTTTTGATAACCTTTCAGGTAAAGTGAATGTTTCAGGTCATTTTTTAAAATGTGGTGTGCAAGTGTGAAAAACCTTTTTAACTTCTCAAATAGCAAGAACATTTTAGTCCATGTAATCATGGAGTAATAGGCCTTAAGATGTAATAAGCCTGGGATTTTAATGGATTTTAAAGGGATTAAGGTTCTATAGTAATTAAAGGTTTTCCTGGAACCATACACCCAAGCCTGGAACTAAAGATGACATATAGATATCAATGGGTATCCAGTGTTTCCCACAAGTCTGAAACAAACCATGGGGAAACGGTACCCTGCAGGGGTGACGGTGGTTCTTATTCAGGTTTGATAATTTAGGTATTTGAAAAAGGCATCAAATACCTGAATGTTAAACCTTCAATGTTCTTTTGTTTTTAGATGTAAAACACCTCAATGACTTGGCTAATGTGAGGATTTAAATTGTGGAAGCAACCACAGGGAAAACAGTGATGCTTTACGTCACTCTGAGGGATATCGCAATGGTATCAGTATTGGGGCAATATCAGCAAGAAAATACTGAATGAATGAAACGAATGAAATACTGAGGAATGAATCCTATCCAGTCCTGCAACAAATCTGGCTTTGTTAGCTGTGCATTTACGTTTGAGCAGTTTGAACATAAGTGTGTACTTTTAGATGCTTATCTTGAATTAGATGCTTCAAATACACATAGCTCAATATAAAGTTTAGTATTTTTTATGGAAAAAGATCAGATTGGTGTCAGGCAATACTCTATATTAGTGCTGGTATCTGTAACAGGAAAAGAAAAAAAAGTTATTTATACCAATAAAGGAGCCCTGATTTTTAGCCCATGATAGCCCATTTAAGCCTTGTTAGTGTTTATGGCAAGTTGAAATGAAACCATATTTGGCTTTTAATCCAGGTTCTGTCATTAAGATACTTGTTGTAGGTGTTCATAGGTTATACCAAATGAAGAAGCTGACACATAGCAGAGCTTGCTTTGGTTTCTCTCTCTCTCTCTCTCTCTCTCTCCCTCCCTCTGTGCACATCTCTCAGTTCATGGTTGAGTTAAAGTTATGCCCGGAGACAGGCATTGTCTGTGGCCCAGTATGACATCATCATTGTTCATACACGGCTGTTTTAGTGAAGGCTCAGCACTGGCATGTCCCCAGTGCACTGGACACTGGACGTGTGTGTACATAACAGAGAGAGAGAGCACTACATGAGATCAAACCTGTAGTGTTAATATCCATATGGTTTAACTACTGTTTTAAGTATTGTTGGTGACAGTTTTGGTGGTCTATCAGGTCTTGAAGGGTGGTTTATCACTTATACACAGTACTGTATGTCTGTGTCCCTGTTGGTAATTTAAACTTAAAATAGTCTGTGATTTTAACAAGTCCAGTGATTCATCGTTTCAGTTTAACTTTATACACAGTAGTATGCAACCTAACAAGAAGTTCTTCTTTTGTCAATCCCTACTACTGTTTGCCATAATCCTGTGTTATGCACCTGGACTCATACTGTACCTGTCAAAATCTAAAGTTTTAATTGCAGTGAAGATGATTTACTGCTTAAGGTGCCCCAGCGAGTGCCACAGGGCCACAAACACAGGAGGAAAACAAAATAAAGAGTGGATCCGCTCAAGATTTGCTTATGTTTATCTGACGGTTGCCAGCATTGTTTGTTGATGTGTCTATGGTATGTCTCTATATACATAGGTGCTCGTCTATAAAAGAGACAGTGTAGAGTTTACCTAAGTATTTTACTGTGCAGCTGGGGGGCTGTCTGTTTGTGTGTGTGTGTGTGTGTGTGTGTGTGTGTGTGTGTGTGTGTGTGTGTGTGTGTGTGTCTATATATGTGTGTGTGTCTGTGCGTGCGTCTGTGAGAGGGGCAGAAACCTGAGGCCAGCAAGAGGCTGCAGAGACAAAGGTTGGGCCACGTGAAGAGCAGGCACATGCAGGCTTGGATTACCTGCCTACCTGATGAACTTTTGGCCCCCAGAGCCCAACCTACAGCCTCTTGCAGCCTCCTGCCCTTCCACACCCTTCATCTACACACTATCAGTATATCCCACTACTTTTCCTGTAGTCCGCATTTCACCAAATCTCTGCATTTCCCTTCTTGCATCCACCCGCAAGTTTGGCACTGCCACTGAGGACATCGAAAAAATATTTTCAGTGGGTTTTTCTTTAGAAAGCCATTTTTTGGTAAAGAAGATGCCTATATATGAAGAACCTGTTTAAGGTTTAACGACTCTTCATAGTACGCAGACTAGAGGAAGAGTTTTAGTGTAGAACAATTAGTGTAGAACTTCCACATTAGGTGTAAACCTTTAAATGGTTCTTCACTCTCACAAATCTTCTTCACACATGACTCCTTAGGGAACGAAAAGTGTAGCATTGGCACCTTTTTCTAAAGGGGCTTATATCCAACATTTTCCCTGTATCCTACATATGTATGGTTTTACATACTAAAAATAAATATTAACTTTTACGTAGCTATTTGCTAACCTCTTTTCAACTCTTAGAATTAAATAAGCTGTTTTGTTAGACTGATATATGCAAATGATTCTCCTCATTCAAAAAGCAGTCCAAACTGAAACAGTTCTTCTAACTTAAATGGGAGTGGGTGGAGCTATATATAAACATACTGTTTTTTGTGACATCATGGAAAATGGGGAATTCAGTACAGGTTGATTTTTGAAGCTTAATTGCCATGTATGTACTGTATGGAACATTATTATGAAGGTAAACATATCATGCATTTAAATGTGCCATAGAATGCCTTTATTTAGCATTTTAAGTTGTTCCCTGATATCAACATAGAAGGTATGTGACTTTGGTGGCAGTAAGAAATGTCCAGATGTGGTTAAACAAGCCTATTCACAGCCCTGTGATTTGGCTCTAGAATGAAATGAACTGTTTTTTTTGGTGCGCTCTACTCTGATTTGCTGGTTTACAGCAAGACACCACAATGATCACACAGAAACAACAAAACAAACACAGAAAGGGAGGAAAGGGAACTTTCATTAGAAAAGGTGCCTTATCATACTATTTACCTAGTTATGCTAGCTACGTGGTGCTTGCTAGTATGTAATCTAACCTATGCTAGCTACTTGCTTTTGACCTCAACATCAACACAAAGTAAATTAAAGACTAAAGAGTTACTCACTGTGAGGTATTCACTTTAAGGTGATCTTCTTCAGCTGTCAAAAGGTGGATAAAATGACAGAACATGTCTGCTGCTTTCGAGTTGTGATGGTAATAAAGGTGGAACTGCCCATCTCTCTGCTGCATGAAGCTTTGACATTGTCCAATGTTTGATAAACTGTCCAGAGGGAACTGTGGAGAGCAAACTAGCATCTTGAAATTAAATAGTCTGGAATCTTGTTAGAGATGTGGGCACTGTAGTTAGCTTCCTATTTGCCAACTTGTTTATTAAATATTCCATTCCACCTTAAAAAGTACTGCAGTTACATTCTGCCGCCAATACAAGTCTATAGCATTTAAGGTGGATTGGAAAATTTGGTTATGAAGCTGGCAAATAGGAAGCGAACTTCAGAGTTGTTTAAAGAAGAACATCGACCATTCCCATTGAAAGGTATGAAAAGTGCCAACATGCCCTTCACAGCCTGGAAAGTATGTTTGCCATAGTCTGCCATAGTCTGCCATTGCTGTTGCTCTGTTGTCATTGTTTCCTGCTGGGCTAGAATGTGAGCTGGTGTACGTCAGTTGTAGGAGTGTAAATTTTACTGACTCAAGATTGTTATGTAATAGGCTAAAATCTTGAAATCATTTTACTAACCTCTTGTCCGTATGTGTGGTTTGTGAATGAGGAGATAACAATGCTTGATTAATGGGGAAAAAACAAAAGCACTCAATAATGATCTGCAGTGCTCGTATAATCTGTGGGGTCATTTCAACAGATTACAGGAACTACTTTCTGTAAAGCTCAGTATAAAGGCTTTATAGGGAAACAAAACTTGTTTATAACTCCAAAAACTTTAAGAGTACATGTGTGCATATGTGTGACAGAACCTTGCGTGATGCTGGAGCAGTGATGAGACAAACTTAACAGAAGACATTATGGTTCGATGGGTTTATTAATCAAATAATAGGGCAACATATCGTTATAGAAATGATAGAAACAGTCACCCAAACTTCACCCAGTGTGATTTCCTGTGATGTGTCCCTCTTTCAAAGCCCAGGCAGTTCCCACTACTCAGAGGGTAAGCCTAACCCACACTGGATGAACCAGACTTTCAAGTCCTCTGCATAGGTGATATCAACTCACCGAGCATGAGAGGGAGAGAGAGAGAGAGAGAGAGAGAGAGAGAAACAAACACGAAAAGGGCTCTGGTGGCCGGGTGGGGCCTGAATGCCACCCAGCTGAGCAAACCTGAGGCCGCCACAACAACATTTTCTGGCTTTTCACCGTCTCTCTGGCTTTCTCTCACATGTTTTCTCTTTTAATCCACACTTTCTCTCAGCCCTGTCTCGTCTCAGGAAGTAGGAGGAGGAATGCACTGGACCTCTACTGTGAAAGAAAAGGCCTAGGAACGCAGGTGGATTACTCTCTTTGTTAGATGTGGATTTGAATAGAGGAAAACAGAATGCAGACAGTGAGCTTGGTGTGGTTTGGAGGCCATGTATCTCCTTCAGGTCTAAAGCGCAGTTCAAAAGTCCAGTTGAGGGTGCAGAAAGGGCGTTTTGACGTGGACAAAAGAGAGGAACTTTTTATGTTGGATGAAGTGGCAGTTGCATATGACTTTCAAGTTAACCCATGTGTGCCATGTCAGACCTTGTTCTTGAGCTAACCTTTCGGGCTTTGCTTGTTGACCCTTCATGTACTGCTATCCAGGAATTTCTTAAGAGGATTTGAGTCTGAGAAGAAACAGTGACAGGTCTCTCTTTCTTGCTCTCTTTTACTGTAGTCAGTCTCTCACTATCAACCTCTATCTTTCTCTCTCTCTCTCTCTCTCTCTCTAATTTTTCTCTCTCTGGGTGTTGGTTGTTTCCACGTCTTTCTACAGGTCGAGGCCTGACAGACGTGCCAGACCTGCTGCCAAAAGGACTCCTCCACCTCAGCCTGCAGACATGGCTTAACATCACTCACTCACTCACTCACTCACACACACACACACACACTTACACTTACATGCACACACAGACCCAAGAGCGTATCTACAAAACTATATGTACTCATTCATGCATCTAGCACTGTATATATGGTGAAAAAAACCTATATGAAGACACGGGCACGCATTTCCACAGGTATGGGCGTGTCTCCCTGAACTAAACACTTATAAATAATGGGTTCTTTGGATCAATGCCATAGAAGACCCACTTTTGGGTCCCCAAAGAATCTTTCAGTGGATGTTACTTTAATACCACGTGTTTATAAATGACTTGTGTGAGTTCCAATAACCTTTTTTAAAGTTTGAAGAACCACCACAAAATGTAAACCTTCTTCATATGTAGGTTCTTTCCTACAATGATACATCCAAGTCGAGGCATTCATTCAGACACAAGTGTTTGTATTAACACTATGTTTACACCTAAACCTAAACACTGTGGAGGAAAGTAACGGATATACTTCATTACTGTACTTAAGTATTTTTTTAAGTATCTGTAATTGATTCAAGTATTTCTACGGTTTGTGACTTAAGTCTGTTTGTGAGGCACTAAGAAGAAAACTAGATTTCCCATGATATATAAAAGAATACACAGCATTTTCTCAAATGAAACCAATGACCAATGACAGCATTAAAGAGTTCATATGTAAGATAACACAGTTTGTTGAATTTATACTCCACCCTTTTACTTAAAGGGTCTGAAGAAATACTGTGAGTTGAGCACCAAACTTCATCCAGATACTCGTCAAGGACTGCCATTGTTAACTCTTGTTTTGCTCCTAGTTTTGTCATGTGTTTTCTTGTTTTCAAATGTTTCTTTCTTACAGAATGCGACTTCTTCTTCTGCTAATGTGAGGACTCAATGCAGACTGGGGCTACAGTGACTCACTATCTCCTCTTTGGGTACACAGTGGTATGACAAGACAGGATGGCCTGGGCTAGCTGGTTATCATGCAGTGTATTTTTTCAGTCAGTATCTGCAACACGATACATAGATGTCTTTCCATAAGATTTCTGCATAATTAATTGGTTAAAATGTAAACAACAACACTCAGATTGGTTTAATGTTAAAAAAAAAACTCTAGTTCTAGAGAAACTTACTAACTACAGTGGTGGTGATAGGAACCAGATGTCTGAATAGTTCAATGCTTCTAAAAGCTACTTCATAGAAACTTATTACATGAAATATGAAAAGATTTCCTGATGTTTAAAGCACTATTTAATGATGGTTACAAAGGTTCTAAAGCATATTTTTAAATCCTTTCAGTGTGTAAGGAACACGCAGAGAAACTTTGTTTAGATTTACCACTGTTTCCTCATTATCTACATTACGTTTCAAAATTAGGAGACATGTGGGCTCACTGGTTGTTTTGGATAGTAAATAAAATAGTATAAATAATAAAATAGTAAATAATATGTTTGTATTGAAACATGTGGTTCCTGCCACCAACACTGTAAAGAATCTGACCATTTCACACAAAGCCACTCTAAATTGGTGGAATTACGCTTTAAAATGACCTTAAAACTGAGCATTAATATAAAAAAATATATATATATTTATATATATATATATATATATATATATATATATATAATATAAATGTAAACACAAGCGTGGGCATAGTTTTAAACCCTTCTCCAGAACACCTCAGTGGGTTTCATCCACACTCTGGGCCTTCACCTCTCTTCCAGCACCATGGCTAGCACACAGCAAAATGTGTGAAAACGTTAGAAGTCTTCCTGTTAGACACACAGGTTTTCACCAACTCTCTTTTAAGTCGTTTTTCTTCCCCGCCCCCAAACTTAATGACACAGAATGTAATGAGCAGTGCGTGCAGAGAGCTGGCGTGGTAATTGCGTGTTACATACCTGTTGAGGGTGTTCACCCACAGAGAGAGCGAGAGAGGAGAGTCAGAGAAATGGAGGAGATTAAAGACAAGCGTGATGGGGGACACACTTATTCCACTGCACTATGGACTCCATAGGCCTCTGTATCAACGCGGACTGTATATGCTCTCTTGCATCACGTCATTTCCCCCTTAGACATCAAGTGGCTGTTTGCGACATTCTGCAACATAATATTTTTGAATGGGGTGATATAACCAGTGAGGCATGTTTATGGGCTACTGTTATAGTCAGAACAGGCCCTTGATTTTAAAGCAGATTGTAGGAACAGGATGAGTTACCTATACTTTATTTATAGTTTTGCTTTCATTTTTATAGAAAGTAAAAAAAAAGGACAGGTGTAAGAAAGGAGAATAATAAAGAAAGAAAGAAAGAAAGGACGTGAGAGAGACTTTCAGTTATCAGCATTAATTCATATTGACAAAATTACAAAACAAGTTTACATAGGGAAAGTGAAAGAAGCGCCTTCATCAAAGCTCTTTTGGGTTATTGTTTACACATGTCATAGTTATTAAAATTATGCACTTTTGTTTACACTGTCAATAACTGTGGGTAGCTATGAGTCCTATTTGGTAACTTTATCAGAGAAGGAGGAATATGTATGTTAAAGGGCTCATATCTTACATTTTTCTGTATTTTTGTTTTTATTCCTATGGTCCATTCATGACATTTGTGTGTGTTTATGTACCAGGAAAAGTCACAAGTCATATTACATTAGTATTTGCCATCCCTTCTTTATAGCACTTTGTCTGTTTTTATTACTGTTCCTTTAGGGTTGGTATATGTAAATGACCTCTGTTCTGATTGGCTGCCCTTTAACATGCTTTATTCAAAAAGTAGTTTAAGCTTGTAACTTTAGCATGAATGGTTGAGCTGAATGGCTAGGAGGACATATGTAAATGCATTATTATTGTGACACCAGTACAACAGTGAAATTACTGCTGAAATTACTGAAAAAGAAAGTTTTTACTGCTTAGTTTCCAGATATATACGCTGGGGCCTGAGGTGTATGTTTTAACGCCTTCAAGGGCACATGGCCCTCATTTTTCTTGGATTTTATTTTTCTGTTTATAGTGTTGTAATGTGGTTTTATTTACTAAAAACTTAGTAAGTCTGGATCTGGTCTGTGTTTGTCCTTTAGAATTAAACAGTCTCTTTTAATTACTGTGCTTTTAAGATGAGTATATGTCAATGATCTCTGTTCTCATTGGCTGTTCTGTATTATGCCTTGTCATAACAGCAGTCAAGCTGACACGCTTCTTATAACTTGCATGAATGGGTGGAGCTAAGCTGCTGTAGGCTGCACGGGTGCATATACATACAGTAAATGTGCAGTTTTAGTGAAATCACAGAAATAATGTTTTTGTAGGTTAATTTTAGTTTGTGGACAATCATTTTTAGATGCTACTTGGGGAAATTTATTGAGTTTAACATAATCTTCATAGTAGATCAATATAGAATAAAAAGAGCAGAAATGTTCCTACAGTATATAAAAGGTACTGATTTCAAATAGTGTATAAATGTAGGGTTGATAACGTGTGTGTGTGTGTGTGTGTGTGTGTGTGTGTGTGTGTGTGTTTGCTGCCCCTGGGTCTTCCTGTGAGTCATTCTCATGAGGTAAACCCAGTAAAGCTGTCCTAGTCCTCTCTAATTCCTCATTAGCTCACGGCAGGCTGTCTCAGGGGGATTTGGACTGCCTGTGGGGTGTGTATGTGTGCATGCGTGTGTGTGTTAGTTAGTTTGGGCTCATGTTGTCTGAACGTGAAACACTATGGGGCTTCTTGGTGGGAGGATGCAGCAGGCCAGGTGTATGTCCACTGCCAGGTGTGTGTGTGTGTGTGTGTGTGTGAGGCAGTTACAGAGGTGGGGAACAAGTAGGTCAGGACAATAGTGTGTTAAGCGGAAGTGAATGTGGGATTATTCAGAGAGAGAGAGAGAGAGACTTGAAAGAGAGAGTGAGATTTTCAGGTATCAATGCTTTCAATGTTTTCTGCTAATAATAATAATAATAATAATAACAGGGCATAGATGGAAACTAAGCTGTGAAGGCAGCCTTTTTTGAACTGTGATGTCACAAACTCCAACTAGCATACAGATGCAAATATGTAAAAGTTTGAACATCCCTGGTGTGAAAATAAGTGCAAATAAGTCAACACATCCTCACAGGGGAAGAAATCTAAATATTGCACCTTTAGTGCAGATTTTCAGTGTATTTGCTGAGTCTAACATACATACATATACACATACATATGCACATATATACATACATATACACACACTGCCATTAAGTATCACCTGTGCTGTACAATTTAGCCTTTTTCTGTTCTACCACTCCCACATCAGCTCAGGAAGGGCTTGTGAATATGCTCAGATCTACTGTAAGAATTGTGTCTTTAAAAAAGTTAATAACGCCTTAAATTTTTTAAACGAGCTTAACTTCCAAATAGTTTGTTAACAGAACAATATGCCAGAGAGGCTGTGCAGTACAGCGATTTTATCACAGGTTAGCAGAGTGCCTAAAACCCCCCGTACTTAAATATTATGTAAGTTTCTTTATTTGAACCTGTGTGTTTTTACTTTATAACATTTCCAAAAGAAAAAAAATCTTTATTTTATTTCAATCCTATAACCAAAGTACTGGTTCCACTGGTCCTGAAGGCCAGAAGATGTTTGTCTTTTTTCTTGCTAGTCAGTGCAGTTCTTATGAGTTTCAATTTCTTATCATTGTAAAATGTATTTGCTAACAGCTCTGCTAATTTGTCTCTGTGTGAGTACCTGCACTAAGCAGCAAACAAAAACATTTATTTGGAAAAACATCTGTTTATTTCATGTACTTTATATATACTTATATACTGTACTTTTTCACTATATATATATACATATATGTGTCTATAGCCTGCTTTTCTACTTTTACTTATTACGTATATTTTTAGCTCAGTACAGATTTCACTTAGTTTCTCTGTACTTTTTCCAGCCCTGGTTAAATGTAGTTCTGTAGTGTACACTCCCAACCCCCTCACCCCACCCCTTCGCCCACCACTGCTATCCAGCTTCAGTGTTTAGAATAGAACAATGGAGAAGGCGAGAGGAGTCACACTTGTGTATTCTCGGCACTATTTATTTGATATTACTCCGTTTGTCTTGGGCGTTAAGGTTTGCTTTTGCTGTTGGTTTCTATCAGACACCCACATCTGCCCTCCCAACATGACCTGCTTCTGTTTGACCAGTGGAAGGCCCCTCTCTCGGCCTCAGACTGCAAACAAACTCCAGCCTAATCCAGCTCAGTCGTGGTATATGCTTGGTAAACTAACCTTTTTACATTTTTTACCCACCAGTCCTTTTAACTACTGATATCTTGTGTGTTCTTATGTGTATGTCTTATTTTTGAGGGAGGGTGGGGGGTTGAGGGGTGGGGGTAGAAGTTCTGTTTTTAGTTTTAAAAAGCAGAGTATCTGAGTTTAACTGAGCACTGTTCTTTAGCTCCTACCTGTGGAAAGTAGTGGTATTGCATTCAAAAGATCTCAGAGGAGTGAAGCTGCGCTGGTGCGCACTATGGGGCACAGATTTTAGAAGGGCTTTCTTTAATAGGAATCATTGAAAGACAAAGATGCATGCAGTATTAGATCACTCCAAAAATATAATCATCTTTTGTGTGCTGTAGTTAACAGTTACAAGCACATGACATGCTTTAGATATGAGGGAAATAAAAAAGATATGGAGATAGATGTGATTTTGTTCTGTGACTTGTTTTTTATTATTCTTTCTCGTCATGTCTTTGTAGTTGTATTCTTTGTAGTTGTGTCTGCTGACTGCTTGTACCGGTGCTTTCTGATAATTAACGGCTAATAGACAGTTGTCCTTCAGTGCAGCGCTCCTAATTGCACATGCTCACTTTCACGGCATTGCTTCTCCACTGTCAAAGGCTAAACAGTGTCTGTGTGTGTGTGTGTTTGTGTGTGTGTGACGTCCTGCAACAACTGCCCCCATTTCTATGCACAAGAAATGAATCCAAGCACAGCAATTTTCTGCTCTTAAAAGATGGCTGGCTGCTGCACGGCAGCTCACAGCTGATGATAAGATGATAACTGACAATTTAGATGTTATCTTCTTTTCCTCAGCATCTCTTTTTCAGAGGGGAAATGCTGTAAGCTTAGCGGCGAGGCACGTTTGAAATGTCAAAAGCAGTTTGTGCCTGGAGCCACAGTCCCACACTGAGTTTACACACACAGCTGAAATGTATATTCCTTTGATCCCTGACAGCCACATAAACTTTCAGAGGTAATTGATCGTAATGTGCATGTCATTCCAGTCCACCCACTGAGACCTTTACTCATCTCCCTTGTCTGCTTTCTTAGGGCCGTTTGCAAAGGGGCTTCCTATGGGACTAGCCTCTCTTCTCCCACAGGCCCTGTATTACAATCCACAGTACGCACACCCATAGCTACTCTCACACCAGAGGTGTTGTTATGCGTACAACGTAAAAGCCCTGATTTGTCTCTCAGCGGTCTCCCAGCCTACTTTTTTTTTTTTTCTTTTTTTTTCCTTCCCAGTTGCCTGGAAAGTCTGAAAAGGGGTTGGAACTAGCAGTAACCAGCAGGGACCTGAATATTCCGTTACGGGATGCATTTTCATGCAATTGTCCAAAAAGGGGCCAAGGAGCCGTAAACGATATACCAACTGAGAGATCATATAATATAGCACAGAGCACACACACACTTCTCTCTCTCTCTCTCTTTCTCTCTCTTTCGCTCTCTTTGTCACCAAGCAAACACAAAACAACCTCTCTGGACTTCCGTTGCTTTTTTCCTAAGAACCACACCCAGGAGCAAGGGTAACATGAGCCCATCTCTCTGGGTCACTGTGCACAGAGTGTGAAGTCCAGCAGTCCTCTCCCAGATAACTTCTGTTAGCACACCCTGAGAGCTATACCAAACCTCCCAAAACACATTGACCCAGCTTGCACATTAGCTTAGCCCAGGGTGCCCAAACTTTTTGTCTCAAGGAGCCAAAATAAGGCTGTGGGCCATCGAGATATCAGCAAGCATGTTTTTCGGCTTTATGTTTTTGCACATTGCAAGTATGTAGAAACTATATTCTTTAATAAAAACTCAAATGGCTTCTTTCCATGCATACTGGCTTGCCTAAATTCAGTGAAAAGATGGTCTTTGTACCAGAGGTTTCATCTCCTCATGTCCATGTATCACCTGTTGCACTCTATTAACTTATAATTGCTAGCTAGATTTGGGTGTTACTAAAGCTACTCCAGAAATACAGTGATAAAAGCAAAAAAACAAGCTAAAACCAGAACATGAAGTGGGAGGTCAAGCAACTTTCTGGTGGGCCAAGTCAAACGTCATCACCCCATTTTGGGCACCCCTGGTCTAAAGGTTAAAGCGGAAGCCCCTCTCACAGAACTAGCATTCGAGGCCCTTCTTATTTCTTGCTTAGCATTAGCGGTTAGCCTTATGAAAGGGACAGTAATATCCACCGGTGTAATGGGAGAGATAGCCATCTTTTATTCGCAGTTTTATAAAACGTGGATGTAATGTGAGTGGGGTGAAGGAGGAGGTGTGGGGGAAGGGATGAAGCAGCCTCGCTGGAATCTACAGTGTTGTGCGAGCTTCATACCTTTCAGCTTCATTAAACCAATTTCACGGCGAGGTGAGCTAAGAGAGGAAGCTCCAAGCCTCGGCAGCCACAACAATGGTGCATTGAAGGGACGCGGCGAAAGTAAATTAGGTAGCACTTCACAGACGGCAAATTAAAATCTGAAAGTTGGATAGGAAAAGTTGAGGGGGAGATGATTATGTCTTTATTGTTGCCCCTCTCTATCTGAGGGGGGAAAAAAAAAACACCCCTTCCCTTCCATTTGGTGGCCACCTTTGCTCCCTCCCCCGTAAGCCAGGCTGCTGGAGGAAAAAATAATGATCTATTTCTCATGTAGTAATTGGTTTCTAAAAAAAATCAAATCACTTAGCTGCTCATAGCTTTCCTTTTCGTCACATAATTTGGTTCTTATCAGTAAGATACTGCATGATAGCCTGAGTAAAACGGAATAAATTAAGCGTTAATGTTGGCGCTTATTTTTATAGTCATTGACTTCTCGTGTCCATCGAAGGCCTCGATGAGCTGAAGGGTCTTCTGGCTGTCAGTTACAGCCTTTGGCAGACGTTTGGCAGAGACGTTGTGCTTGAGAGAAATTGCAGAGCAGCCACTCAAATTAATAACATCTGCTAATTTTGGAATCCTTTTATTGGGTTAAGTGGGTTATTTATTTATTTATTAATATTAGATTTATTTTTGCATTTATGTGAACGGGGGTGTGTGTAGCTATAGGTGAGTATGTGTGTGTGAGTGTGAGTTTTGTGTGAGGTAGCAGTAACGTGACACTGGGAAGTAGAGAAGCAGCACTGTAAACAGTACACAGTCATTAACAGTGTGAAATCAGACACTGACAGTGGTGGGAAGAACACTCTCAGGTCTTTACTCTGTGTGGTACAGGTTTATGCAGCATTGTGGGGACCAAAACCTGTTAATATACTCATGTTGTGGGGATCTTTTGCCCACACACAATGTAAATAATTCAGTTTTAACGCTGGGGTTAGGATTAGGCTAGTAGTTGTTCTGGTTAAAGTTTGGGTAAGTCTTCAGGAAATGAAACCACCAAGATTATTTGTGTGTGTGTGTGTGTGTGTGTGTGTGTGTGTGTGTGTGTGTGTGTGTGTGTGTGGTGTTATTCACGCACATAAAATTGGTTAGTCTATTTTCCTTCCATTCTGCTGATATTCCTATGTGCTTAAAGAATGGTTTGTGTGAATGTATTGTAGAGAAACTTACCAACTCTGATTTCTTTAGCTGATACTGATGGTGACAGAAACCAGAGGTCACAATGTGGCAAATACAGCACGTTTATTCATTAAACAAAACCACCACTGAACCTACATGTGCATACATGTTCTTAGATGTTATTGTATGATAATATAGCAGGCATTACAAATCCCTGCATGTACTATATCAGGTATGGATATTAAAAAATGCATTTTAGGCCAGAATGTTCTCTAATGTGATTTTAAATCAGTGCCTCAGTCATCACGTAGCATATTCATAACCATTTTGTGTAGTAACTTTTTTGAATGATGTCCAGTCTTTAGAGGCATTAAATGCTTTGGGCATCTGGTTCCTGTCACCACCATTGTTAACAGTCTTTTTCAGCAAGTTTCTCCAGAACAGGACATTTCAGACTAATGGGAATGACAGTCTTAACATTAATGTAATTATACAGAAATAAAAAATAGTGGCAATTACATTTAATTATATGTAGTAGCTACAATGTTAACATTTCTAACTAACAGTGTTAACATATGTAACTAACAGCAGCAAGAATATGGAGGATTGCGTTTGTAAACATGTATGGCCTTAGCATTTTAGCTTTGTACAACTTCTCTGTGTTTAGTCTCTGTGTTTACATTTTGCTGTGTCTGTACTGTGGGATGCTCTCAGATGGTCCAAATCTGTCTATTTGGCTTCATTAAGCAAGGCTTGGCCCACACATACAAATGCTCTCACGTCTTCACACAATGCTTGGACGGCAGTTAGGGTTTACTACGCACGGCCTGCTGGCTTTACGAGGCAGACGGATCCTCCTCGCCGTAAAGCCATCAGTCAGGAACAAAGGGGGCAGGTGCGAGGCCTGGAGTGTTCACCTGCACCCAGCAGCGTCTCTGAGCCATTCAGCAAGGCCAAGGGGCCCTTTTCCCCTTTCCTCTCCATTCTCCCTTACCTCTCTCTCCTCTTCTTCAGATCACTCCACCATGCTTCAGTGTCCGGTGCTCATCCCCACTCTACCCCTTTTCTTCTTTCTCTCTCTTCAAGGCTCCTTCATGCTACTGTGTAAAGTCTACCATGTGTTTCTGAAGAGCATGGGAAGGAAGCCATACGGAGGATGAGTTGGAGGAAGTTTCAGTCTTAAGATATTTGTATCTAGTGTCCTTTCATAGAAATGGCAGTTGAAACTTTCATTTTCATGATGTCTTAGAGTAGTAAAATGTGTTGGCACCAGTTACAGGATCCACTTTCCCAGTTTCCTCAAATGTAGCTGATCAACAGCCATGATCAGACATGTTTGTCCAACTTATGTTTCTGTGGTTTAGAATGTTGCTAACACACACTAGAACTCAGTATTCACCCAAATAGCCCAAAGTGTTTTTGTGAAGATACATCCACAAAATATTTCTTAGCTCATTCAGACCACATCAAGTCTCAATTAAGGTTGCACAGACCTACTGATGTGATTAAGCGCATAGTGTGACTTCCTGAGAGAAACTACACCCTCACAAGCATTTCAGACAACACCGCAGCTTCCTGATTCTAGATCAGCACTCCTACTCCTGAGGTGGTTTGTAAATAAAGGTCCTGTAGTGTAAAGTGCCTGCCACAGTGTTGTTCATTTTCATAACTCATAGCCATACTGTGCCCTAAACCATATTGACAAGCCTGCACAACCTTAATCCAAACCTGGATGAGGTTTGAAAGAAGTTTTGGTGTTGTATGTTTACAGATATAACTTTAGCAATTTGGGTGACTATTGAGTTCTAGGGTTTGTTAGCAACGTTTTGCCCCAAAAATGTCTTGGTTTATTGAACATGACTGGAGTAAGCTGAGCGTTCATATTTTATTTTGTCGCTGCTATTCTTTTAGGTCATGTTTTTCGGTTTGTAGTGTTTTCCTCAGGCTTAAAAATGCCTGTCACATTTTATATGAGCATTTCATGATAAAAAGACCAAAAGTGCCCAAAATTGCATGTAGTAAATTCTTATTATAGTAACCTCTAAAGTTACCTCTGTCTCCTCTAAAGTTACCATTTTGTACATATGAGATTAGCAAATTGAATCCTTGCTCACATTGCAAAACTGATTCATAGGGTATCAGTAAGTTAAAATAAGCCTTGTCATACTTGTTACTTCATCCTACTAACATATTGTCAGGTTGCTGTTTGGAGTGAAATAGAGAGACACTTTGACCGTTAGACAAACTAAAGAAACATGTCCAGTAGCCTGACTGGATGGTAAGCACCGAGACAGGCCGGCACCTGCAGGTTAGCAGCCAGTCAACCAAGCTGTGGGATACACAGAGAGACAGGTGGGCAGCACGCGGGCAGATATATACGGGGTAGACGACAGGAAGACAGACGTACAGAGAGACAGGCAATGGGCAGGCAGCAGCAGCAGGGGTAGGTGCCTGGGTGTCCGCTTCGTGGCAGAAGAACAGATGTGTGGTGAATCTTTAACTTCCCTCACTCCCCACTGTCACTGCATCTGTGCACAGCCCCACCGGGTTAGTGTAGCCCCCTCCTGTGTGAAAAAAGGCAAACAATGAAAGCCTATCGGTGGACTTATTGATCAGTGCTGACCTGCTTACTGATATTTAATGGCCCGTGGGGTCATTAAGTCTTGGGGTCTGCTGGAACTTTCATTGAGATCAGTCGGCATCCAAAGTAATGTGTTCTCACTCACGACTGCTGAATCCACACATATATTGATTATCCTCCCAATGACACTTTGTTCAGTTAGTTGTGACGTTCAGACAGATTCCTGCAAACTATTAAGTAACCGTTGGAGGCTAGAGAGTCACATGAAGTGCATTATGGGTTTGCATGGTGAATAATGCAAATGTCACATAACACTGCGAGGCTTGTATGCATCGATACCTTAAGCCATAAGAATGCAAACTGTTGCTCGGATTAAAATCACAGCCTCATTAGTGCGTGACAGGTATTCAGCCGTCACACAGAGTATCAAGGCTTAAGTATACTGAAACAGCATCACTTCTCATTGTCCCGCTCTAACCCCTTATGTGAAATAACAGATATGTCACCGACATAATACTCCGTAAGTAGCGTTTTATTGTCATTTATGTGATCGGCCCTAATCCCCTTAGACGTCACACAGTAAATAGTTGGAGGGGGGCTATCTCTCCCTCGCGCTCTCTTTCTCTGCTCCTCCAGCGCCCGTGGTTTATTTTAATTGAAAATTAGCAAAACAAAACAAGGGCAAGAGGCTCCCTGAATGGGGCCCCCTTTTCCCTGGGAGCTCCTGGGCCGTTGAATAATGCATATGGGAGAGAGTAAACAGCAGCAGCGGGTCTGGCCCCAGAACAATGGGCTCTGCTCTGAGCTCAGCCAGGGCGGCTGATTTTATTACCGAGCTGTCAATCCTCCCCCAGCCTGGGAAGCGTGGGACCGCGGCCAGGAGGCAGCTGCTGACCGGCCGACACTGACCCGTTCGCCCGGGCCCAATCGAGCCGCGCGGATTGCAACGCACACCCACCGAGCAGTGTCCCGCATGCCTCCACACACCCTGCACGGACATACGCATGCAACCCCCCAGCCCCCAAGGACCTGACCACATGAGGTTCTCTCTAAAGTGGGTTACTGGACCTTGGTTTAATTAAAGAACTCATATAATCAGATTTTATGCTTGTGAACAAGTGCCACTTATTTTAGATCACAAATTAGAGTTTTGTTAGATATCAAAAGTGTAATTGTGATTATTTGGTGTATATATGTAGTAGAATTTATTATGCAATGTGTTGGCCAAACCCGAACACTTTTTCATATATTTACTAACTTTACAACACTATAACGCAGTAGATAATTGAATTATGCATCAAGTCTATAAGCAATAGGTCTATAGGCAATCTTAAATATTATATGCAAATAAAAGCACTGAAAAGTTTTTTTTTTTAGCAATCTGGGGAACTTGGCTCATTTTGTAATCCACTGAAGTCTGTATTAGTCCATTGCTGGACAGTAAAGGGTCACAGAGGGCACTTGGAAACTTCTCTCTCTCTACCGCTCACTCTTCTTCTTCAGCCATTGAGATTCCAGTCTTGCTTCTTGGCTTGGGCCCACGGTGGTTGCCATGCCGACCAGCAAATTGGTTAGCAGGATGAGTAATGATGTGATGTGGTGGAGCTGGAAGGACCCAACAAAGAACTTATTACAGCTGGGCCTTTTCATAGTGTCCCATTGTTGTCAAGTGCTCCTGATATTAACCTGCCTCTAGCAGGGCTTCCTATCCTTGTGAGCACTGCACGCGTGTACTGTCAACTGCTCAGCACCCCTAGGAGGGATATAGAGAGAACCAGAGCAATGAGAAAGAGAGAGAGAGAGCAATGCCCCTCTATCAGTCCTCACTGCACATCTTCACCCTCTCATCACTTTATCACCTCTCTGGGTTGTAGGATGTGTGGAGACACTTGTTAACCTGTTTCTTCTTTCCTACGGAGAAGCTTCAGAGTTTTTATATTTCAGTGCTGATTAGATTCACTTTGGCAGTCGTGGCCATCAGGGCTAATTCAAAGTGTGAAGTCAAGGCAGTTTATAAGAAAGTGAGAGGAACCTGGTGACCCTCTCTGCTGCAGAGGTGTGGAAATGTTAATACTATGGCTTTTGCACACCTCATGTGTGAGTGTAGGTGTGGATATTGTGGCAAAAATATCACTTTTCACGATACATGATGCATATCACAGAGTCACACATGCAGTTGTCCTTTAAGTACTGACAATATCTGTGATATGCTCAGAAAGCCATGTTGTTTATCACAATAATGATATTGTGTCAAATCTTGCTCTCTTTCGATCTGCAGTTTAACTATAGCACCAGTGGAAAATCTCAGATGGTAGGCTTCAGTTAAAACCGGACGTGGGTTCTGAGTAGAAGATAGTAAGTAGAAGATAAAGTAGAGACATATTATAAATTTGCTGAAAAGTTTTTGTGCATACAGTCTTGCTATTTTGCAACATTCTTTCATTGTTCGACATTAAAATGAAAGGGAAAAACAGAAATGCAGACATGAATCTGTCAGAATGGAAATTCAGTGTAAATGCAATATTTAATCATGTAATAATTCACTGCATGACTCACTGTATAATTAAATGTAGAATAACATCACACTTAAACTGGAGGCAAATAAATTAATAAATGAGTAATAAATTAGTAATAAATAGTATTAAAGCTTAATCTATTGAACCCTGGGCATATTTTGTATTAATCTTATTCTGTAACTACACTGTAAAAATGTTTTTTCAGCTTGATGTAAATAAATGTGGCAACAAGCCATTTAACATGTTTATTGAATTCAAATAAGTACTTTGAACAATTCGGTATAAAGCAAATTAGTTTAGATTAACAAAAGCAATATATTACATCAGTTCAAACCTCGCTGTCAACTTCTGATAAGCATCTCTTCAACTTCTGTTTTTTACAGGATACTATGAATTGTCTGGTATCTACTACTGTAAGTTATATAGTTATAAGAGTATAGAGTAGAAGAGTGGGCCCATATACTCGTCCTCAGAGTTAAGTCAGTTTACTAGATTCAAGTGGAATTTAACACTGGAACAGAATGGAAAACAGCCGATGCTGCTGGGAAAACAAGCATGCAAACACACACAAACACATATATAAACACACTTGTGAAAAGGTAAAGAGTCTGCATACCCCCCCTTTTGTCCCACAGAGGTGTGAAGGGTATAAAAGCGTTATGCTACTGGGTTGGAGAGACACAGAGAGAGAGCTCCTTGGTGCAGGATGTTTGAGTGTTTGACTTTAGTTTAACAACATCCTCTGTGCAGACCCCCAGGCGGGCAGGCAGGAAGATGGGTCAAAGATAGCAGACTGATCTGCTGCTGTTCTGCTGCTGACCCATTGTCCTGCTTATCTTTAGCTCGGCCTATCTGCTGACCTGGGGCATATTGATGGAGGGGGCAGATGACAGGTGATAATACAAAATTCAATGCCTCCAGCTTCACTGAGGAACTGTGAGGAAGTGTTGCCTAATTACTGCATTGGCATATTGGTGCCGATACAAAAGCGCCCCAATTTGCGTTGTGTTGTCGCGTGAGGGACTGTAAGCCTGTTAGCCTGATGTAATTTGCTGAGCAGGGTGTATTGTGTTTTCCCACCACTGAAGTGACAGAAAACTAAGATTTGCTTCAGTGTTTTGTAATGATTATCATGTCGCTTTCATACTTGTCGATTACAGAGGTACATAATGAAAGAAGCATCTTTGGATGATGTAGTGAAATACAATTACGTAACCAATTTATTTGTCCATTCTTCACCCACAGGTGCACTTCAGCTTCTGGTAAAATGCATGCATTAAGAAATATCAGAATGATTTTGAGCATTTGGTAATTCTGCGATTGGATATCGTTTCTGTTTGTCAGGTAATTAACATTAGCATGGGAGCAGGGTTTTCAGCACATATTAAGTTAATTAACAGGACATCTCCTTTATCTGTTCTATATAGCTTAGACTGGACACTTCCCCGACTTCATCCGAGTGGTCAGAGTTTGGGGGGGGAGTAGGATGTGCAGCCATGTACCCACCCTTGTCACCGTGGGAAAGAGTGCATCCAGAGGAATTTGCATGTAAGGCTCAGGTAACATGATGGGGGATGGGTGGAGTGAGGATGGCCGAAGGAGACAGAGTAACCCTGACCCTGAGGTGCAAAGGATTAAAAAAGGTGAGCATCCGCCCTGGAGGTTGGTGTGTGTTGTGGAGGGGTGGGGGGTGGTAGGCGGGTGTGGGTGTATTAGAGCTACATCATATGAACAAAAATTCACGTCGGATTACATTACTACAAAAACTACGCCTTATACGTTAACTCTGGTATGTAAAGTGCAAATAAAATCAGAAAGCAGTGATGTGTAAATCCACTTTGCCCTGTATTTATACAAAAGCAGTACTCTCATTTTGTAGTTGATGAGGCCTGCAACTCGTTCCAGAAAAGTTGGGATAAGCAATATTTAAAGACAGGGGCTGCTTTGAAATTTCAATGGAATGTTCAAAAAACATCCTAAACAGGTGATGCAGTCCTACTTGGATATCCAAGGAGTGTCTGGGAAAGGCCTAGTCATATATGAGCAAGACTAGATTAAAGCTTTGTTAAAAAAATCTGCTGCTGATTAATCCAAAAGTTTAAGAATAAGTTAAAGAACAAGTTTAACACTGCTCCTCAACAATGATGTTAGGTACTTCACCCTTTTCAGTGCACAATATCCTTTCCATAGACCCTGGGAGAAATTTCTGTGTGTGAAGTGCAAAGCTAAAAACCACAACTGTGCCCGTGACCTTCTGTCTCAGTGTATATCTGTGATGGATATCAGCACATGGGTTTTGCAGTGCTTTGACAATACATTGTCAATAAACACTATTTGACACTATTTGAGCCATATATCAACAATGTCCAGAAACACTGCCAGCTTACCTGAAAATAAAGGATGCACAGCGGACACATGCATTGTGACCTGATGAGTCAGTCTTTCAGATTTCAGCATGACAATGTCAAGCCACATTCTGCACACTGCACTGCCTGTAGTCTGGACCTGTCTCCATTTAACAAATGTGGTGCATTATGAAGGGCAAAATAAAACAATAAGTATGATTGTACTGATTGTACTGAGTGTATGATTGTAGCTGAGAACTAGTATATTAAAAGAATAGCAAAAAAAAAATTCCAATGGGATTCCAAAAAGGATGAATTGGTATCTTCAGTCCCCAGATGGTTGTGCATGGTTGAGTATTGTTGACTGGTGTGAAGGACATGCTTCTGTTCCAACATTGTGTAGTGCAGGCATCAGTTTTTGAACAGAGATCAAATCTTGAGGCAAATACATTTGTAACCATTTATTTACTTCCTCAGTATTGTAATTATTATTTTTTTTATTTTAAACCAACAACAACTTTTGATAGGAGATTTTAAAGTTCTTGAATGCTGGTGCAAATGCCTCGGTTCATCCAAACCACTCATATAACACACATCTGGAATGGCTCTGGTTGATCAAGACACTCAATAAAACATTGTGATTGGTTAGAGGATCCTTTGCATATTGCAGCAGTTTGGTAAGGGCCAATATTGCGACGATTAGCAAATGATATATTGTTCTCCAGAGTGTGAGTGCCTGTATTTGTGTATGTGTGTGTGTGTGTGTGCATCTGTCCCTTAGGGAAACAGAACTGTGGGAATATACGCCCCTAGCAGGACCACTGCTCCCAGGGGAGCACCTCTCTTTCCGGAAACTTTGCACACACACACACACACACACACACACACACACACACACACACACACACACACACACACACACACACACAAAGGCAAAGAGATGATGGTTGCTTTCAGGATTCCCTTACATTATTCCCCCCCGGATCAATATTCAACATGTACAGTCCACACTACTCTCCAGCACACACACAAGCACCCTGCTGATGAAAGTTGTTGTGGAGGTCAGCAGTGTAGCAGCACTGGCTCAACCACTGCCTGACCCCCTCTACTCCAGAAACAACGCGCATTCTTTCTCCCGGAGAGATGAGAGATGAACATAGTGTCAATCAAAGTCAGACATCCACGACCCTGAAAAGTCTTTTGTGTACGTTTGTCTATAAGTGTTCGGATGTACAACCTCTGATCAGACTCTGCTTATACTATCATTATGATGTATTTCTATTATATACATTGTATGCTTTTCATAAAGTAGAGCAGAACAAATCAAATGAAAAAAAACTGTGAAAAATATATGCAGTATATACAAATTAATGTTACTATTGATTAAATAAATAAATCAATAATTCAGCAATGCATTGTGCATTTGAAGTCTTATTACTATTTTCTAAATATTAAAATATATAGGACTGGACCAAAATCTTGGTCAAAAAATGATTTAACTATTTAACTCTTTTTAAATTTAAATTATACTATTTATATTTTTGCATGCAATTATCAAATAAAAATATATTATAAATTACAAGTTCAATAATATTTTGGTTAGAAAAATATGTTTGGTTTCTGTTTTCTTACTGCACTCCATCCTTATGAAGTAGAAAATGTGTATAAAATGTAATAACCATTACTTAATTCATAGTTCAGAAAATGTCATTTGTCTGTGCAATAAGCATTGTTTCTTATTCTTTCTTCTTCTTATTATTATTCTTTTTTTTTTTTTTTTTTTTTTTTACATTTTTAAGAAACAATGCTAGTAATAATACTAAGCAGCATGAATTTAAATTTAACTCTTAAAGGAGCAATATGTAAGATTTATATTGCAAACAAATGGGGGCAATGCACACACAGAATGAATTACAGAACCAGTAATGTCATAAGAAACAAGGAAATGCACAGTCCCTCCTCTTCCCTCTGCTACCTATTCATCCTCTCATGTTGAACTAATGTTTTGGTAGTTGGTTGGTGCAACACAATATATAGATGTTTTTGACATACTGTCCAAACTGTTATTTCTTCACATTCTTCAAATTTATGAATGTTTTAAACTAAAAATCTTACAGATTGCACCTTTAATTGTTTAAAGTTTGTGTGAGCACAAAATATTAAATCTATTCTTTCAGTCACAGGGCACTACTGATTTTAAACACAGCAACATTTGATCGTGAATAAAAGTGTCCAACTTATATATAATCGTAAAGAAAATATAAAGGGTAATGTTAGATGTGCATGAAAGCTATAACAACTTTGCAAAGTTTAGTCTCTTTAGCCCAATTTTGTATAAGTATTTCCATTGTATTTAACTGGTGGACCTAAACGGGTTATTACATTTTAAACTCTGTATTAAATATATTGATTGTATTTTAACGTTACTGACTGTTTAGCTGTGTTAAAGCACATCACTCTGACTGAAGTGCAGCACATGCTGAAGACGTGGTGTAGATAAGCAGTCTCTGGCAATACACCTGCTGATATATAGATAAGAATGACAGGGGGGACTTTGGGTAGGTGGGGGTGGTCTTGCAGAGAAGCAGAAAGAACGTCTTCTCTGCTGGGGCATGAGTGCAGAGCCTGAGGGTCAGGGGGTCCTGTTTACCCGGCCCAGGTATTTCCTCTGTGGGCTGATAAGAGTGAGCCAAGGGAAGTACTCTGTCACAGGTGAGTGGAGAGGGGGAGAGAGAGGTATCAGGAAGCCATCTATGCTGCCTGCATACACACCCCAACAACAGACCACCTCTGCATACACCTCAAACCATGCAAACAAAATTGCATGCAGTTTATATAGCCATACCACACACACAGAGAACAAAGTGAAGCTCCTTATTTCACTGATCTAGTGGCCTTGGGGATAGAATGTGTTCCTTGGTTTCTAGCACAGGCACCCACACCCCTTCCCAATACTTAAACATCTGATCCTATTATACAGCCAAAGGCCGCAACATTATACCAAGCATTAATCATTACAAAAATGCAGCCAAACAGGACTAAACCCCAAAAGGGAGAAACACACACGCGCTAGTCTATATACTTATTGTGGTATATTTTTGCTACTACCAAATAATATGCAACCTGAGTGGAGCTGTGATGTTCATACCCACAAGGCACCAGCACCAGTGGAGACAGAGCTGCAAACAGCAGAGGCGGTTTGAGTAAACAGAGCCATGTAAGAAGCCAGGCTGATGGATGGAAGCTGAGTTTGTTTGTTTTTACTCTGCTCTTCCTCTTCCTCCATCACCTGTGCTCTGGGTCCTCTGGCCCTCAGGTGCTGAGAGGAGCCGCTCAGGCTGAACGTGTTAACAAGAGAGGAGTCCTCTCCTCCATTGACAGACACGGTTGAACTGAAGGGTGGAGTTAACAGCTCAGAGTGTGCCACTAACAGGAGCACATTCTACGGTTTCTTCAATTTTGGCACTTTTAATCCATCAAGGTGTTTTGTGAACTATGAAGAGGGCTGATTGGTAAGATCATCATGGTAAGATCATCATGAAGTGCATTTGGCCTTCAAGATTAGGAACTGCACAGGGTAGGGCTCGTCAAGGTCTCAGTAAGGTGAAGTTAGACAAGTGAAACAGATGCAGAGCTGGTGTAATCACTACTGAATAATGCAATGAAAACATCTTATATAGTCAGTATATCTAATATTTAGCATGCTAACCAGCTAGCCCCGGCCTGTCCTGTCTTGTAATACCACTTTGTACCTTAAGAGGCAACGTAGCATCAAGTGTACTTTCAGTCCACCATGTGAAGAAGTAGCAATGTCCCATCTAGTTTACTAACCTCTTGTTGAAAGTGCTGCTTAGATCATTTGAGGACTGGTAGCCAATGAAAGGAACAGTAGACATAACAATGGCTCTTGACAGGTGCTTGTGAGGTTAGCTCAGAACTTACAAGAGCTAAGTAGAGAAGGCATTGTGCAGTAGATATTACCTGCAAGTTACAGTATGTCTAAAACATGTGCATTGCGTTTAATGTATTTTGTGCTGATTAGTTTTAGGTGAGAATTATAGGTGTCCCACTCCAGCCCTTCCCCTTGTCCTCTGCAGATAGCTTCTTTATAACCACACAACTCCTGAGGTAGTGCTGTGGTTGCCATTGTGGCCCATCCTAACCTGAAGGACTCTCCAATAAGCGGGCAGAGAGTGCCGAAAGCAGCCCTCACTTCGCCCCCCACCACCACCACCAAAAATCCCATTTTCAGGCCCTGCAGCTGCCCCTGCTCTGCAAGAGCACTTAGCCATGTCATTCTATCCGCCTCTCCAGTCTTGGGGGGGAAACAGGCGCGGTTTTGTGCGCCAGCGTCTCTGATACGACTCCAGAAATGGAAATGAGGCCATGGATCTTCATTAGGGAAGGCAGGTGTCCCCGGGCTGGCCCAGGTGAAGATGCTGGGAGGAGTGCAGGGTGCAGGGAGAAGGGGGTGGGGGGCTCTGGAGGGGATCCTCGGACCGGCAGGCGGCCTCCCGTTTCAGCCCCCCACCCCCAACTCCCCCCACCCCGCACTTAATTGCCCATGTAATGAGCTGCCAGTGAATGGGCTTACTTGTGTGGAGGCACTTGAGGAGCCCGTGCATTAGGGGCACCTCCTGCAGCTCCTATTCTCGGAGCCCATACATAGAGTGAGAGTTGTGTATGAGGCGTGCAGAGAGTAAGAGACAGAGAGAGAGAGAGAGAGAGAAAGAGAGATACTCACCTCTCCTCAGCATCTTTCCTGTTTGCGTTCGCCCCCGCCTCCAAGCCCCTTCAAGCTTTGTCTGCCAGTTCACAGGGTGGAATTGGCAGGCCTTTGAAACCTGTGGAAGCGAGGCAGGCTTTTAGGCCCCAAGAGGCAGATGAGCACACTGGAGTGTGAGAAGTCTTCTTGTGGCAGGACACCTGTTCCGTCTTCACATCGGTCAAGCCCGCTGCCCAGTATCTTGTCTTTCTGTATTCTGAAGAAGGACCACCTGCACATTGACCTGGGGCAGGTCAATATACAAAACATGATTTCTGTTTAATTGAAGCCAGCTAATTTAGTTGTTGAATGAAGCTGTAGGCTCTTTGGCCAGAATCAAATGCAAATAAGTCATCAGTAATCTTTATGGTCACTTGTCAGTGCCACTGTTTTTGGTTGCAGGTTTTTACCCTTATAACCTGCATGATTATTATTCAGTTGCTAAAAAGAGGCCTATTATTAGACAATTATAAAGTGTTATATAGTTACATTAGTTTAATATTAATTTACTTATGCAAATGGAAAATCAAAATGTGGGGCAATCTACAGGTCCTTGCTGGTTCAGGTGTTTATGCCTTAATCGATGTATTCTGTATGGTTTTTGCAGTGTTGAATGTGAAGCGTGTACTCTGAGATGAGAAGCAAACAAGACACATGCCATACAGGCCAGCATATAGAACAATGTTTCTGTTAATTGAAGTAACTGATCTAGCTGTTCAAGGATGTGTGCAACATGCTGGTCCCTGAAAGGATGTGGTAAAAGGAATGTGGTGCATAAATCAGGTGAGCACCAGATACTATCACATGGGCAAAAGAAAACTTGTGGCGAGCACCAGATTATTATTTTTATTAATTTTATTATTATAGATTATAGATTAGATTATGGATTATTATCACCAGTTATTCGGATAAGTGATTATCCAATGCAATGTGGTGAGACCCTGATACTATTAGATGATCACAAGATATAACCCATAATATGTATAGATACTATGTTGTGAGCACCCAATACTATGTGGTGCATCCCGGATACGGATGTATTTTTTGTGATGGTATGTGGTGCTCACCTAAAAGTATTGGGTGCTCACCACATATGTCCCTTTTACCAAAAAACAAAAAACAAAAAACAAAAAAACCCACACACGCAACATTCCTTCAGGAATAAATCCCCCATTTATTTAAATTTTTTTTGCAGTGCTGAATGTGAAAAGTGTTCTCTAAGATGTGAAACAAACAGCCAGGACAACATTCAAGCCAGGATGTGAAAAATGGGCCTAGTTTGGAAATTAGGCCTTTGGCAATGCCCTGGCTCACTTCAGAGTAAACCAGGGCTCAATAGTGCATAGATGTGCATATTAGTCCCGCATCTTGCTCTTAGCATAATCACCTCTGCAAGTGCCACCACACTTCTCACGCTGTTTGCTGTAAAATATTAGCTCCCACAATCCCTCTGCGGGACGGCTGACAAATAAGATGCTGTTGTTTGACTCTCTCTGAGGGTGTGGGGTTAATGATTAGTGCTGTTGGGGGGTTAAAGCCTAGAGATAGGGGCTTTCTCCTGCGCCTCAACAGATGTTGGTGGGCCCTTAATGTGGTTATCAGGACGGAGGGCCTTCTCAGTCCCGCTCGGCCATTGTGTGTGCCGCTGCATTCCAGGGCACGGCCACGGCAACGGGGCGTCCTGGGAGCACAGCCGGGTGTCCCGCTGAGCCACTGTGGGCCTGAGCATTGACTCCTGGGGCAGGCCCCCCTCTTACACACCCCACATCCCCACACACACACACACACACCAGTGATCACAAACACCATTCTTCACACCTCCCTCGCCCTTTCCCGCTCACCCCATCTCCCACTCTGTTCCTCAGCCATCCTGCCCTTTCCCACACCGATTCAATGGCTTGATGCCTGGGCACAAGCACTGCTAGGCCTGTCACTCTGTCTGACTATGTATGTATCTGTCTGTAATTATACATAATGTTAGACATAGTAAGGGTAATTATCCATGTAGCTGGCATTTGGTAAAACACTTTCTTGTAGTGCTAGTGTTGTTTCCTTGTTTGTTTGTTACACAGTACTGCACAAAAAAGTCAAACACCTTTCAATTTTGTCATTTCCAGCAAAAACAGCAATTGCAAACAAGGTAGTCATTATTCAGCATCGGGACAAAAAAGCTGAAAACCTATTAAATTACACAGACCACTGAAATGTAACATCAACATTTTCAGTAGGTAATGTGTCTACCTATAATCTTCCTATAATCCAAATAATCCCAAGTACAAATTTACTCAGTCCATAAAACCTTTCTACACATCCCACATCTCCGGTTTTGGATGTTCTGGTGTATTTTTATTCTATTTTCTCCTTTTCCTTTTCTCAGTAACCTCTTCCTGATAGCTGCACATCCTTTCAGATCCATACATCGAGTCATGTTTTTGCAGTGGAAGGATGGACAGAAACATCTGTGGACGTTTTCAGATTTGAAGCAAGGCCGGAGCTCTCCTCTCTCTCAAAGATGAAAGCTTTAAATGCTGTTTATCTGAATGGGAGAGTATTAGTGGTCTAACAGGTCTTTCTAATAACTTGGTACCACTTTAAAGTTAGACTACCTTTATATGAATGGTCATTAATAAGCAGGTACAAAACATACATCAAAAGGCCAACAGTGACATGTTGATTGTCTTATAATAACCCACATTTATTTATACAGTTAAAAAATCATATTTTGCTGGTTACTTATCTCACTTTGTCTTCTTCCTCAGTCAGCCTTCACCTTGGCAACTGCATCAGTGAACAGCATTCACATTTATCAGATATAACGGGTCACTTTTGCTCTTTTTAATGTTTTTTGCTTATATTCTTTTGCATATTTTAGTGTTTAACATTAACACATTTAACTAAAACCATAATAATAATGATAATAAGACTACATACAAACTGCAATAATCACTGCAAATTACTACTCATATTTTTACATATACTTATATAGCCAAAAAAGAGCTATAGATAAATAAATCAAATAAAATACAACCCAGTAAGTGCTCCACCCTTAGCTTCCTATATACCTTTGTAGGTGTTTTCCTCTTTTCTGATAAAAATTTATTGATTTTCCCCCATATCCTAAAGGACATCCTTTCATATGCTGCAACTTAAGCCAGCATGCTGAGCCACTCCTGTTCCAAGAACATACACTCTGGGATAAAAGGAAAATGATATTTCAGTTATTTCCAATATATGCTCATAAACGACTTTCAAACAGGATCATAATGCATGTACGAAGCTACCCATCTTGACACATTCAACATTCTGAAGATTTTGTAAGGCCAGGCTTATAAGATCTGCAGAGTGTCCAGGAAAACTGATGCAGACCCGTTAACCACATAAATCTAACTCTGAGATCTCTAGATCTCTAGACATTCTTGCAATATGCTTCAGATCCTTTGCCCAAACTGTCTTTTGACCAATTGTAGCCTCATTAAACTGTCAAAAGAAAAAAGAACAGTAAATAGATAATGTCCATTAATAGATAGTAGATAATAAGCAAATATAGATATCGCAAATATTTCTGCTCATGAAAGCCTGAGGCCTTTTGTCTTGCTCATAGTATAGTAACCTGAGGATTCCTCCACAGTTTCACTTAACACACGAAAGGACCACCCACCTAATGACAGCTTTATGGGTTAAAGCTGATCAGTGTTCATTCAGTCACTGTGCTGCAAAACTAATTACATTTTTTCACTGTGTGGCCCGGTGGGCGTCTAATTTGCTCATTTTATTTGATGAGAAATTTGATGTTGTATGATATCTAAAATGCCTAAAGCTGAAGTGGTAGCTGACTTGGTGTCTCTCTACAGGTGAACACCCAGCCAGACACAAGCTCCTCTCCTCTGCATCTTCCCTGCCGGTGATGGCACGGCAGCTGCGGGCTTGTTTGTATACAGATGCAGGGAAGCAGCTGATGATAATTAGCTTGCAGCTGCACTCCAGGCCCTGGGCTGCACTTTCTCACCGCGCCGCCTTTGTGTCTGGGCGCTGAGCGAGGAATGTGGGAAAGTGAGGTAATTAAAGTATTCTGTAACCCAATTAAGCACACTGCCCTGCAGCACCAGTGCAGAGCCCAGCTCTGGGATTGGACTCTCAGAGAGCCCACCAGTTACCACCATACGTCTCTTCACCCAGAACCTGCTGCCGCCCACTGACTTTGAAGACTAGTTTAGAGAAAGGTGTTTAATTGGTAGCTGGTTTGGTAGAGACCGTGTTTGCCAGCCATTCCAGAAAAGAAGTGTGGGGATAGAGCAGTGGGGTATTCTGAAAGTAAATGAGGAAAGTGTCCTGGGCTATTCATTAGCTTGCCGATTTTTTCATGTCCTTCTGCTTTAATCTGGGGCCAGCGCGGAGAAGATGGATGTGTGACAATTACATCAGTCATAGCCGCCCATCACCAAAGAGACAAGGGTTGACAAGTTGCCAGAAAGCTTTGAATTGTCCCTAAAGGAACCTTTAATTAAATTCTAAAATTCTTTCATGCTGTACTGCTGATATTAGGTCTATTATTCTTATATTTCTCCCCATTCCATAAAACATTACACAGCTTTCTCTCCTCCACCATTTTCCCTTTGAAGTCTTTGATCTGGACTTTAAAAGTCCCTCATTTGCTTGTCCTACAGAAAACTACATCACACGTTTATTTATTGGTTTAAACACGTTTTATTGGTTTAAACCGCCTTTGTCCAGCTGCTCTGGCTCCCTGGCCGGTTGCTGGGCAGTATATCTGAAAAGCTTGAACAATGACAGTCCACAATGAAGGTGCTCAATTAACTGTATAACCCTGCCATCAATTAAGGCATCAATTACTAAGTTGATTGATGAGGCTAAATGATGCGATTCATTTTCTCCATCCAGCGGAAAAACACTGGAAGCAGCAGTATGTGAAAATTAGTTGATGAATGTATTATATATTGGGATCCTTTGGCCAGCAGAGACATGAGGCCCTTATTTAAAGAACCGAGGCTTTTTTCCCTGAGAGTTTGAACAAATAAAGCCAATAAAATCATCTGCAGTAAAAGTAAAAGAATTATTTAAAAGGGTTATTTTTCAGCTGTGTAAGTGCTGTTTGAAATAAATGATTTTGTGTAAGATGTATACATTTCTAAACACAAAACAAGAATGGAAGGAACTACGTAATCATTTCTTTTGGGACATAACGCACATAATGTAAAATTGCAATATAGCTAATTTACATTTCTGCTCTGTTCAGATGGAATTCCATTGCTCAGGATTACCTTTAAGCGTCTGAGAAATGTGATGTGCCCTAATTATTTTAGGGCGGGATATTAACATTAACATTATGTTTTAAGTGAACTGAATCGAGAATAAAGCCTGAATTGGATGTTCACCATTCAGTTCATGGCTTCGGTGCATCATTTAATTCTCATTCGTCCATTATTATTATTATTAAGTTTCTGAGTCAGTGAACACCTTTTATTACTTCTCTACACGCAACAAGGAACAAAAGGTTCACGTGTAATCGGCGTCATTTTTATCCAATCACAGACGCCCTTTTCGCCTATTTAAGTGCTTTATTTCTGCAATATTTAAGTGCATATTTAAAAAAATGTTCATTTAAAATTGTGCAATCAGTCCAATTTTCAGAAGCAAGGGAAGGGAGAAGGGCGATATCATGTGCTATAGCCTACTGTTTTAATAAAACTACCATTAAATCAATAAAATGGATAAGAAATTATATTCATGACCATACATGATGCTGTAATTCTTTGGATTCTGCATACTCTCATAATTTTACAAGCCACTATGTTTAATCTCCTGTTATTCCAGCCATCTGATTTTAGCCGAAATGACATCAGTTATCATGTTTTTTTTCTCCATTAGCGATTTGACAAATGCAGCTTTTCCAACACCCTCATATCATTCTGCTTGACTTTGCCCTGAGTTTGAATTCAGTTATTGATTGCCTGTTCTGTTTCGCTTGGAAAAGGTTGATAAAAGGAGGTTTTCACTTTCTCTATTCGATGTGACAGCTTCCTAACAAGAATAATGGAAAGGCCCCATTCACAGGCAAATCAACCTAATTCAGCGTGCCCCTCCACTTTCAATGGAGGAGTCACAGTCCTTCCCTGCCCATTCCATCACAATCCTCTCTCTTCTCTTCAGCAGCCTTCAAAGTTAGCAGAAACTCCTCCAGCACACAACATTGCTCTTTGTCACCCTCTCTCCCCGGCCATCAAACAGATAAATAGCTCCATAAATGCATAGTCGATTAAAAAAAAAAACGGCAGCAAAATGGCCACAAACAATCAGCTGATTTCATGAGTGACCCATCCTTGTTTGGGATTCGGCCTCCTCTGTGTTTTTGTGTGCAACAGCTGAGACACGTTGCGAAATCCTCCCAGGAAACCTTCATGTACAAATACTGCAGCGTCCTGAAATAATCCTCTTGCACTATCCGGCATTCCCCGAGCAGAGGAAATTTGCTCTAAAGAAATTTGATATCGCTTTGACGAGCTTATAGCGAGGCATTATTGAGGGAAACCCTAACCCTCAATCTAACCTCTTTGCACAACAGGATCCTTAAACTGCTTGTAATAACAAGGAGCCTTGCCTGCGTAATTCTTGGCCCTGGCTGGATTGCTGCCAGACGAGAAGAGTGCAGGTGTGAGAGCTAACCGGCCCCGGACAGCCAGTGCGGGGCCTGTTCACAGGGGATTAAGGTATCAGGGCTGGTCTGGCCGCAGAGAGGTCATGGCTGCTGGACTCGGGGTCTTTCCTGTGTGCTGGACACATTCTCCGAAATGCAGGGAGCGAGACTAAGCTGCCCACCAACTGCGAATGGCTGCACGTGAAGAAAAATCTTCTGTGGTCTGCTTGTTACTGACGACTAAAGGGAACACTGCACCTTCCTCTGATGGAACAGCTAGGGATGAACTATAGGGACAACATACCATATATGCCGTCCAGCCATAGCATTTGTACCTTCTGTCTATCTTATATCACTTTATCAGTTCCACTTACCATATAGGTACACTTTGTAGTACAAGCTGTAGTCCATCTGTTTCTCTGCATTAATTGTTAGCCCCCTTTTACACAGTTCAACCTTCAATGGTCAGGACCCCCACAGGACCACCACAGAGCAAGAATTTGGGTGGTGGGTCATTCTCACACTCCTCTGATTGTGATATAGTGGCGGTCTGGTGTGCTGGTATGAGTGGATCAGACACAGCAGTGGTGCTGGAGTTTTATATATTAAACAGATATTATGCATATTTTGAAAATCAAACTGCATAAATAATAACATTCAAAATATATTGCAATGTATTCCATATATTTTGGAATATACTGACATTATTGGATGTATTTTTATGATTAGGTAGGCTCTCATTTGTTGATGCTACATATTGGTATTGCGTTGGTATTGATATAGGTCAATATTGTGATAATGATTAACAAACAGTTCTTTATGTAGCTCTAATAGAAGTAATAAAGATTTACATCTGTGACTGACTACAGCACTAGTACAGTATGTTGTGCGTTTTCTGATTCTGATTTCTGATTTCTGAGCTGTGAAAAATGCCAGAAGCAAATTTGATATCTTCACTTCTGCAGCAATTTCTCTTTAATATTCTCTTTAATGGAGTACATTTCAGTCTTATTTGATTGTTCACACATTAAGCTTTCCTTCATGAGATCCTTTAGACAGATCACTGTTTGGTCATTTCAGCTATGAGCACACTTGAGCCAGGTTGTACCTGCCACCAGTGTTTGGCAGCTAGAACAGACTGTGAATATAGAATAGATGTAAAGTGGGGTCCAAAGGTATTTTCTAATTTAATGCAACATTTTTCAATATATATTCTATTATCAACAAACTAATTTAGAAAAAAAATAGAATCTTTTAAATACTTAAATGAATTTCTGGTTTTTTATGTTTTTTTAACACATTGCACTCAAGCTGCCAAAACCTCTGAACCTCTGAAACTACTCAAATCTGCCAGAGTTGTCTCAACTTGTATTTCTTCCTTATTTGCTCCTCATAACTTTTCTTTGTGTTCAGATCTTCATAATTATGAAACTTTCCATTGTTTATTTCTAGGTTTCAAGAGAAAAATCCCATATTTTTAATGTGGCTTCAGACTTTTGTACCCCCTGTAAGTCTTTCACTGGTGGGTTATTAGGTAAGCATTGCTTACAGGTGTATGTAAATGTTTGGGCTCCCTTGGTCAAATTACATTTTGTTGATTTGCTAAATCAAAATATGAACACATTTTTACTTTCACACAATTACAATATCTTAACACATTTGTAAAAACAAATAAAACACAAAATGTGACCTGTGCAAAAAATATGGCACATTTAATATTTTATGCTTTTGTTATATATTTTAAATATGATTTATTGTCACTAGACATGCAATTTTTTTTCAACAATATTATTAATAACTAGAAATACGCACATGCCTTTTTATGGAGCAGTCATAATCAGATTTGCTTTTGGTTCAGTTCAGTAACTAATATGCCACATATAAATACCAACATAGGCCTAACATTAGGCATATATGTCCTAATACTTGTAAGTTCTGACAGCGCTTTTGGGTGAATGCTTTTGCCTTACAGCTCAATAAAATACATTTCTGCTGTTGTTTGTCGTTGTGAACTTATGGCTTGTCCACGGCTATGAATGAGTCTTTCCAAGCAAACGGAGGAGCATCCGAGTTAAATCCCTTTCTCTGAGGATCAGACGTGTTGTGGGATTTTGACTTCGCCCGTCACACACACACAGGCCTCTGTGTTCTTGCCATGATTTCTCGCCCTGTCCTGAAAAGCGGCGGCGAGGAATCCACGTCCTGCTCTGAATGCGCACTCGTTCCTGCTCTCGATTGGCCATTCAGCCCCCTCTAGGGAGACAAGCCCCAATCACAATATTGTCAAGGCTCTGTTGGTTTTCTGGTTCAAATCCTTGTTCATGCTGTTTGCTGAGTACTCATCTGCTGTGACAGCCTTCAGACAAACAGAGGCTCGTGAAAGAGGTCTTCCACAAGCAGATCCTTCCTGCTGGGCAGTGGCTGAAACGGCCCTTTCTCTCGCCATCAAGTGGAACCCAGCCCTATTGAGCTGGCCCCTTGGAGCCCTGCATTGAGGCGGGCTACGGGCCAGCGCTTCGCCCCTCAGGGCTCAGGCCACCCTCACGTTGTCCCTGGACACCTGTGCCCACCTACCCCCAGCGTGGGAACCCTACTAACTAGACCCTCGTTACCTAGTCCAGAAACCAATTTGGATGCACAGCTCCTCGTCCTATTCATGAAGAACAAGGGGTGCTTGGGTTTGAGAGTTCAAATCAATTTCAATGAAAATTCTTCCATTTGACTCAGGGAATTGGTTTGCAGGTGTCATATATGTAACCATATAAGGGAATATGGGGGAATTTTTCGACAGTACAAAACTTGACCCACTTCTTGGCCAGCAGCCCCACGCCGCTGCACCCAATCCAGGCTAAATCTCCATGGCACACTGCAGAAAAATGGCATCAATTAATCAGCATTCATGAACCGTTTACTTGAGCCCCCTTTTGTTTGCAGCAGAGTTTAATCCAGACAGAGACTTGGCTGTTTGGGTCCTTGCAGACAGCAGCACTGAGCTCATTGTACGGCAACAACTACTGATGCATAAAACACTGTCATCCCTGTACACTTCTGCATCACAAAACTTTCATGCACCTCAGCTGTAACTACATGGCTACAGAGTTTTTAAAAGGAATGGAGGACAGAAGCATTTCAAGGCCGCTGCACGCAAACGTATTACATTCCTGCAGCGACCGGAGGTCTTGCTTTTTGCCACACAGGGCAGGAAGTCTATCTCTGTCTCTCTTTCTCTCCTTCTCTCTCTCTCTCTTTAGAGCCCGATCTCGACCTTGCAGTACCAATTCATTCGCCTTCACCATGTGAAGACATCTGTCCATATTCCAGATATCCCATTTTGGTGCAAATGATCCCCCTTGAAGGAGGCAATTTTTACAATATGGCAATTCTACGATTTCCATCGTGCCGATTCTTTGCCTTGCCGAAGAAGCAAGTTTAATTGGAAGGCTGCATTTAAAGTCATTCCACAATTATACAATTATACTGGAGATGCATGTCTGCATGTTGCTCCGTTTGCACCAATTTACTGCACTTTCTGCGCAGTTTAGGAGACGCTTCCTTTTCAGTGGATGCAAATTCCCCTCATTTAGCTCCAAATGAAGCATAATTGCTCATATTCAAGCAAACACCTTGCTATGAGAGGTTCCTCCTAGTTAGTTCGCATTAAATCCGCGCAGAACAAAAATCCTCAAATCCATTTGTGCACATGTGCCAGCTGGATCATTCTGCTGGGAGAGGGATGAGGAAATGGATGATGCAATTGAGCACATTTAACATCCTGCTAGCACTTCTTCCTGTCACCGGCATCTCGAAACTTCACTTTTTACGTGCCGAAACGTGCCAGGAGAAAACGTGTAGCAAACCTGGTGCAAAAATGATTCATTCATGCTGGTGTATAAATGTCGTTCCTATTCAGTTGGTAGGCTTCTAGCTGGCATTTCCGGAGGGTAGGGGGAAAAAAAGGTGAATGTGTTCTGCAGTCACACAGGCCTTTCACCTCAGAGATATAAGACCCTAATTAGTTTGAACGTAGACCCTCTGTGCACCCTCCTGTTGTAAAAATAATGGAATTATGTGTCGCCCGGCCATTTGATCATCAAAGTATACTCTAGTCTTTCCGCTCTTTTGTTTTCCAATGTTGAAAGTTAGAGAGGGACTCATTGTCCAAAAGGCCCTGAGTACCCCAAGTGGCAGACCAAGCACACCACTGACAATAGCTTACAAGAGACTGTTTTAATTCATACCCTCTTTTTTTAAAAAAAGGGGGACAGCACAACAAACCGTTGACCCACTGATATACAATTAAGAGTGATGCGGCAGTTAATGCTACAAGCAGCTCTGTTTAACAGTCTGTCTTTGACCCTCTGCCTTTGAATACATATAATGCGGCAGGCGAGAGAGAGAGAGAGAGAGAGAGAGAGAGAGAGAGAGAGAGAGAGGGAGGGAGAGTGCAGCAATGAGAGAAAGGGAGCCGGGGAGATTTTAAGCCACCGATAAGTAGTTAAAGACCTTTATAGAGTATAACACCATTATCCTTGCTGAATAAAAATAGGATTTAGTGTTTTTTCCACTTAATTTGAATCAAAAGAATCCCCACCTTACATATTGCACTGGTAATGTAATGGAGAAAGAATCACAAAAAAGGCTTTGTGGTTCTGACACCTTCTATAGTGGGCCTGTGTTGTCCCGCGAGCAAAAGGGAAGAGAAAGCTTTTTTTCTTCTGCGCCTTGCTATCTGCTAACCCATTCTAATTGATGCCGCTGCATTCCTGTGCTGGAGCGCATTCAGTGAATAACGAGCGATGGACTGAATGCCCATGAATTGGTCCCTTCTAAGAGGAGCAGTAAAACAGCCCCTGCCCCCCGGCCCTGGATCTCCCCCGCTAACCACCAAGCTCCCCTCAATCCTCGGCCAAAGCCTGCTTCTAGCTTTACCGCCCATTAAAGCCCCGCTATTGTGCGCTGACGCAACCCCACAAAAGCTGTCCATCTCTCCGAGGCCTCTAAAGCTTGGACTCACACAGACTGGAGTGACAACCACCACCACCTCCCCAACACCCCTAAACCCCCTTCTCCTCCTTCTCCTCCCTGGCTCTTCCCAGCAAATTTTATCTCCATAGACACCACCACTCATTCTGTCCCACACATATTGTCACTGTCATAAGAAGCACTAATAGGAGAAGAACAGCATGTTCTTAACGTAACATTTATTCGTGTTAAAAAGGAGCTAAAATAGTTGCTTTAAGTGAACTAAGATAGAGGTATAGATTTAGGCATGGGGATGCTGTCATGAAAAAAACTTATACTTCCAATATGATTCATTAAATGAGGAAACAAAAACATTCCTAAACTCATTCTTTCGCTGGTGCCTGCATCATCAACGTGATAGAAATCAATATTAGCTAAAATATTTTTGGCTCTCTGTGTGTGAAATGTTGTCACTGTGTTGAGCTGCTAGCGAACAATGATGGGTTAAAGGGGGGGCTGCTCCAGACAGATGGTGGTGCTGAGATAAAATGGACAGCAGAGCTGCAGCTTTCCTATCAATAGTATATGTAAAACGACCATTAAAAGGTACATTAGGCTACATGACTCCTACATAATCTTGCAATGACAACTGACATAACCCTACATAAATGTTGATAAAAGCTTATTCCAATAGGTGTCATCTGTCCTAAAGACTACTTAAGATAACTTTATTAATTCTATTGGCAGATGTAACCTTCAGGGCGAATGCTGTCTATTGGAACAAGCTTTATGTAGGCTTATGTCAGTTGTCATGACAAGCTCATGTAGGTTGCTCCTGAGTTTTCTTATGACAGTATATTTCAAGTCATATGTTAAAAAAAAAGAGTTTTCCTGCTTAAATGACATGATTTGTTGATTTTCTAGCATAACACATTTCCTACAGGGAGTTTTAATATGCCATTTTTTTTGCAAACTGAAGGGCACAGTGTCTATTTATTTGTTTATCATACAGCATAAAATATAATAGTGTTTTTCACAGGCCAAATTTTATGTGTTAACTTAAACCTATGTTGAATTATACAGTAACTGTGCATTCAAATCAGCAAAGCATTGTCTGAACTTTTGCATACGGCTGTACATTCTAACTTTATCTCTCCAAAATTCTCTGCCCCCTATCTCCTTCTCTTCCTTGCCCCGCCGCACAAAGCATCAATCTGTCTTCAGTGCCGGCACCCTCGGCCCTTTGTCTCATCTGCAGGTGCCTATGAAAGCACCCACGGTTTTGCCACCCCAACCCCTGAACACGCCACGCCTCGTCCAGCCACAGGAACTGCTGACAAAGGCTGCGTGTGGGAATGAGGGATGCGTAGAAGGAGGAGAGTGAAGAAGGGAAGGAGGGAGAAGGGGGGTGGGGTGGGTGGTTTTAGGACAGATGGCTGGGGAAGTTTCCCAACTTTCAGCAGGCCAGGCCTGCTCCATGGAGACGGTGCTGCAGGACTGGGAGCTGGAGCAGAGTCACCAGGAGAAGAGCCACTGATGGAATGCTCAGTGAGCTGGAATGGGTCACTGCTTCAACCTCCGCACTAATTGAAGGACGGGAAAGAACATTTAATGCTTTAATTTCTGACCTCTTGTGCCAACCATTAATGTGCTTTTCTCCAAAGGAACATGAGAAAAAAATCATCACTGGGTGAGGAGCCATGATTCTGAGGAGCAGTGCAGTAAATCTGATGTTTGGGCTTTTATGTTTGGGTTTGTTAAACAGCACAGTGGTGACCCTGTCACTGAACGGAAGGGCTCACAGGGAAATCAAATTTGCACAATTGTCCCTATATACTCCAAACATATAAATGTGTGTGTACCTCTGGGCAAATGTTATGAATGAGAATAAGTAAACACATCGCCTACAAACAACACACAATTTAATGAACAAATACTGTTTGTTTGCTGAGGTTAGCATTATTGGGAAACAAATCAATATATAAAAATGTGGCCTCAGAAAAAAGTTGTGGCACATTTTAAATTTTTAGGTTTTATTCAATCCTAATATGTTAACTTCGTGCACTGCAGTTTCCTGAAAATGTCACATTGGAGATTGTCCCCTATAGAGGATGCACTCACATTTTCATTTAGCAAATCACCAAAACTTTTTTGCATGTGTATGTTCGGTGCCAGAAACTGGCTTCATTGGTTTTGCACTGGATTTCTAAAGATAATGTACACTGTAAAAAAGTGTTTTGTTGATCCAAAAAAAATACTCTAATTTATTACAAGCAAATGGTTTTACACAGGTTTTATAGTCTTTATACAAACAGTTCTTTCAGCCAAAGTAATTTTTAGAGTTATGTAAATCTTATTCAATTGCTATAACAAATTAGAGTATTTTTTAGGTTGCACAAGTTACAGTGTAGCTAAGACATAATGGAAGTCTAATTCACTCATAAGCTTTGTAGTTTCACTGCAAAATGAAAGAAGCAAACTCCAGATAGCAAATGTGTCTTCAGTGTTCAGCTATGGAGTCAAACTCAATATTTCAGTGACCCATTGTTTTAATGTACTGTTTTATTAAAGAATATTTTTAGCAGAGTAGTGGACATATAGTGGTATACAGATGGATGGTTGGAAGTTCAAATGATATATTTTGGACTTGAAAAGATGTAAATACAATGCATGCAGTCATGTGTCTGCAAGTGAGTAATGCACAGTGACTATATTTAATTATCTTACAAAATAGAAAAAATAGTCATTGGAATGTGTGCAAAAGCTGGGACACTAATTCAGTCGTTAATAACACTATGTTTGGCAGCTATCACAGTGTGCAAGCTCATTTTGTAGCTAACGAGGAGTCTTTCTGTTCTTGTTTTTTTTAGGAATTCACAGTCACTGTTCCTTATAGAACACTTTTACTTCTGCAAATATCTCTGACCAATTACATTTATGATCTACCCACAGATTTTCGATGGTGTTGAGGTCAAAGGACTGTGAGCAATTACAAAAGCATTTATATATATTGGTTAGGTGGGGGTCAAAAAAGAGTTGCTAGCTGATGACAATTGTAGAGCATGATTAATTCAGGCCACAACCACAAAAGGTATCGTTGAAGAATAAAAGAAGCAGCATTTGATGAATAGAACACCTTGTCAACTGCTAAGCATGGGGGTGGATCTGTTATGCTTTGTGATTGGCACATGAAACATTGCATGGATGGATGAAAAGTGGAATCTGTAAATATATTAGGGTTTTGTTTAGGAATTTACACATACCTACCCACACCCAGCCACCCACCCACACACACATACACCCATATACACACACACACACACACACACACACACACACACACACACACACACATATATATATATATATATATATACATATATATGTATATATGTATATGTGTGTATATTTATACACAGAAAAAGGACGGTGTCCCAGCTTTTGCATACACTCCTGTTAATATTTTCTTTTAATTTAAGATAATAAAATATTAAGTAACTGTGCATTACCATTTGCAGACACATAGCTCCACGCATTGTATTTACATGTTGTATTTAAATACATCATTTGGCCTTTTAATCATCCATTATTATACAACTATATGTCCACTACACTGCTAAAAATATTCTTTAATAAAACAGTACATTAAATTAATGGTTCACTGAAAAACAGAGTTTTCACCTCACTCCATACACAGCTGAGACACATTTGCTGTCTACAGTGGAGCTACAAGGCTTATATTATAGACCCTATGTCATCAAAAAGCTTATGGGTGACTTCCATTATGTTTTAGCTAGGACTACCCAAAACTGTAAGTATTGGGCAATCAGGTCATATGCACACATGAAATTTGATTCAGCAGTTGGCTGAAATGAGATAAACATTTTCGTCATGTCGCTTATTACTTAATATCCCACTTCTCATTCAGCAGAGGCCTTTGTGCTCCCTCCGGATTTCTAGAGCTCTACATGCTAGAAGCTGTCAAAACCTGTTTTGAAGCCCTAATTGCCTTGTTTCCACTGTCATTGTATGAAAACAATGGACTCATGGACCCTCATATATGGGCTGGGTGGGTTTTTTCTGACCCCTTGAGGCATCAAAAAAGGATTGTCTTCAAGAATAAATGTTTATACAAACTGACTTTCAAACTCGCCCTGCGTGGCTAATTAATGGATTGGTTGATTTTATTCTTTGTCTGTGGCAGAATTGAATTCCAGCCACACATGATAAATGGAATCAAAATAAATCTCTAGGTAAAACTGAGATTTGGCTGAGATTGTACTACTAGTTATTAATATCAGTCAGGCTGTTACAGGGGAGGCCTGTAGAAAGTTCTGTGTGCCAATAGTCACTAAATACAAAATAAAAGAAGCTGTAAACATGATGAGCTTTCATTGCTTGATAGTTTTCCTACATCACTTTCAGCTCTGCTTTGCTGATGCTCTGCTGCTCAGTGCTGTAAAACACAGACGTTATCTTCCAACTAATAAATGTGGACATCATGTTTGGAACAGGCTGTCATAATCAGGACTTCGGAAAAATGGAGTTACATTCCAGGCACTCATTACTGCTGGACAGGTTCCCTGTGGGAAACTCAGAATTGTGATCATTTCAGGATGTTTTGAATGTGGCATTAGGCTATTTAGTTATAAGGACTGTGACACATTTACGGTCATTACATGAGTAATTTACAGTGTAGAGTCTTATTTCTGATTTAGCTGAATGCTTCCATGAAGAATAAAGTAGCCTTTATAATTTGGAAGGTATAGTCAGAGTCTATAGGCCAAACTAAATTGATAACTATTGTTCCAAAGCACTTTATGGACCATATTGAAGAATCTGATGTTTATCATGAAGTGTTGTTGGGCTTTAGATATAAATATCAAAGTTACATTAGGACTAATAGCACCCTTATTAAAGAAATGAAACTGTGTTGTATATATCAGCTGTTATTCTTGTCTAGTTTTATCTGGTATTATTATAAATGTATTATCCATCATTTTGGGAATGAATGCATTTTTTCACAAATCACAAAATTAGGGCCATTGCTGGACTGTCTTACAGGTTACCGTCTGCTTCACCGCCAAATTATTTATTTATTTATGTATTTTACCTTTTTTTATTATTATTATTATTATTTTAACATCCATATAGACCCCTCTGTATGGTCACTTAATACATTGTGTAACATCCAGAGGTGTGGAACAAGTTCCAGTTACTCTGCTATCAGCTTATGTAGAGGTTGAATGTATTTGTTCTTTCCTAAATATTTTCAAACACTTTTACTGAAATATATTTGTGTGCATTCTGTGGGACCTACATTTCAAGTAGCTATTAAAATGTAATTAATATTTAGAGATAATATCTGTTGTCATTTTTGTAATAAGCTGGTGACAGCAGCTGTACTGCTCTGTGATTGGTCACTCCTGCCATCTTTGAGGTTTATTGCTATTTTCAACCCGATAGGAGAAACTGAAGGTGTCAAGACAGTCATTTTGTGGTGCATGTAAAGAGAACCCTGCACACATGAATCCCAGCCCTCAATGAGGATTTATTTTAAGTTTTACTTAACTCAAAAAATTACTTGATTTAAAGAATCATTTGCTCAGAATCCCTTTCTTACCTTGAATTACCTAATTCATTTTCTTGTAACACATTAGGGTAACTGTTTTGGGTTGGACCAGTGATACGCTGTTTACAGTGTAAACTAATGGATGCTGGATGTAGTTTTGCTGGACAAGCGGAAATGTAATCTCAGATATGCTAACTGGCCATTTTTGCTGTTGTACTTTAGTTTTTTTTACGAAAATCTAAACATTTACACATTATTTTTAGCAAGGTATACTGTGTACTGCAGTGTGAGGCATGTTTCTCTCTCCGTGTAGCTGCAGTGAAGTTGCTGTGTGTGTGTGTGTGTGTGTGTGTGTGTGTGTGTGTGTGTGGTTCAGCAGTGAGCTGTTTGTGCTATGTTACACTGCCCTCGTGCGGCCTTCACTGATATTACACTCTTGCATGGTCGTCCTCTGTCCTGAGACCAGACACTTTAAAAACAGACAACTATTTGTTTTTAAACATGTTTTCTACTGCGTGCTAAACAACACTCTTAAATAATATATGAATTATTTTTTGTTTACTAGGACACTATAAATATAAAATACAGTGCTCAGTGTACTGAACATTTGGACTTCGACACATTAAATGTGAGTGCTGTTGAAAAACTGTAATCCACAACATAAGGTACAAATCAAGCCCTGATCTTCTTCTGTGTTTGCTGTATGTACAGCTGCGTGAAGCTAAAGTAGAACCTCCTGAAGTTCTGTTTTAAAGGCTCCATGTTTCCACTTTATTTCTTCTGTTTGGATGACAATATCCACCAAGGCTGCTCCTGCATATGTCTAGTCCATTACATATTTAATATATGTACATGCACCATTTTCACTTTTATAACCTGTGGTTAACAGCTCTTCTGTAACCCCGCCCTATTTATTCTGATTAATGTATGTACATATTTCTTAGTGCATTCCTCATACAACCACATAGACTCTGCTCACTTTTGTTGTCTGTTGTTAATTGCTCTTCTGTAACTCTAGCTCTGTTTATTATTATTTTAATCTAAACCATGTTTACATCATCATCATCATCATCATAATATGCATAACATAATACAAATATCAATAATATTAATAATACTACAAAGCATGTACACTGATTTACATTACTGTATCAAAAAGGGAAAAAATGCTTGAAACTATTAAGATCATAAATAAAAAAGAGGAAAACATTACATAAGCTACATTACTTATTATATAGGTTTATATGTAACAGTACACATATTACATCTACTCTTACAGGCTAGCCCAGTGTCAGTGACAAAAAACATTTCTGTTTCAGAAATACATTGTTAATGTACTAAAAACATTATTATCCCAAAATTCATAGGTCATCATGTACTGTCACACCAACATACCAACACACCAACATTAGATTCTACATTTAACACAATACAGGAAAACCCTGACTGATGGTATTTTGGAATGATGCTGAAATATATTAAACCAATCAAAACATAATTTACCACACTAACATCCAAACATCTACAGAAGCATTTCTAATATAAGTACATGATCATTCAGAAACCATGTTCTATCTGGTCTTGGTGAGGTGGTGAGTGTCAGTCTCACAAGCTGTCTTATGTGCTTTTGTTTATGACAAGATAAAAAAGAAAACATTTTATCAGCTGATCATCCTGTATAAAGTCTGACTTCTGTAGTAACACATAGCAGTGAGTCGGGCCATGTGCCTGCTTCTGTAGAGTTGCTTTAGCTGGGGATAAATGTCCAGTATATAAAGAGATGAAAACTGTTAGGTAAATTGCAAACCTGATTTGATACAGAAATAACATTTTTCATTACATTTTTCATTACAAAGTCTTAACTTTAATGACAGTATGCAATCAAGCTGGCATTGACTCAAACATTTTGTATGTCTTTAACGGAAGTACAATTTTAACAGCGCATTTCTAGATAAAATCACTTCAGTTAATCACATGATTAAACAGATAGAACAACAAGTATTAATGATCCGTGACATTATGTACAGAAGCAGAAACAGCTGTGCAGAGGGAACACACTGGGTGAGAGACAACCATACAACAATAGTGGCATTGTGGTAGATGTGGCAGTTCAACCTTCAAATCCTACACTATGGCAAGAGTGAGCATAGCAACAAGACACAAGGAGGTCATCCTGCAACAGCAAGGTCTCTCTCAAATAGAGAGATGTTTTCAGATGTCCACGGCCTTCTACAGAAGCACATAAAACAGGCAAAGAGATGCAATGATCGAACACAGAAACGAAGTAAAGATGTACACACTGTTAAGTACCTCGGGTTAACTTCTCTTCGAAATCGGAAGATGTCTAGCACTGATCTCAGCCAGAACATGCAAAAACCACTGGGACCCTGGTGCACCCACCTACAGTCCAGAGATTTTATTTCAATAATTCTTCAAGGAAGAGTTGAAGACCAAATAGCTGTGTCTCTGAGGGAGAAATACAACCAACTCATTCACAAAACACAAGGACTGAGGTGCAAAACAATGCCAGCAGGTGTGCTCAACTGAAGAGTCAAAACTTCACATTTTAGGCTGTAACAGAAGCAGTTTGTCCACTGAAGGCCTGGAGAATGCCACGTAGCTCCGCAACTGCATTTAGCAGTGAAGCATGGTGGAAGTTCCCATGCTTAATGATCATGACTGGCAGCATCTGGCTAGAATTGTCATTGTGCAAACAAACAAGTGACAGAAATGGCAGAAAATCACTTCCACATTCAATGCAGGAGACCCCACACACAGGTCAGTGCAGTGTTCTTTAGCTTCCAAGGGATATGGGAGCAGAAGACCCACCAGAGGGCCTCTGTACAACGACAACGGACAGAACACCTCACCTGGGCTTGTGAGGTTGCTAACTGTACCCTAGAGGACTGGTAACATGTGGTGTGGTCCAGTTGTTTTTAAAAAGCGTTTGTGGGTGGTGTAGACCCAATGAAGCCAGGGACTCTAGTTGTCAACAAGGTACTGTGCAGAATGCTGGCAGTTCCATACTGGTGTGGAGTGTGTCTTTATGGTATGAGTTGGGTCCATCAGTCCGCCTAAACACATCATTGACCAGAGCCCACTGCGTTTTACTGCTTGGTGACCATTTGCTCTTCATGGACTTGATGATGGAATATTCCAGCAGGATAATATATCGAGTCCAAGTTGTCCAAAATTAGTTTGAGGAGCATTCTGGAGAGTTCTAAGGAATGGTGTGGCCTGTACATTCACCAAACATGAGCCCACTTAGGACATCCCATTATCATGCCCTGTTTAAACTTCAATAATTCATGCCTTTTCGTGAGCATGCCGATGAGTGTTGAGCACCACTCAAATGACAGCACCTCACAACATATACAGGTGTAGGCATTCCCAAGCCACCCCCTGAGGTAATGTCACTTCATAATCCAGAAAGGTTACTGTGAATCATACCTTGATGTAAAATCTTATATAAGACTTCAGAAGACATATTGTAAACACATATGAAGATGGAAAAAAAGATACAACAGCGCTGCTAATGACCTGGGTGTACATTAATCCACAATTAGACAAATGGAGAAAATTCAGGACTGTTGCAACTCTCCCTAGGAGCGTCTGTCTTGTTAAGACCACTCCAGAAGCACAACAGACAGTCCTGAAAGAGGTGATAATAAATCCAAAGTTTACAGCAAAAGACTTACAGAAGACTCTACAAACTACAAAAACCTTTGTTCAACCTTTGTTGAAGCACGGTGGAGGGAGCATCATGATTTGGGGCTGCTTTGCTGCTTCAGGGACTGGATGCCTTGTGATCACTGATGGAACAAAGAACTCAAAGGTGTATCAAAATGTACAGAAGAATACAAGTGCAGCAGTCCATGACCTCAGGCTTGGTGACGTTGGGTGATGCTACAAGACAATGACCCAAAACATACAAGTAAATCAACTAAGGAGTGGTTGAAAAACTGAAAATCTTTTAGATCTTTTGGAGTCCTGACCTTAACCCAATCAAGATGCAGTGCAACCATGGCATCCTTGAAATACTGACGAACTGAAACACATATGCAGGGTGGAATGGTCTGAAATTCCTCCACATCATTGTGAAGATCATATTCGCCGCTACAGGAAATGTGTTCTGGAGGTAAAACGGGTTCTACAAGTTGTTAATTTGAAGAGTTTTATTTTCTTTTTGTAGCCTACACTATGGCTGTTACTCAGCATGCTCATTAAAAGACATGAAATGTGTAATTAGTTTAGTTAGATTGTGATTGTCTATAATTGTTACTTAGATAATGTGAAGAGAAGGCAGTGCATAGCTGAGTTACTGCCCTATCACATGTTGTGAACAACTATAAAAAAGAGGCTTCTTTAGAGTGATGCCATAGAAAAACCTTTTGGTTCCCTTTTGTAACTGTTTATACATATATGTGTAATTTACATGTGATGGAAAGCTCGAAAATTCCAAATAAAGTTGTTTTCCCCCTAAAACTGCATGTATAAGGCAACAACTGTTTAGACACCTGTATTTATAAAAGTGTATGTGGCCAGTATGTAAGTTGGTCAGTAATGTATTACAAATATAAGAGGTCAAGTGACCACAGACAAAGTTACAATAGGATACATGTAAAACAAATACTCCAGTAGGGATAGCAGAGAACTTGAAAACTATTATTTCTACCCCACCTCATAAGAGTTCACACAGTGAACATATAAATGTATGTAAGTCTTTGTAACTGCAGTACTAAAACTTGCTGGAATTCATTGATTTCTGTCTTGACTAATATTTCTAGACCTTGTGCAGATTCACCAACATGAACCATACACTTTCAGTTCAGTGACCATGGCACTTTGAAACTTTTCCTTTTCTTGTAGTTGCTACACTCTTTGTCACTTTACCACAGGGCCCCTATCAGCACTGCTTATGTAAATATTGACTGATTCTGTTACAGTCTACCAGTGGCATGGAACAGGATTTTATTTTGGATTTTGTATGTTTCCCTTTTCACAAGGTCCGCTTAAGAAGTTTGTGTAGGTTTATGTCATGTTGTAATACTCAAATCCAGTCTTAAAATGAACCATCTTGGGCTTAGGGTAAGGTGGATTGTTCTTGAGACCAGTCAAGTGCAATGCCTTCATCTGAGGCAATTAGAAACAGAACTTTTTCTGTCAATAATGAAGATCAACAAAATCCCCTCACCTTAAGTTGAATATAGTAACATTATTGCTTTTTTTACCCCATAAAAATGTTGCATTTATCAAGGACATTCTGTCTGAAAGAACTTTGGAGAATTTACCTATAGTTTCCACTACTGAGACCAACTAATGTTCATTTTTAAAGTAGTATAAGCATTTAGTTTCTCCATGTGGGCCTACCTTACACAGTTATATGTTTTGCTTGTTTATCCAGGTTCTGTTAGAGAAAACTAATTTTTCCCAGCCTCCAGAGTGTCTATAAATTGCCCATATTGTGTAAAGACATGCACTGTTTCCTCAACCTATACAGTACCTTGTTGGAAAGTAATCTGCACAAAGAGCTGTTCTGAGCTGTTTTGTGATATCACAAAAAACAATGCATTCACATATATGGGCCTTTTCACCTTACAGGACCTTAGGCCTGCCCATTAAGACTGAAGTTAAACAGAGTAATTCCCCCATAATCAGGTACAATACAGCACATTCAATCACAGCAGAAGTCGTTTACACATCAGTATTAAATGCACAATAACAAAAACAAGTCAGTCATTTTAAAAATGAATGATGACTATTTTTAATACATAAAACCACACAAATGGCATTGCAGGACATTAAGGAAAAATAATTATGCAAGAAACATGTAGGATACGGGTACTTCAAACAGTTGTAGACTTTTTCTGATAAATGTGCACTACTGAAGAAAAATACACCACAAAAGGGGCACTACAGTATTGTACAACTGCACGTAGGAAAAACACATCAACACCCTGTTACTGAATGAATTATTTGTAAGTATTTAACTGTATTTGCAAAAAAGCTTCAGTATATTAAATCTAATTATGATTTATCTTTTAATCATAATTCTTTATCTGTTGATCTAATATCTTAATTGGTATCCTGGCTGTACTAGCTTCAGGTGCCTGTGTTTCTGCAGCTGAGAAGGAACAATGATGGAAACATAAACTACCCATAACAGTCAGACAAGTGTAAAATCCCCCTTTCTTGGAAAGTTACATGCATTCTGCTTTATCAGTTCCTACAACAAGGTAGCGATGACAGTAAAACTGGTGGAGAATGAGATATATATATAAAGTAATTGTACTGGCTTGTTCTGTTCACTGTGAAATTATGAAACATGCATGTTGGAAGGTTTTTTTGTGTTATTCACTTTAGAAACCCAAATTGTTTAACAGATAAATTAACACAGTCACATGAGTATACTAAAATAAAATATTTAGCTTAATATAATTTCAACTGAAGAATAATCGGTTACAATTCCACACGCACACACACACACACATATATATATATATATATATATATAAATATAAAAGTAAGTGTGTGTGTGTCTGTGTGTGTATGTGTGTGTGTATGTACACATTATCATACTGTACACACAACAAAGATTTAAGATAAACACATGTTTGAAACAGTAAAACACATTGAACTGAGAAAATATGGGTTTCATAAGTGCAATCTGCAGTCAGGACATTAGCCACAAGGGGGAGCTATAACCAAATCTATTTATTATTCATCTAAAACTTAGATCTCTCTCTCTCTCTCTCTCTCTCTCTCTCTCTCTCTCTCTCTTTTTCTCTCTCTCTCTCTCTCAATTTTACTACCATAGGTCTTTGGTCTGGTTTCTACCTCTGGTCTCACAATAGATTGTTATGTTATTATGTCAGTAAAAAGTTTTCTTCTTGAAAGGCCTGAACTAAACTGCTGGGTCTTGGTCTTAACAAGTTTGGAGTCTGGCTTTCTGGGTTTGTGTCTGATCTCAGTTCTTAATTAACTATTTATTGCCCTTTCTGGAATTTGCTTTCATACATTCAGTAAACCACATATAATCACACAGAAACATACACACAAACTATTGCTAGTATAAATAAAGTAATAGCAAATCGGCATTTGAAAAAATTGTACTTATGTATGCACAGAAATTATAAAACGAAAGAAACACAGTGGCTCTTATTCAGGACCTTACTCCAGCTCTCTGGTTAGATGTGGCTTGAACTGATTTTTTCCAAGATTGTTGAAATATAGCATTGCCATTGAGACACATTTAATTCAAGTGTGTCTATGGGGTAACGTTGTGGAAAAGATGTGACAAGGAATTAAGAATGTGTATCTCATTGTGCAAATTTAAAATAATGCTTAAACATAATGTGGTTACCATATATAAAACTGAGGGATGATCAATATTGCGCATAAATGTTTGAAGTGTTTGTCTTTGTGTTATATTCAAGGAATTGTCTATTAGAGAAATAAGCTAAAGCTTCAGCCTACACCTTTCGGTATATTTTTTGTACATTTTCACTACTTTTTGTTTTGTTTTGTTTGTCTTCCTTATTAACTATTTCTGTTTACTATTACCATTTATATAAATGTATTTTCATATATTTTTGAAACTTGTAAAAAAAAGGACCAAGTTACTACTACTACTACTAAATGTAATGTAGATCTATTTATTACATGTATGTAATACATAAATTGTAATAATGACTTTATCAATATGTAATAGACTTTACTGATCAATCTTAAAACTACCACTGAAAACGGTAAATGACAGATATTCTTTACATTTGTCAATTGGGCGAGTAAAATTATAAAAACTACATTTCCCAAGAACCCTCGCGCTATGATGATGGGCGGGGTTTGTTTCTTGCGTTGTGTGTTGGGGGGGGGGTGAGAGTAAATTTTGACAGAGTGGAGTGGTGAGAAAGGGAGGAGGCGGCACGCGAGAGAAAGAGAAACAAGAGCATCCTCCGCCACTGAATCACCGTCACTTTCCGCCCGTAGGTGTGTAGTGTGGTGTATTCCTGTTCGGTGTGAACGGACGGAGGGCGACGGAGCTGTCCGTTCTTTTACTGAAGCGCAGCAACAGGGCAGAGTCCAGGATGCCGCTGACCGGAGCAGCAGCGTCGCGTGCGGGGAGCTCCCGCGACTAGCAGCCTCTGCTCACCGCAATCGCGGGAACAAACCGGAGAGGAGAATATGCAAATTGTTCGAGAAGAAAGAAGTCAAACCGAATGGAAACGATGTAGCTTCACCGCCGCATTTCATATAGCTCGGAGAAATAGGGTAGAAAATAGATAGCTAGCTTGCTAACGTGCTGAATTGCCGTCATACATGCAAAGTTACTCATTGTCGGTGAAGCTCGAGGAGCCTGCAGTAGTTGGCTGAATCAAAAGGAACAGCAGCAACAGCGGCGGTTTTACTGGCGTCTTCAGGTACCGGAGAAGACGAGAGGAGTCAAATATGCTGCGGAGGAGCCTCAATCTTCTGGTAAGTGGTAGCCGACGACTGGATCGAACCTGACCGCCACACAGCTGAATGGCTGTACTGTACTCGTTCCTAGTGCGTTTGTAGCAGCAGCCACATGAACAGGCTGTGGAGGAAGACAGCAGTATTCCTGCTGTAATGGGCTGTAGTAGGAGTTAGCATGGGGAAAGCACGACAACGTCGCTCGCTGACTAACATTAGCTCCTCTCTCCAACGTCTGGCGCTGGCGTGGTAAAACACTTTAATGAATATTTAAGGAGAAGCTGGTCAGTGTGTTTCATGGCGAATAGAAGTTAATTTCCAGGTAAATGGAGGTGCAGTTACTTGTCTCGTAGCAAAGCATTCGCGGCTCCAGACTCTCAGGCAGATAACTTCCTCCTTGCCTTTGTAGCTAGTACATTTAGTACATTCATATTGCGCACACGTTAGCATGTCGAAAACAAGGAGAGAGTTTCTGCAACACACTGCTGAACAGCTTCTCTGGGGCTCCAGCTGAAGTCTGTCAACTCTGACACTGGCCTCAGTGGACTATCTCGCCAAATTGGACAGCCAGCTGCAGTCCAGCTAGCGTTAATCAAACACTACCTTTAGCCCGCTCCTGCAAGCTAAGCTAAGCTCGAATCCGATAATTAATTTCCTAATGCCTTTCATTAGGCTAACGTCGCAGCCGTTTTAGATAGGAACTTTGTTTGGTTTCATTAGACAGCTCGGATACTTCACGTTAAAACTTTGTCTCCATTAGCTGTCAGGTCAGGTCAGTACGTGCCTCTGTTGTCTGGTCAGCGTTCGTGCGGTGAGAGGCAGGGCTGTACTTGAGGTGCTGTGTTAAACTCTTTCTGCTGCTTGTGTGTTTCAGCAGACAGCGCCCTAAAGGCCATGTGTGTATGAAGCATAATTTAGGTGCATGGAAGGAAGTTGTGAGGGTGAGCAAATTTGCCTCCAGCTAAGCTGTTTAAACAGCAAATCCAAATAATTATTATTGATGAATTCTCTGCTCTCTTCGTAGACATTTCTTAGTGACTCTAGTTATATAAACCAGAGGAAACCAAACTCTACACCCCAGATTCGATTCACTGGTAGGAAACTGAAGCATTAATGAGCTTATAGGCACAAGAGGAATGGGAAAGCTCTATTACCATTAGACTGAAGGATGGATGTAATTTGAATACCCATGGATCAGACAGTAACGACTTTTAATGGAAACCTTTTATGTTTATTCTCAGTCTTGATAATTTTATTTTTAGGGTCTACTAGAATAGATGCACTTGCTTTAGTTTTCCCACAGCACTATTTTTCTCATACTGGAGGCTACATCTGCTTTCACCCTCTATCTGCTCTGTTAGAGCTCCTGTGTTTTTAAACCCCACCTCCTGATGAGCCCAGTGTACTCCTGATTAGTCAGCTGCCACACTCTGTTCTGATTGGTCGACCACTAGCGCTGCATCCTACTATAGGTTCCAACTCACCGCTGTGGTTATTCTTACAATGGCGTCGGTTTTTCTGTATCAGATTAAACAAGAGTCCGATTCTGAAAGTCATATATAACAAGTTTCTAGACGCGATTAGCCTGAGCAAGCTAGACTGGAGCAGGGCGATTCAGGATGGTGACAGGCTTGCTGGTAGGTGGCCAATAAGGACTATGTAATGAGATGACATCACCTTGTTACAGGAAGAACAAGGTTTGTATCTTGGCAGATCGTTCACACACTGAAGAAAAGGGAAAAGCGGATGAGCATAATGACCCCTGTTAAAAATATCACATAGGCGTGGTAAATTGAGTGTCCTCCACTTTGAATGTCTGGCATGTTCTGTTTCTGTACTTAACATTTCTCCTCCAAGTTCCAGTTGAACCAATCCTCGTAAGGCTAAAAGATCATTTTAATATGGAAATTGAAGGTTAAAAGAATGTAATTTTCAGATTGTAAGAGCTGCAGTTTTATCAACAATGTTGTTTTAAGTTTTAGGTGGGGAAGTTTTAACTTAAGAACCTTTTATTTGTGAACTGCTGGTTGATGAGTTAGGCTTGTCGGACGTCAGGCCTGTCTGATTTGTGAAGCACCGAGTTGCAGCAAGCTACACCAAAAGGGTAAATGTTTACAGTAGGTGACTGTTTGTCTTGTTGTCTTAATTATGTTTACATAGGGTAGTCTTTGCTCTTGCTACTTAACCCCCTAATGGTTATTACAAACTTTATGTAGGTTGGATCGTTTGTAGCTTATTAAATTTGGAATGAAAGACTGATGTTGGACAGTTGCCTAGCTGGTGGTGCTTTTTACAAAGTTTAGAATTTTATTTTTTGTTGTATCGCTCTCCCATAACCTGTTGACACTATAACCTGTTATGCTAAATCCTCGTGAGACAGGTAACGTGAGCAGTATAGATAGCAGCTGTAATGGAGGAAGAACAGTATGATCATTATGCAGACTTACTCTTTCACTGGGCCCTTTTAGTATTAGCTAGGTCAGCATATTCACCTTGCTTCTACTGCTGTAAGCACCAATATTTTGCTGCGTGACTCAATATTTGTTTGAGCAGGCATTAATGCTGTCACTGATGTGCTGATATGCATGGTGCCTGCATTGTACCCCCCCCCCCCCCCCAAACATTGTGAGAATGTCCAGTCTATATAGGACAGCCGTGGTCTGCCAGAGCCTGAATAGGAAAGAATATTCTGCCTTACTGAATGTTGCTGTAACATGGTGTGCAAATAAACCCTGCAGTCTTGAGAAACCTGTTAAGGAAGACTTTGGGAGAGTGGGGACAGGGTGTTGCATGGAGAAGCTCTGGAGATTGTAATGACAGGAATGCAAAATCACATAGCTCCCTTTGATGTACTCTCAAACCCTCAAAGCCACTGGTGTGTTGTAAGGATGGTGCAGTACTGACAGAAATGTGATTGCATTCAATTTCAACCTTCTTTGGTGAAACAGGGAAATGGTATAGACAGACAAAAGCATTCCACGTCTGAAACACATTGTTTTGCTTCAGGCCACCTTGCACTGGATAGTAGTGGAAAGCCAGAAGTGCTTGTGATGTGTTTTTTTTCCCTCTTTCAAACCGGCTGGGTGGCTTAGCGCTAGAGAATTTCAAGTGAAATTGTTCCCAGGCACACACAGGCAATAGCTGAGATGATGGTGGTCTAACCCAGATCCTGAATGACATTCAGTCTATATATCCATATTGGAGCACTGTTGTAAACCTTTTAATGGGGGTTTTCAAACACAAACAAATTTCAAGATGTTTAGCATTTAATGTCCTGTTTAGCTGATCATCTCCTCCTCTTCCTTTCCTGTCATTCAAGTCCAAAGCTATGTTTGGCGCATTTGAGCTGCTGAGTTTTTGAAGTGAGCCCCCGAGGAGATCTGAAGATAGAGGTGCTTGGGTTCACCACTCTATGTTAACTTACATTCGCCTGTGCAAAAAAAAGCTCACTGCAGGCTTTTGATGTATGAGGGAGCCATTTCTCTCCTCTTGTTGGGTTTCCACCCTTTGTAATTTTTCTTTTTCAGGGTTTTGCTGTTTTGGTGCTCAGCACAGGAATGCATGCTCTTTTTTCGGACCTTCAAATGCTCATCAGAATGCTGCAGCAGGCTTCTCCTTATTTCTTTCAAGTCTTCCTCTACCTACCCCAACGCTCAGGTCTGTGCTGTCTATGGGGGAAATGACTGGGTTGACATGCCAAAATGCAGCAGGACTGCTCAGACCATCTCCACTCTGCTGCTTCCTAATCAGCATGGCCGGCTGGCTTCGCTGGGGGTTGGTGGTTGATCGTGCAGCGCATGTGGGCTGACTGTGAGTGTGTGTGGAACGGTGGCTTCTGGTCACAGAGAACTTGCTGCTCAGGTTGGACGAGGGAACCCTCATTACTTGAACACACAGATGCACGCAGGGCATTTCCCATCTTTTCTGCACGCTCTTGGCCATGTGGCCTGTGGTCAGGCCTGGGGCACCCCACATTTGACCTGTGGCCTCTTTCTCTGCAGTGTTGATGTTGCATCCACTTCCAGCTGCTGCCTGAAAGTTGTCCGGCAAAAAGTTACTGGATGCATTTAATGATGCAGATGCAGCTGGAGAGTCTACCCCCTGTTTGTTTTCAGGACAGCGTATTGTTGGTGGTTTTGACAAAGGCCACAGCAGTTGTTGTTTGTGGTTATTTGCTTTCATAACATGGCAGGAGTTTTGAAAAAACAGACCCTTGTCTAGTCAAAATATACTTGCAGTAGCTTTGCTTCTGGCGAAGAGTACGACCCAAGTCCTCTGCATCAGGGTGGTTTGTATTTCAGCTTTGTGGAAAAGGTACTGCAGAGGCTGAAAGTGAAGGAGTCAGCACTGTCCACAGCCCCAGGGTTCCACATGAGGTCTGTTTCCACTGCTAACAAAGCTCTGTCCATGTGGCCTGCTTACTGATGTTTAACAGTTCATATCCACCCTCTTCTTTAACAAGTCACACTTTTCCATCTCCATTGGCTCCCATGACATGAGACATTAGAATGCAATAGTAGTGCCTAGCCCCCTTGATAGTTCCAGTCCACCTGTTGACTGATGATGGCAGTGAGGGGACAGCAGGTTTGTGTGCAGACCTCTAGGGTGAGTACAGGTGTGGTTATGGGGCCAAGCACCGGCCGCTTACCCATACAAGGCCTGCCTGGGACTGTGATTTATCATTTCAGTTTCATCAGGAGAGCCACATATTGATTAGAACCCTGCTCTGCTTTGCCGCCATTTGTCTTGTCCCTCCTCAACCCCCCACCTTTCCTGAACTGGCTGGCAGACAGAAATGCTTACGCTGACTTCTCTGTCTTCCTCTCTCTTGCTCTTTTTCTCTCTCACCACATGCCGGCTCCTCGTAATGAAAATTCAGCCAGCCGTGCTCATCCTCAACGGGCAGCCCACCAGAAAATGGGAAGAGGGGGTGGCGCAGACAATGTGGAGGGTGACGACCGCATGTATAGCATTACCTGTTGTATTCTTCTGGAGTATTCCTTGCACTGTGGACTGCCTGAGTCTAATTGCGACAGTGAAGTGGGCAGGCCGATGGGCTGTTGATGGGGAAGAAGCGCAGCTAAGGGAGCATTGAGTGCATCATGGCTTTTTGTGGCGATTTTTCCATGGCCATCTAAAAGCGAAGGCTGAATTCTCGGTTTGTAGTGCTAAATAATTCAACAGACCTCATTTATTTTAAATTCCCCTCACAACGCTCCTCCTTTCTCGGCTGATTGTCACCAGGCTAGTGGCGCTTGAAATACATTCCTGGCCATCCATATATTTATAAAGCCTTATCCCGAGATTTTCTGTGTTGTGCTCCAGCCACCGGCAATACACTGAGAGCACTCTCATAGAGATGTGAAGAGAATGATGAAAGGTGTGTGTGTGTGTGTGTGTTTATGGTGTGTGCAAGAGGCGAAAGAAGTGAGGTGAGGCATTTTGTGGTGGTAGATGGCAGTAATTATTATTTTTTTTTTTTTTAACTGCTGCACTCAGTGTGATGCTTGCTGCGTGTAGGAATAGCATCACAAGCACGGCTCAATGATTTTGATAAAATTTCAAATGGTTATGTGTGTGTGTATATATATAGGGTCTGATGCTCGAACCATGCAGGATGAGAGTCGGCACTCTTTCATTTCTTGTTTATCATTGCTTTTGTGACAAAACTGACTGCTTCATGGCCCCTCAAATGCAGCTTGGGATAATTAATTGAACAGTAATTACAGTCAGCATTGCGAGTGGCGTAATAAAAGATAATGACATCAGAAGTATGAGAGCTGAGATGCAGCTTGATGCAGCTTTTTCCCTTGCCGTCAGCATTTTGAGACAAATATCTCACGGCCGTATCAGGCAGTTAGCACAGCTACAGCCCATCTCTCTCTCTCTCTTTCTCTCTTTCTTTCTCTCTCTCTCTCTCTCTCTCTCTCTCTCTCTCGCTAGCTCTCTATCTTGTGCGTGCACTCTCTCTCTCTCGTGTACACACACTCTGTCTCTTTCTCTCTGTGGGATCAAAGTAGCAGTGCAGTCAAACAGATTAGTTTAGTCACAGACACACTGTGCCATAGAGAAGGCACAGTAGCACCTGGTCTTGCGCCTTGGTGTTATCCCCCCACCCCCTCCACAGCACTGTCTGTTTTTGGCCAGTGGGCTCTCTTTCACTGCTGTTATGAGATTCTTCCCCACTGAATATTTAGCCATTAATTATGAATTTGAGAGCACTGCTTACATGGTGCTGACTTAATATTTTGAGTTATTCTCTCTTTAAATACTTTCAGAAAGGGGTCTATATTGTGTCCCTGGGCCACAATTTCATAGTTTGAGCCATTAAAAAAAACCTGCAGGTGTTTATTATTATTTTTTCCCCCACTATTTTTCTGTTAAATTCTGATAAATTTCAAGAAGTTGAATTGTATGATATATCCCCACTCCCCATGTACAGAGCCCCACTCGTATACAGAGATTTTGCTCAGTCAAGTAACTAACCACATCAAATCAGATTTTGTCAGAATTGCTAACTGTTAACATTACCATAGTGCTGGCTGCTGTGGCAGCAAGTGACAAATTCTTGTGTGGTTACAGTATGATTATTGAGAAGAATTTAATGTTCTCTGGGGCATGTTGTCAGTTTCCACTATAGGCAGATATGTCAGTCATTCTTTACCCAAAGTATTTAATTTAGAACACAGTTCTAATAGGCATGGTCACAGCTTTAAACACAAGCCAATGGAGTTTTTTTCTAAATGCCCTCCCCTGCCTTCAGTGATCACTTGGTAAAGGTTTTTTTCTTCAGATTTCATGAGTCAGGTTTGTTCTTACTCCATAGACAAACAGTAAAATGTGAAACATCTGCTGAAAGTCCTCTGAAAAGCTTATGGTCACGGAAGGTGTAGGCCTAACACAAATGAGACACAAACATGCCACAGGGCACCTTTTTGATGTAAGTGTATTAGTATTATCACAAAATTGACTTTTATGATACTAATGCCAAAGTATTCTTCAATGCCATTAAGCCCTTTACATTTTGTTGCCTCAATGAATCTTTAACTTCTATTGTGAGGCATTCTGCTATTGCTATAAGTATGGTTGAGTTTATCAATGCCAAGCAACCATCATCAAGATCAGATGAATGAAGCAATGGGCATGTGGCACATCATCCTTCCGTCTGATGTTTTTTGTCTGCAATTGTTTGCACGCTTTGAACTTTATTTAGCTTGCTGTGGCCGGTGTTTTTCACTCCTCACAGACGGTCAGCTGACAGTGGTGAGCACATCACCAAGGCTTCCTCTTGTATTGTGCTCCTCAGGTTTTCTATAAACTTGAAGCATTCTCAGATCCCTATCCATCTTCACAGTCTGGTGTTGTCTACAGACACAGACGTGAGGACCATGTGCTGACTTTGAACAATCCCACCACAAACCCAAAGCAAGTACATTGCATTACAGGTGACAAAACCAATGAGAGCCTGACTGCCTGTTTTAGTAGCTAGTAATAAAAAACAAAATATCTTTCCTGAGCTCCTGCCACCTTTTAAAAGCCAAGCAGGTGTTTATCCTTGTTTTACTAAGGACATTGTTGTGCTCTATTTTGTCTTGCTAGCTCTCTTCACTTCTAATTCTGCATTTCTTTGGATTGACAATGGGTAACTGAGCAGATAAAGACTGTGTTTGTTCTGGTATCTCCATTTTAGCAGTAGTTTTTGAATTCAGCATCATTAGCAACACCGCGGTTGATCAGCAAAAAGTGTCAGATCCTCTTTTAGAGGCTGTATGTGTGACATAAGCACAGAAGGGTGTATGGCGTAGCCAGGAAAGTCCTGCAAAAACCTACCAGACTACTCTGTTTCGAATGAAAATAGAAGACTTTGCAGGGATTGTCACACTCACACATTTATACCAATTTTTTTTTAGGAATATTTTGTCCCCTCCCCACTCAACTTTCAATCAAAAAAAAAAATAAAATCAATCTTGGGGACTGTTGCTTTAAGACAGGAAAAGGTTGTTCACTTATCACGTGTGCTGATGATGCTTGTGGTCTTCTCTGGAAAACTGTTATTTGACAGAGTGTTGCACTGCAGGAAGGCTCTCTACCTATCAATGTATTCCTCTCCATTCTTTTCACAAAGGCAGGCCATCTTAATCTAGGCCAGGCCATAGAACAACATGGCTGCTGCTGTGCCTGCTTCACTGCTGCTGACAGCAGCTTCGGACAAGCCCCCAATCTAAGGACCTGTTGTTGGGGCAAGACTTTTATTCCACCTGCATCTTCTTCCCTTACAGTAGTATCAAAGAGTAGCTATCTCCACTAGTTTGTCCACCATGCCTTATAATTGAGCGAAATGCTGGGCCTGAAATTCACTGTTTCTTTCTGGTAGAGGTCTTCAAGGTAGATAATGTCAGAAGTGCTCTGAGAAGAGAGTGGGTAGGGCTGTGATGGTATTCATTTATTTTTTTTGTTACCACTGTGATAAGGCAACATTTACATGTGGTTTGGCAGACGTGCGTGGCCACGTGGGGGGGTCAGAGCCTCCAAGAATACCTAATTTATGGCGCCTGTGCACCCTTGCACCACTTACAGTGCGTCAAACACTTAACACTTGACTTGCCTTTTCAGGTTGTTTGTATGTGTAAATAATAGTTAGTACTTAATTTTCTTTCACAGCAAACAGCAGTACAGGACCTAAAGCCAAACCCAGAGTCTCACAGTGATAGTTTAGTTCAATATAGCAAACTAAAGACGTTGGTCGTTGGTGTAACCCCCTGGGGATTGAACGTATTTCAGGCATAATGATCAGTATAACAAGAACACTTTAAACTGAGTCTGGAGCAGTAAGCTACTGGCACTCTGTGACTCTGAGCTCTGTTCAGTTTACTTTAAAGCAATGTTGAGACCACTAAAAGCCATGGTACTCTTCTAGATAAACAGATTTCAGCTAACATTACAGTGTAGTCTCCTTCAGCTCACTAATGGAGAGCTGTCACTAAAGTAGTAAACTGACGCTCAGTATGATTAATGATGATGAATCAACTTTCATCAGCAAAAAATTAAATAAAAGAAAATTTCAGTGATAATGGTAATGAGCTCTACACCACGGTAGGCTTCACATGACCATGGTATTGCAGTAATTCGATTATTGTCACAGCCCTTAGGAGTAGGTAAATTATGCATTAATCTTAGTAAATACTAAGAATAATAACTGAATAATACGTGTACAGTTGAATGAGTTAAAGCTCCACCAGTTTCTCCACCATACTTCATACTTTGTAAGGAAGGGAACTGCTGGACCTCACTGTTTATTCATGGTGGAGATCTTTTACGGTGGTAAATGTCAGAAGTGCTCTGAGAAGGGAGGAGATAAATAATGTATTGGAAGGAGATTAGGACACCCACCCTGCAGTTCTCCTGCATGGTGCTGTTCCAGGCCTCCCCTGCACTCTGAGGCTACCCTATCCTGAGTGTCCCTCTGGCACATTTACTGCCAAGGATGCCAAAGCCATTTTTTGGCACGTGTTCAGCATTGACCGCAAACACTTTTTCATTTACCTCTACGACTGCCCGTTCTGCCCCCAAAACTTTTTTTTTGTCCCTTTCCTTCCTGCCAAAACATTACTAAAGCAGATTGTCTTAGGTGATTAAACAATAAGACACTCTATTTTGAAGCAAATAGATATCAAATAAGAATTTTTAATACTTTAAACCCAAATAAATTGTGTTTACAGTAGCACTATGCTATATATTAAAGTATTTAAAATAAGGGAAGGCTCTTAGGGAACATGTAGCTCCCACTGAAGTTATCTGACTACAGTAATGTGGCCTTTCCTGTCCGTGTTTACACTGTTGTAAAATACAAAGGACCTTTAAAGGGTCTGGCTGAGAAGATTCCTTCCTTTGGCAGACTGCGTAGCCGGTTGTCCATAATAGTATGTTGAGTTAATGACTCAAAGGCCTGGTAATCATAGTTAGGGCAAGTGTTGGCACGTATGATTTGAAGCTAAACTGCTTGTGTGTGCATTTACTCTATGAATGGAAATGCAGCCGTCTGCTTTTCCATCAGTGCTAATTTAACTGTATTTGTCACTTATCAGTGTATCCTACTACACAGCACAACCTCCTGAAGCTGCTGAACTGGAATGAGTGCGCCAAACCCAGCAAGCGTCAGAAACCTTATTAAAACATGCCCTTTGAGCTTGTTCTCCTTTGCCCTGTTGTTTGTGTGGTGCAGGTGGCTTCAGGCCACGTGCTCCAAGCCGTGACAGTATACACTTAAAACTCCAAATGTTGTACTCCCGACCTACAAACTTTGTAGTCTATTTTTAAGCCTTCATTGATCTCCCCTTTTCTCTCGAAGCTCTTAATTACAAGGCAGCTTTTTAGTGCAGCGAGAGCCTGTTACTCTGGCAACCAGTCCCTCCCTCATTCACAGCACTACTGCTCAACCACAGCTTACTTGCATGTCCTGAGTAGGTAAATGAGTATGTAAAGCATGCAGATTTGCAGTGGGGATGGACCTGGCCTGATCTGCAGGAGTCCTGCTGCTCATGTGCGGTTCTTTGCTCAGTCTCTTGTGCTTGCCTTGAGCCTGCTCTCTTGCTTATGGTCTGTCACTTCGAGTTTGATGCTCAAACCTCTTAGCACATCTCCTTAAAGCGTTGAGCCGACACGTATGTGTGTGTGTGCGTGTTTTATCAGTGTGGCTAAAGCACTTGTCGTCTTTCGTGCACTGAGGGAAACCAGCAGGCTCTTGGCAGTTTGGAGTACAGCATGCCAGTTGTCTTCAGCTTGTCTTCAGTGCTGCGTGTTCAGTTCTGCATGGCTTGTGGCTGGGGGCTAGGCCTGGGATGAGAGGGCTGAGCAGCTTGACCTGTCTCTCCACCTCCAGCAGGCACACTTGCTTATTTGGCATTCAAAGTTATCCCTGTCAGGTGGTTGGAAATGAGGAAGTCCAAAAAATGGAAATCCCCACTAAAACATCTGGCTTAGAAATGACTTCTGGCTGTTTTGTTCATGACAGGGAGGGAAATGGGACTAGGAAATGAGAAAATGCTTTGTAATTTTAGTGTATTATTGCTTAATATCTACCTGTTTGTTGTAATATCCTTACCAAGTTCAGCAGTGACTAATTTTAATGCTGTAGGGTTGGATGCCAACACTGCTCTAACACACCTGTTAACCTGGGCCTGTATTCATAATTGGACTCATCTGTTCAAGGTACTTTTCTTTGGCTCCTGAATCTGTTAAATGTGATCAGTATTTCCCCCAACCCCCACAGATCAGTGAGCAGGTATTATATATTATGAAATGGCACCTTTCTGTGTTTTCCACATGTCGAACAAACCTGGAGGTAGCGCCATGAGGGGCATGGACAAGTATCTTTTAATGTAGTGATGTCCAAACTTAGTGTTTGACCATTTTTTTCAGCCATTTGAATAAGGTATCAAATGAGTTAAATCTCTCATGGTTTTTAGTTTTTGATCTGAAGAACCCTCATAGACCAGAGTGAAGCTTTGGGTTGAAGAGAAGACCACAGGGACAAAGAGTTATTCTGTACATTAGCGACACTGTGCCGCTTCGTTTATTTATAGCCTTTATGTTTGATGATGCAGTGTTTTGCAGCATCCATTGCATAACAAAGATGCCCTGTAATATATTCACTTGTTATTCATTATTATTTATATATAGAAAGATTTGTTGTCTGTTGTCGTGTATGTGTGCATTCATAAAGTGAGTAGCCTTTTTGACTCACTTTAAGGCATGGATGATCCTTGTTGGGTATTCATGTTGGTTTCTCTTCATGGTTAATTTGCAGTTGTAGTGAGTTATTAGCGTGTATGCTGTTGTGATTCAACCTTAGCCAGTATCAATTGGCATGTGTTTGCTGCAGCTTGTTGTAGAGCTGTAAGAAATGAAATGGATGTTTATTCTGTGACACATTTTGATGTTCATTGATCCTTATACAACCACATACTCTTGCTTGAGTGCATATGTGGCCAAATACTGAATCTGCCTCACATGCTGCTGCATCCTCTATAAATTATAGTGCAGAATGTTCATTCCTCTGGGGTGCTGTGTTCTGGCCAGCTCCCCTGTTCCTTTTTAAAAATGTACCTTACGTGTTTAGGTAAATTAATATAAATAATGTAATATTTGTTAGGGATGCACCAACACCACTTTTTATCTTCCGAAACAGATACCTGAACTTTGAGCATCAGCCAATATTGAGTACTAATACCAGTAATAACCTGCCTGACCTCTGCCTATGATCTCTATTTAACTGTGGTCTGTACATGTAAGCATACATCATCTTCTCTGGCCTAGCAAAAATAGTGCCAAATGTTGTTTCACATCCGAATATCTCAAGTCATTTGTCATTTACATGCATCGTGTTCACTCATGCTAACGTTTCCGTCAGACTCTGCTGGAGTGAAACCAAAAGCATCAGAAGAAGACCGACCAGTGTATAACGTACTAGTACTGCCTCAAAAAAAACTAGTGTTGCTGCTTATCAACCTCCACCGCTGCGTTAAGTTCTGTCTGTTCATGTGCATTACAAATTGCTTCATAGCATGTACTGTGTTAAATTTGTATTATTTTGAAATTGCACTTTAAAAAGTATGAAATAATTTTTGGAAATTAACCATAGTTTAAATTGCAGTTGCAATATTATTTAGAAAAATTTTCCTCTAACCGATCAACACCACAAAATGTTGTCTGTTCTGCTGCAACCCTGATTTTCATTCTCCCCGACCCCAGTTCTCCCTTAATTATTCATTCGTTGTTACTGAAGTTAAGACATTTTCTTTTGGGCTAAATGTTGACCAGAAAAAAATGTACGTTGTATACATAAAGTATATGTTGTGTATGTATGTAATTATGTGTTTTGTCATTGCTTGCACGACCCCGACTCAGGCATCGACACAGTGGAGAATGCCAACAGGACGCTTTCTTGGGTTGGGACTTGTAGTACTTGCAGTATGTCCCACCCCAGGAAAACGTCCCGTTGGCATTCTCTGCTGCGTCTCTAATGGTAAGTGGTCTAAGCTCATCAAATCTTGGAGACCAGTATTTTGCATTAATCTCTCCCATACCGAATCGAATGACACGATGGAAGAAAATTAAAGCTGCATGCTGAGTCCGATCAATCGTCCATTAAGCAATTATAGCATAATTTGGTTTGGTCAGTAAGTCAGCACTCACGAGTGTGATGGAAGATTGCAGCCCCACTCAGCTTGAGCACTCCTTTATTCTTCAGACCCTGCTTTCTATTTACTGCCGGCAGTGAGCAACGATATCTGAGCCCGAGCGAGGGCGTTCACCAACTCATTTAAGGAGTATTCATAAGTCAAATATCACAGTCTATTTCTTATCCCATTGCTCAGCGCATGTGTAATCAATCACCCTGCCAGGTCTGCTCCATCACAAGCTGACTCCATGTTTCTCCCAAATGTAAAACATTTAATCAGAATGTTAGTTACTGTTCCTGCTGCTCGCAGGGCACAAGTGGCTCACCACTGTAGTTCTGACAAGAGGTTCAGTTGATTCTGCAAATAAATATATAATTCCCATAGACGACAGTATACACCGAAAGCAAGAGGCATGACATGGAGTTGTAGATCGAAGTCTGTAGTTTATGGCACACATTTATCAGAACCATTCAGAAATGAGCAGACATACTTATAAATATTCAGTGTGAAAAGATAGAGGGGCTAACTTTGAATAATTTAAATGGATGCTCTCTGCAAGTGTGGCGTGTTCGCATGGCGTGGTGGTGCAGCACTCTGGCATAGGCCCTTAACGTTTAAATGTAATTTAATTTCTATATAAGCTTACTGCTCCAGCATTTACATAAACTGGTTCGTCTGTGATTGTGTGTGTGTGTGTGTGTGTGTGTGTGTGTGTGTGTGTGTGTGTGTTTGTTGGCCAATCTGCATATGCTCGTAAAGTCATTCATCTGGCATTGTTTAGAAGTGAACAGTGAGATTGCATTAGATAATAAGTCAGATTTAAGGTCATGTTACTGACATTGTAGGTATGGAATATGGATTTAATTGATGTTTTAGACTATATAAGGCCTGTCTATGAAGTATTACCCCGAGGCCAAGGGTTTTATCTCACAAAGCATGTGAGTGGTGTAACCGCTAAAGACAATCAAGTGATTTGTCAGCTCCTGCCCCCTCTGTCTGTTTTGCCAAACTCTGGGCTCATTTGACTGGTGGTGACAGACACATACATTCACTTTGTTTTCTGGCTTTTTGTTATGCGGTTATGCAAAATTGGCAATGCAGCACAGAGGCTCAGGAAAAGAGCATTTGATGCAAGTGAAATGATCAGTGGAAATCTTCATCAAAGTAGCAGTATTACTATTTCATAAAACATTTTTGAACCAGAAATAAATGTATCGTTGTCAGTGTCATTAATGGCATTAAAGTGTGTGAAATCTCAACAAGACGGTAGATTTTCTGTAGCTTCTGACCGGTACTGGTTAGAATGCTTTTTGGGCCAAACCTCTGTACAGAACTATTTCAGTTCATATGTATTTTTAGGATGTCTTGCTTGAACAGGATGTTCAGATGAACCAACAGAAATTCTGTGGGACTCGTTGTGAAGTACAGAGTTTTGTCTGGTTGAGCCACTCTGCTGTCTGGATTATTGTAAAGTTGCATAACAGAGTTTTAGTTTTGCTGATACAGCTTGGAATTTACTAGTCTTGTGTACCTGCCACTATGTACGTTTTTACAGCATTTGTGAGTCAGAAGTGCAAAAGAATCCTGATAAAATATGCTGTGCACTGCTGTAAGTAACCCCATAAAGCCTCCTCTGTCACTTCCTGTGAGATTTTGAAGGAGCTTTGGCGATTAACATCACATGCACAAGCTCAAACAGAAGGTCCAGCTGAATATTTAGGTCATTAAAACACATTTGTCCTGATGAAAATGTGAAGACTAGGGATGAAACTTACAAACCGGTTCCAGTTGAAGACTGGTTAAAACTACAATACGTTGTCTTTCATTCTCCCCCTGCCCAAGTTCTCCCTTAATTATGTATTCACTGTTACTCAAGTTTTGAACAATTTTTAGGGTAATTGTTGACCAAAAGTGTGTGTTGTATACATGAAGTATATGTTTTGTATGTGGTGCGTCATTGTATCGTATTATGAAGTTGCTGGTCCAACCCAGACGCAGCGGAGAATGCCAGTGGGACACATGTTTGGGTTGGGACATACATGCAATATGCCCCACCCCAGGAAAACGTCCTGTTGGAATTCTCTGCTGTGCCTCTAATGGTAAATGGTGTGAGCTTATTAGATCTTGGAGACCAGTCTTTTGCATTAATCTCTTTCATCCCATATTGAATGACACGAACAAGAAAATTGACTAGAGATGGAACTCAAGAACTGGTTCCTGTTAAAGACTGGTTACAAATTGCCATCAGAATCGCATGCCTCTGAGGCTAATTCCTTTTATCTATGCCGGCATGTTTTTCCTGACAGCTGCATGCTGCAAAACGTAAAATGTCTAACTCGGCGTCTACACTGCAGGAAACAAGGAGTCATGGTGGAGAAGAAGAAGCAGTACAAAGTGCGTCTTCGTTTCATGAAGAAAGATGGCAACAGTGCTGCTTGCCAGTAGTGAGGGTTGAAAATCCATTTTCTTTGTGAAATTAAGCCATGCTTTAGACTTTTCCTTCCTCTCCGCCATGACTCTAAACTTTTAAGTTATGTTGAAATGTCTTTTGTTGCAATGTGGCTTGCTGCAGATAGCTGTAGCTGCTTGACTCACACATCAGATCCCAACCAGCAAAACCCTTACCCACTTGCCGCACAGGGAGGGAAAAAAAAAAGGATGAATGAGTGTTGCAGTGCCGTCACAAATGTGTAGTGGAGAGTTGGTCCCTTTCTCGACAGAGGTGGAACGATAATTTTGGTAGGCCACCCACTTTCTAAGAGGTTAGGTAGTGTCAGTTGATGTACAATTTCAGGCAGACATAAACTGGACGAATTCTCCCAAATATTGCTGATTTTATAATGTGTCTTAACTGTGGTCCTGGAAGCCCACCGCTCTGCTTATTTTAGTACTTTTCCTGCTTTAATACAGCCACGGTAACTCAATAATGGGCTGATAATGAGCTGATTAGGCTAGTTAAATCAGGTATGTTGGCAGCAGGGAAAATGCTAGGGCAGTGGGCCTCCAGGACCAGGACGGAGAAGCATTAGCCTTTCTTATATAGATACTTCACTGTGTTCAGACTCAGAGATAATAAAACAGCTGTGTTGATGCTGACAGTCTGTGCAGGCCTACTTTTTTTTACACTGAAAATTGATCAGGAAACATTAGGGGAATTGATAAAGAATTAGACTGATAAGCAGAATCAATAAAACACACAGGCCTTGTTTAAAGTGCCAGCCCAAATCTGATTTTGATAGTCTGGACAGCAAAGAAAACACAAAATCAGATCAGAATCAGAACCAAACAGATTTGTAGGTGTTTTGAAATGTAATTCCAATCTGATTTTTACGAATGTGCCTCAGTCTGGACGTTTTAGCTGATCAAATAGGATTTTAAAGTGTCTTTGGGGGAACCAACAATGCGACAAACAGTGACAGTGTTATTCATGTGGCACCCATACAGATTAGTTGTCTGGACACACAAATCCGGTCTGATAACTTGCTAATGGCAGTTCAGACACCCACCACTTCATAATCAACTCATAGAGATGATTTTCGTGAGACGGTTTTTGATGTTTGGTGTCTTCTTTTCTCTGAGCACTGTATACATTTCCTAAAATTATAAAATCAACTTTTGACCTTCTGTCCCACAGGATAGTAGTCTAGTAGTTTAATGGCATTGTTCTCTAAGATGTTCAGATGTTTTAGCATATGGACAGCATTTTATTATAAAGTGAAAAGCATAATTGTGTTTTCCAGTTAGTTCCAGTTATATAATACTCTGCTACACACAGTAGTATCTTCTTCAAGCAGAATCTGTCTATCTGTCTGTCTGTCTAAATCTATTGATTTATTGATTTTTTTTTTTATTTACTAATAATAAATAATAAATAATTAGTTGACTCCCTTGCCATCCTTCTAAAACAGCTCACTGTGTCTGGTGCATGCCATCTGAATCATATCAGCATTGATTCAGTGGAGCACTTAATGACCACGGTTATTAAAGAGCATTCCAGCATTTTTACCAGTTAACTTTTTTGAGTGATGGGAATAAGATGCCAAGACTTTAATGTCTCTAAAAGACCGCTTGCGGAAAGTTATTTCATGACATGGCTATGAATGCTTTCTGATGTCTGAGATTTTTTTCTGTTGTCTGTTGTTTTAAAAATGGTTGTAAAACCCTTTGACCTGAAATGTCATCTTTACAATCAGCAGAGAGGTACATACAGGATCCCCAGTTAAAAGATTTATACCGCCATTTTGCCGTTATCATTACATACTTTGAAGAATTTTTTGAATTTCATTGGTTGTTTTGGATAGTAAATAAAATGGCTGTTTTTGTGTGTCACAACATTTGGTTCTTATTAAGATCATTGTAAAGAAATTGTGAGTTGCAAAATTTTCTACAGTTAACCATCAAAGTGCTCTAAATGACTTTTGCACCTTGACCACGGAGTTATCCAGAAATTCCCAAAAATCTGTGGAATTAATCTCTTTGGAATGTTGAGTGCTTTTTTTTTCCTCTTCCATACAGCTTTGATGAAAATACCCCAAAGACCTGCCACCATGACCTGATCTGTGCGACAAGCTGAGCTGTTAGTTATGATGCACTTTTGGCTCTGGTGGAATGCTGCTTTTTTCCTACCTAAATCACATTCCTGCACTAACATTGCCGTTTTTATGTGGACGAAATTTCTTTAGCGAGTAATCTACTATTTTAATACTACTGTTTACTTGATTCTTTAATGCTGTGTTTATTCTGTAGCAATTGGGTCTCCTTTCGATTGAGTAAGCTGTGTTTGCAGTATTGATCCCTCCTCTCCTGTAGACGCTAATGCATTCCTCTCCAGCAGGAGTCTACTGACATGTAGCCCTTCCATTTCCCCCTCCAATTATTGAGGTTGAGCTGCGCTGTGTGACTTTTGACACCATGGCAAATATAATTCTGTCGATTCTATTTGTTCTTACATTAGCTCTTCCATTGTTTGGCCTTGAAACACGAGCTTTGCGAAAATGAGTATTGCAATCACGTAACGGCGCAAAAATGAATCGGGCCCTGTTTCTGACCTTCATTATATTTAACGCAGAATTCCCTTCAAAAATCAATGGCCATTCAATGCTGCCATTCTTATCAGTCTTCCCTACCCCTGGGGCTCTCTTCCTTCCTTTTCGCGTATGCAATTTCTTTTGCTCATGATTTATATTCTTTACAGTCCAGGTCTGCTCCGAGAGGCTTCCAAAACAGAGCAGCAACCCTTAAAGTTGTGTGTGGTGTTGTTCAGCGAGCATGATTTATACAGAGATCTATGTGTGTGTTTACCTAGTGAAGCTGTAACCTTGAGACAGTGCTAGTACAACAGTGGTCTTGCGGTTAATGACTCCCGAAGAGAGACAGGAAAGCAAGAGGGAAGAGGGGGGCGGCAGAGATAACGAGAGGGAAGGCTGGCTCAGTTTTGAAAAATAAGGGAGAGTTCATGGACTCGCAGTCTCTGGTTCAGGGCTCTGGATAATTTTGTACTGATTTTGAAACTGAACTTTAACATGTTCAACTGACATCTGAAGAACTCGGTGTTAGGAAGCCTGCCGCAGGTTGTTTTTTGGGGGCCGAGTGAAATGCAGCTGCCTTGTTGCTGTTGTGAGCTTTTGTGCTGAAGGACTAGTTTTAGTAGGGGAGCGGCCCAACAAAAAGATCTTTGTGGAGTGGTCTGCAGGGGGCAGTCCCACTAGGAGGGTGTTCCTTCATGTCAGTGAACACCTTTTCCTTTCACACTGGGTGTTTTAGGTCCTAATTAGATGCATGCGAGCCAAATAGCCTTAACAGTTTTATATATTGTCGGTCTTGTCTCTCTGTATGTTTTTTTATTTTTTTTATTATTATTATTTTTTTTCTTCACTGCCTCATTTTTAACATCACATAGCATTTTTGTGCTTACCATAGAGCATCAGACTCTTCAGCTCAAGGCACATGACTGCACATGGTGCAGAACAGCCACAGCTGCATATCTGAAGTATATCTGAAGAAAAATCCTAAATTTCAATAAGGTAAAATTTATGGACTTATGGAAAAAGCTGTGATGCTGTTTCTAAAATATTTTTGAGGTCCATGATGGAAAATTTTACTTTTTGTATTGCTGATAACAGGATTATGTTCTGCTGCAAAATTCCCTCTGTCCTCTGGTTCAGATAGTGGGGTTTGGAGGTGGACCTTTCCCTTAAGCTTTGGCACCTGTTCCTGTTTCCTCTACACTCACACCAGCCCCTCCCACTCCACTCTGCTCCTTCTGCTCCATCCGGCCTGCTCCATCCCAGCACCCAGAGTGCGCACACCCGGCCTAGAGAAGCCCGCAGCCACAAGCCAACATGTGTGACAAGGAGTCACGCTCTGCAGAGCCTTACGTAATCTTGGGTTCTTCCCAACAACAGGAGAGTCGGATCATCCAGACGGTGCCGACATCGTTAGCCGAATGTTTACCAAAGGAACCGAATCCAGAGCAGGTCCCATGGGAGAGCAGCAGACAGAGATTTAAAAAAAACTTGGGGGGGGTGGGTTGGGGGAACAGTTTAGACTCATGTTTTAGACTGATGATGATGGAAATGACTTGGCAGTTGGGAGTTGATATTTGTACATGGAGAGACAGTTGTCTTGCAGACCCTGATGGAGAGTGTGTGCTATCTCTACCTGATCTTGCATACTGATGCGTTCTGCTGGAGTTCTCAGAAGACATGAGGGTACGTGAGGGTGTGTCAGTTAGGCAGGATGATCATGTGGTGGCAACATCAATGTAGTACCTGATAGGCAGATGCTGATAGAGCTGCTTTACGCTTTTAGTGAGGTGCCAGAATTATTTAATTAATTTAATTCTTGGGCAGAATCGAATTCAGGGCTCACTAGGATTAAAAAAAAAAAACAAAAAAAAAACCCAAGTGCCAGATTTTTTATGTTTTTTGTACCAATGCACAAACATTAATTTAGCTTTTTATATAGACTTTTTAATGAAATTTAATTGAATAAATACAAAGTAATTAGAGGAATGTATGTTCATTATTTCAGTAGGTCATTTTAAGTTACTGAGGACCAAAAAAACATGGTATAGAACGTTGTCTAAAATTATTTCACTGGTGTAAGAGAGCTAAAGAATGAGGCTGTTTTTAATAGTGATTTATTTATTTATTTATTATTATTATTATTGTGATTAACACTTGAGTGATTTGTGTTATATCTTGACACTTTGATGCATACCTTTTTGATCTTAAAGAAAAGATAGAAATTACATCAGTTTCAGTAAGTGTCTTTTTTTGGACCAGTTTGACCTAAAATGTAGCTGAAAGTTTGGCGCATCTCTGCCTGGAAATGCATTTAGTCACTTCAACCATCCAGATGTGACCTGGTGTGCAAGAACAGCATTTAGCCTGGGGACTGATGCCTTCCACAGCTGTCCTGAGTGAGTGCTGGGAGAAGACCTTAACTCTACTGATGTGGGAAGCTCCTGAAGGCAACACACACGCACACACGCACACGCGCACACACTTATTCCAACACACCAAACAGTGCATGCTGTGCATTAGACCCAGAGATCCCCTCCTCATGCTGTTTGAATTATTCACAGTGGCAGTAATAGCACTGCCACTTGTGCTTTCTCCAAGAACGCTGCAAAGATGGGAAGAGGATGGAGTAGATGGGGGGGAAGCAAGAGAGTGGTTGAGAGCCCCCCGAGACACTTTGACAGCCTATGTCTTCAGTGAGGTCGAGGTGCTGAGAGCCAGTGCATATTGTGCATATTTGCACATTGGGGTATAATATGGGCTCTCACTGGATTATCATAGACTTCCATGCTCTGGAGGATTGGGGGGGGGTGAACACACACAGTGCCCACTATGTCTGACAAAGCATAACCTAGCCAATCCACTGTTGGGCCTGTAGAGGAAGGAAAAGCTTGCTGGGATCTGGCTTTATCTTTCTCCATCATGGTGTCTGTATGAGGTGTGATTTCTTCTCACTCATCTCTCTCCGTGCCCATGTACTATTCTGACCCTTTCAGTGTTACTTTCACTGGCACCAGCTCTTCCTGTCCTGGGAGGAAGTGGATAAGCCTGGTTTACCAGTGATACCTCCAAACACATGAGTGCACACACACTTTCTCTCACATAACGTGAAGAATCAGCAGTGTGTCAGCTTTCCTAGATAACTAAAGCCATAAAGCTTCTCATTGCCATGCACTCTGTTCTAAAAACTGGCAAATCATCACACTTTTTCAGCATGATGTGCTTGTGTTAGAATTCGGCCAGTTAGACTATCCCTGACCTTTGCCCTCCTTGGTTTAATATGTTAATGTTTTGCCTGGGTTTGGATATTTTGCTTCACAAATTTCCTCTGTGCTTTCAAGAACCAACAATGCATGTTTTTTTTATGGATTGTGCAAAAGTCAACATTTTAAGACAAACAATTAAGTAAAAATTTACAGCATCAAGAAAGGCGTAAGACACAGCCGTAGGTCTCTGGTTTTAAGAATGGAAGAATGAAGGAGTATTATTATACCATACAGAAGAACGACTGTGAGGCTTTAAGTGGTATTGGCAAAATTAAATACTGATAAATCTGGCTTTTGTGTATTACTGGAGTTTCTCTATAGATGCAAATTCTTAAAGCCTCACAGTTATGCTTCTGTATGGTGTAACTGCTTTTCATGTGCATACATTTTCTGTGTTAGACATGAGACTTGATTCGTAGAATTCTTTTTAGGACAGTCATCTCTACACTGAAGCCTTACATGGTATTTAAGACACCGTGTTTCTAAATCCGTCTTCCATTTGGTTAAGTGGCTGAGCTTGACATGGAGCAGGCCTGACAAGTTTAAATGCTCTGTCTTAACAGGCCACCGTGGCATTGTTAAATTGAGTGTACTTTAATTGATCCCTTTATTTTTCTTCCCCCAAACCCCCCAACACCCCCCCCCCCCCACCTGCCTCTCTCACTCTTGCTCTCTCGCTCTCTTTTTCTCACTCTCTTTCTCTCTCTCTCTCTCTCTCTCGCTCTCTCTCTCTCTCGCTCTCTCTCTCTCTCTCGCTCTCTCACTCTTTCTCTATTTCTCTTTCTGTCTGTCTCTCTCTGTCTTGCGCGCGCTCTCTCTCTCTCTGTCTCTGTCTTGGTAGTGTGGCGGGGACGAGAAAAGAGTGGACAGCAGAACCATCTACGTAGGACATCGTCCCTGTCCGGCCACTGAGGCCTTCATCCCACCCAAATTTTGTGACAACAGAATAGTGTCTTCCAAGGTAGGTGCTCTCTCTCTGTTACATCATTTGCATAATGTAATTTATTTTTGAAAATGTACTTTGTTTACCCACCATTCATGATGAATTATGTGCGAGGCAACAAGATTAGATTTCAGCATTTCGGCTTTGAAATGACAGTATAAAAATTGGTTCAGCTTGTTTTTTGGTTCCTTACGAGCACAGCCTGTTTTTGGCCAGCTTGTAATTAGCAAGTGTTGTTTACTGTCATGGCAACATGAAAGGCTGTGAACTAACACACAAGAGAGGAAGAAGCTCTGGATGCAGAGTGTGAAGAACGCCTCAGAGACACATTCCTCATGAGCCCTGATGTCTGACCACCTGTTCGTCCAGGTGAAAGGGACTGCCGCCCCCCTCCCTTTCTCATGTTTTCAGTCCCTTCATAAACTCTTTGTACAAGTCAGAATCTCTGACCTTTTAGCATCATAACAATTCTGAAAACGAGACTGAAACTAAGATGCAAATGCTGATTGTCTTGTATCCTCCACCCCTCCCCCTAACCCCAACCTGCTGCTACCCCTGCTAGTGCAGCTTGTTGAGCTCTCGTTAAGTTGTTTTATGTGAAGTTAACATCTACCATGTTCTTTAGTACGTTTCCTTTAGTCTTCAAGTTGATAATGATGTAATAAACCCAGATTTTTTTCCTCCATTTTTTTTCTTCCCATTCACCACCATTTTATTTTTTACATCTGAGTCCCACTTTCTCTTGGTGTGCATGAATGGAAATGGTTGTCCTTCTTATCGATTGTTAGTTTTTGCTTTCGATATAGTTCATTGTTGTCTCTCACCTCTCAAAACATGAACACACCTGTTCACATAAGAACAGCTGTTAATTAAACATAAATGGAAATGCATTTGAATCAAATGATAACATTTGTTGAGCAATTGTTTATCAGCTAATGATTTTGGTTAACTGGTTAATCATTTCCGTGCCTACTTCAATTTGATTATTAGGTTATGATTGAGAATTAGACATATTCCTAGCAGAACTATTTGGATATTTTGGGGAATTTTAAATGTGAAAAATTATCCAGAGCATTTTAATACTAAGATGTTGTAATCTATTTTTTTGCATTCCAAAATTGATGCAATATTACTGCGTTTCAGTAAGTTTTTAAACCCCTACCTCTCCCCTCTCGCATCTTCTCCCACACATACATTTGCGATGGTTTGAATAAATCTTTCTTTTCCACAGTCTTTTCTCATTCAGCCCCTCCCACCAGCAACTTTGCTTGTCTCCTTCCGACAGAGGCCGCTTATTTTTCTGTCAGGCACGCGGCAGGGGTGCCGGAGAAATACACGTTTGCAATTAATGGGCGAGCGGAGAGGGTGATTCAATCTGTCCCTTCAGCCTGATGGGACTTCCTAAATCTACCTCAGCTGACAGTGGAGGCGTGCTCAATACGCCAGAGAAAGGTGGTGCAGAGGAGAGAGGAAGAGAAGGAAAGGGAAAAAAAGGGAGAGAAAGAAAAAGAGAGTGTTTAAAGAGCAACCCCGCGATCCTGCTGTGAAATCGCAAGATCAGTCCTACTCTGGTGTGGCACAGTAAACGCACTTTAATTACTAGCGCTGTGATGTTTATCCTTTTTCATGCATCTGTCTTCCATCATCCCACTCCTTCCTCACTGCATTTTTCCTCTGCACCATCCTGTGCGTCTCTCTCTTCTCCACTGCAGGTGTTCTGCTACTGAAACAACAGCTAAAGTTTTCCCATACCATGAGAACCACAACAGAGAGCCAAATAATTAGTTGTTATTTTTCCTACTCCTACTACTATAGCACTCTGGGCTGGCGGCAGTGGTTTTCTTGAAGAAAATAAAAGAGAAAGATCATTCTAGCTGCCTGTCCATGTGTTTTGTAGAGCAGTGAACAGGAAATCAAAAAGGGCAGAAACTGTGTCAGTATTGAAAATGTTCTGAAAACATGCATAACACACGAGAACTGAATGAAAATGTAAAGTTAAATAACCAACATAGTAAATATGATCAATAACAGCAAGGTATGTGACTGTACAGTCAGTGCTGCAAAATGAACACGGTTCTCTCTGACAAGCTGAGCAGTACGCAGTGCTACAAGCAGGCAATCCTGGCCTATTTTTGCGATGTAGCTGTTAGTTTTAAAATATGTGCCAATCAAGGGCAGAGACGTAAATTTGTGGATAGGCCGAACCTCAATCTTGTAGGACGACCTTAATTGTCTTTAATGCAGCTTCAATTACTTATGAATTCAGTCTTTCTTGTGCACTAACTCTCATGCTCTTTTGCATATTCATTCACCGTTGCATTTGCTTGCAAGTTTTTTGTCATCTCAGGCGCTTTGTAGAAATAGAATGTAGCAAAGCATTACCTGAGAGGTTAATCAAACACTGCAGTTGGAAATAAACAGTAACTGGCTAGTCGATCAAAAGCACAAAAAATTGTGGAGCTCATAATAAAGAAAAGAATGAACTCTTGTATCTCTTGAAATCTTGAAATGAGATTCCAGTGACTGTGTATACAGACATTTTAAATACATTTTAGCTATTGTATCATGGATCATTCCCCCCTAAATACCGTCCAGCCCATCACTGCTTGCACTCAGGCCCCAAAGCCTCAAACTTCCAATATTGTCTCACTCGAACAAAATTGTAAAAGTTGGCAGTTATGTAGCCTTGTCCGTTTTTGCCAAAGAATGACAAATCATCAAGCGGCAGATCTAACGGGTGGGATGGAGCTGTGAGTGTAGCAGCGATCTGCCTTTGTTAGATTTCATAGGTTTAGGTTTTATTTCAGAAACCAAATACAGAAATAAGTTTACTGTTTACACTGTTTCATTTTTGTGTAGTTTTGCTGGAGCGCCTGGCAAATAACTTGCATCTGCCTATGCTGCTAAATCTTAAACTTGATGTTGTGATGTATGTGATATGTCTTCCAGCACTATTAGTTTCTCTTTCATCCCATTTTCTTCTTCTCTTTTGCCCCGCCTGCAGTACTGTACTTGGTCCCCTAGTGTTATAAGTCTTTCTGCTTATCTCACACTACATGCAGTGTGTGTTGTGTACCGAGTGTGCAGGGCATTGTCCAGTCATTCTGCTCTGAGCCTGTGTAACAGAAGAGCAGCTTTTTCCTTACCCTGACTATTAGCCGTCACTCACTTTAAAAAGAGAGAGGAAAAACGGAGAGCTGCCACCGACCGGATAAGGTAATCGGCTCTCCTTTCAGGGCTAGCCGAATTAAGGAGATAAGTCGCTAATCCAAATCAATGGAATACCTGCAGGACCCGAGGGTTGGCTTCCCCAGCCGCGGGTGCTCCAGAGCACCTTAAAGTTACTGTAGTCATCTGCGCTCGCTCGCAGAGACCTAAACTGAAAGAGCAGCTGATGAATATTGAATGTATTTTAATCCTTCCCTTTGCTTTTTTTTCGTCAAGCCTGTGGGCTTTTTCCCATAATGGTGCATTCTGCCTCCTTAGCTTTGAAAAGATGCCAGGAACTCCTAAGGCTCTTAGCTGTTTACTGGGAGAGAAAGATTATTAATGTGTCTGTTTTATAACAATTGCATCACCTGTTTTTGTTTTCACAGTACACTATATGGAACTTTCTGCCAAAGAACCTGTTTGAGCAGTTCAGAAGAATCGCCAATTTTTACTTCCTTATTATATTCCTGGTGCAGGTAAGCGCAAGTTTATCTACCTTCATTAAAAAGGTGTGTCTGTGTGAGTGTTCGAGACGGCAGAAATTATGTTTTTGTCTTGTAACCTACTGACTGCCTGCAATCTTCTATGTCCTGGTCCTCTCTACTCAACTGATTGTGGAAGTGAGAGAATCATCCATCTCTGCTGTTTCACACCTTACATGTACAGGCATTAGGCAGAGGCAAAATGTTGCACTCCTTACTGAATCACAGTGGACAGCTGTGTGTGTGTGCGCGTGTGTGTGTGTGATAGTAGGTTAGAACTGTAAGATATGGACAGGAAATCCTTTTGCAATTCTACTGTTGCCTGTTGTTGTTGCAGTAAGCCTTGCAATATATCAAACATAATGGTGAACCCTTTAAGTGACAGGGTGGCAGTATTTTGACTGGAATTATTTAGCTCTGTTAAATCTTGTGAATTGCAGGGGTAGACAGGGCTACCGACAAGGCCAAAATGAAAAAATGTTTGTATGATACTAAACTTGAGTGTAATATTAAACATCCAGCAAAGCTTGAATGAAAAATGTAAGCCATGAATATGATTAAAACACAGCTTAAAATAACTACTGATGAGGCCTGTCTGAGAGCTGTGTGGGTTCGGCTAATGTTCAGCTTTATTAACAGGTATCTGTCCAACACTCCTAGCCTGCTCCACAACTTATACAGAACTAAATGTATTCAGCTTTTATTTGATGCTAACTGGCTAAAAAAAGCCTCATGTACACACAGGTGTACAGATGGACAGATGGATAAAGCAATGTGTGAAGGATTAGACAAACAGTAGATTAAAAGAATAATTATGGTATATTGATAGCCTACATCAGCTTTTCAGGGTAGTATTAATAATATGAGTCTACATGACTATTATTTATTCTTGAAACAGAACACTGTTTACACCAGGTATTTCCTTGTGGATTTGTCTGTGTAACTAGGATGTGACAGCATTATTTGTATTTGTTCTAAGTTCAGGAAGTAGAAGAGCTCTTACGAAGTTAGCCTACTTTGCTGTCAGGGGGAGGTGAACATTGGCAAATGCTCCTATGTTATTTGCCCTCTTTAGTATTATTATGATATTCTGAAATGACCTACAAATTAGCCTACGTTATACCAGTGCCTTTAGAAAGCGACATGCACAAGCAGACTCGCCTATTGCAGTTAAATTTTGATGCATCTTTAGTGTCCCTGCTCAGACATTCACGTCTTTCTTACAATCTCATTAAGCAACTGTAGGCATGCGTGAATATTGGACCGGGTAGCTTAACTTTTGCTTTTAAAAAAATAGATATTTGATAGATATTTGTGGTCACAGTATCTTGGTAAAATTATTGAAGTTTTTTTTTTAATCAGTACTTTTTAAACATTATCAGCAGATCTTAACAGTACTGCAGTAATACTGGTTACCATGATAATTTGGTCATTAAATTGGTGATATTAAATTTTCCTGGGGCTTATCTGTTATTGTTGAATAAAGGAATAAAGTCGCAGTCGGCCAACACATTTACCTTTATGTATATTTCATTGTAATAAATTTAAACACATATTTTAAACATACACACCCCGTGCTGTTTAGTGCAAATGTGTGTAAAGGTGCATGCAGCCTGTGAACAAGTATTTGTTTACTTGGTTTTGTGGGCGCCTTTGTTGTGCTTACGTGACTTGGTGTATTATTCTGTATCTTCTCTGTTCTTGTGTATGTGGGTGTGTGCTTGTGTGCGTGTGCATGCATTTTGATCTGTGGGAGGATGGTGTTTGCCCAGTGCTGGCATGTGGCTGGCGTGTCTCCACTAATCCTGCCTCCCTCTGGAGGGGCTTCTTATCCTTTAGTGCCCAGTTCCCCCCTCTCAGCTTGCTATTATCGTACCGTGAGGGAGACACATGCACCCCATCCATTCACCCCCACCCCCCACGCGGAGCATCCGTCACTCAGAGACCACACTCACATCACAGGCCCAAAAATAGAGCCACACAATTCTTCAGAGACTCTCCCTGCAAATGCATCATCAAAACCCAAACCACATCTCTACCTCATTCACACCGCCCACTCTATCTCCCTTTCCATCCCTCTCCATCCCCCCTCTCTTTCCCTCTCTCTCTCTTTCCCTCTCTCTGTCTCTCTCTCCCCATCTCCTCCCTGTTCTGTCTTTTTTTCCATCTTTCTCCTCTTTCTGCTCCTCTCCTTCTTCCTTCTATGTCTGACCATGTGTATCCTTCCCGGTGATTCCATCACTTTCCCCTCGTCTGTCTGTCTGTCTGTCTGTCTGTCTGTCTGTCTGTGTCTCTCTCTCTCTCTCTCTCTCTCTCTCTCTCTCTCTCTCTGTCTCTCTCTCTCTCTCTCTCTCTCTCCCCCTCCCCCTCCCCCTGTACGCCCCTGCAGCGCTGCTCTGCTGACGTCAGCAGCTAGGAAGCCCTCTGTAGTTCTGTAGAGCCACAAATAGACACTGGCTGATAAAAAAGCTCTACTTGGCTAAAAATAGCTCTGCATGCCTTTGCTGGGTCCTGATGGGAATAGAGGGATGGGAGTGAGGGAGGAAAGGAGGAGGAGGAGGGGGGAGACTGGGGGATCTCTGTCTTTACCATGCACACTCTGACACAGATCTTACTGGAATGTTCTGCGCGAGTGTGTGTGTCTGTGCGTGTGTGTGAGAGAGAGAGAGAGACTGAGACTGGAAGCGGTGAAAGCGTCTGTAATTGTAGAGAGAAAAGGAGAACATCAGTCTGTCAATGTTGTAAAAGGAGTCAGGGAGGTTATTTAACGCTGTGGATACTTGTTAGACAGAGGCAGTGATTCTGTGTGTCGTTTATTAGGTATACGTTTGGTTTTTGAGATATTACGTGATGGTAAGCTGCTGGTTTATCTTGTTGAGTGATGGATGAACTTTGGCACAGTGCAAGTCCAACTGTCCTGAGGTGATTGTAGAATAGGGGTGTGACAAACCGCAAATTGTTGGACATGAGACATTTTTCTGCCATGGTACACAATGGTCATACAGCCACCAAAATCAGACTCCCACACCTCCCTGGAACACACACAGGCACACACACAAACACACAGGTGTAAATAAATTCAGGCACAGCACACCTTTTTGGAATATAACCCTTTCTAATTTGTCAGTTACAGGTGGCACTATACCATTTTATTTATTTATTTTTCCCCATAATATGGATCCCAGTACACGGATACCAATATACCAAACCTTTAATATGGCCATTTATTTATTTATTGTTAACAAACAAAGCTTGAACACAAACTTGTTGCAGTTAAAGAACTACATTGTTCTTTGAACTTTGTTCAATTAAAGAATGTTTGGTTGAGTAGAGTAATGTACCCAAACACTCTACTACCCTACAGCAAAAAATGCACACATCACAGGACTGGGGATATCATTTGAATACACTTTGCTAATATTTGCTAATATTTAATTCCTTTATTTATTTATTGTGATAAACAAGACAAGGAATTGAAGACAATGGGGGACAAACTACATCTCAGATCTCCTGTGGTGAGGTATAGTGGTAATCATTATCACTGATTTGATCATAACCAACTATATAATCTTACCCATTACACTTAACCATGGCTTACTCAGCTAAGAGGACACTGAGAAACTGAACTGGTCTTCAGTTCGGCTGTTCTAACAGTGCAGTAGTCTCCTCAGGGGCTACTGCACTCTCTGTGAGTGCTGTGGCTGTGTTTTGCTGTAAGCCTTGCTCCACCTTATTTTGTTAACTAGAATGAGGACATCTTGACAGTTTTGGAAAAATTTCCTGAGCTTTAATAATGCAAACGGCGACGAGACTCCACAATTAGTGGTGACTGGTTCTCAGCTTGCCTCAAAGCAGCTGTGGCTTTGCCGGAGATTTCCAGCTATGTTTCTATGTTACGCTAAAGCTTCCCATATCAACTTTTGACTTCTTGAGATGTAACATTACAAGTGTGCAGCATATATACTCTAGATTAATATATAACATGGCTATAATTAAGCGTGAGAGTTTATGAGGCTAAGTAACAGATTATGATCGTTAAACGCAACCCTGTTAGCTTTTTAGCAGTCTTGTTAGCTGAAGTAGCATGCTGTAGTCTAGTTTCTGTAGTTGCTCAGTTCGAACTGCAGACTATGTAGTTGGTCATGTTAGCAAGTAGAAATGGTACTTGGTACTTAATGACAGTTGAAGTTGCGTTGTGTTGTGTTACCTACTAATAACATACTACAACCAGCATGACAAAGTTATGTCTACTTAACTATATGAGAATCTAGGTTTGGTAGAGACACACTCTTAGAAAGTATTTTGATGTGTGGTTGTTCAGTTGTCTGTGAGGATAGAGAACAAAGAGAAAGCAAAAGAGGCACAGAAACTTGGAGAAAGAGAGGTAAATGAATGAAATCAGTCTATTAACTGATTTAATATATCCTTGCTGTTGGAATGAAAGCTTGTATCTTCAACCTGGTAACTTTAGGAAAAAAGTCCTTCCCTGATTGGGAGTTATTGCAGCAGAATTTTTCCCCAACATTTTTGCTGTGTTTCTATTGGTCCATTCATCATGACATGTTAACATAATGTAAAGATAAGCTGGTATATACAAATTATGTTAAAAATCGTTTAAAATTATTAATATTCATTAATCAAGATTAAACTGGGAAATTGGGGTTTATGTAGCAGAGGAGTTATGTTGCAAAGAGCAACAGATTAAAGAAACTTGAATGAGAAGCTGACCGCTTGTCTGATGTACATATTTAGCTGGTAGTTTAGTCACTGTGTGATGTAGGTCACTTTTCTACATAATTGACCTCATTAAAATCCTAGTTACAGCCATGCCCAGCAAGGAAATGCCTCTCTTGCTAGCTATACTACACAATCCAGGGAACTTTGTTACTGCCTGTGACATTCATCCCCCCTTTCAACTGACATTTAACTGTCTATAAGCTGCCCAGTAAACTGTTAACTTGCATGCTGATATGTTCTCACTGAAAACATTTGCACTGCATACATCTCATTCTAGAAAAAACACAACAACACCGAGATCACTGACTCTTACAGGAGCTGAAGCTGAACGAGTGATTCTGTAGGTATTCTGAATCTCGTGGGGAATTTGAAGATCTGCTTCTGCTTGTTGCTGCTCTCAGGATAAAGGACTGAATGAACTAAGTTTATATACAGTCGCTATAATATACTCACCGTCTTTCCCAGCCTTTCAGCTCTGCTCAGTTTTCTTTACCCTCTGCATATTTATGGTCAGTATGTTGCTTCTTGTATGAGTGTTTTGTGCTGCTCTGCTAGCTAAATGAGCTCTGACACCATCCTCATGTTTTTTGGGCCCCAACCATGGCAAAGAGTTCTGACTGGTCAGCCATGATTGTAATGTATCCGTAAAAGAAAGAAAATAAGACGGGCTCTGATCACTAAAAATCGGACACGGTGTGAATAAGCCTTAAGTTATAGAGCATGTAAAGCTGCTTTTAGAGGTGAGGATAGACGGAAGTATAATGCATTAGCATAAAGCATTTGCTACTTTTCAGTCCACTGCTTTGATTGCACCATGCTTTTAACACAGGACCTCGTTGTGCACCCGTCCCAAGAGAGACCCAAAACCTTTCCGGTTAGAAGAGTTGCAAAAACACTATCACTGCAGATTGTACACTACAGGACAGGAAGTTTTCTAGACTCAGTAGGAACAGGCCAAATGCGATTGCACATCAGCTTTCTGCTCAGTGTTGCAATCTAATCTAACGGTGTCCTCTGTTCTTGTATTATAGTACCATGCTTAAAAATGCTACAACAATGTGCTTATTTTGCAATCCTGATGATATTTATGCTGTGTGTGTTCATCATAATGAATCTGCTTTGTAACCAAAAAGACAGGAGCATGCATTGAGAAAGGCTTAAGGCAAAGATGAATGCTGGTTAAATGGACTCTATCTTTTACAGTATTGCACAAAAATCAGAGACCGCTTTTCGTATGCATAATTTCCAACAGATACAGATACTTCACTCAGAACTGCAAAAACATTGCAGTTAACAGGTGGATAAAGGCTGTTAAACAGTCAGCATTATCTCAACAGGCTACGAAAACAGATAAATGCATCTTTTTATAAAAGTACAAGAATAAATGGGTTTTCTTGTCTCTTTGTTTAGTTATTAAATATTTTCAGACATGTTGGGTTGGATTTAGTTTAAGAATAATATGTTGTTTTTTAATAAGTTGCTTGTTGTTGAGAGTTAGGCGCTGTGTTCCTCTGTTCCTGATTCCCTGAATTGTTAACGATATGCACTGTCAAGAGAGAAATAAGCAAATCCCTTCATATGTTTCTTAAGGAACATTGTTCTTAAACGTTTCAATAATTGCCTCATGCATTTGTTGACACACTAGACATTCTGTACTCATCTTGTGCTCCTCAAAGACTCTACCTTTGTGGACACTGTGTTTGTATAAAATTATAGTGATGCTATCATTTATTCTGATAGTTATCATAATAATATCATCACCTGTTTGAAATCATAGCTTTTTGGGGGTTTTTGTTGTTGTTGTTTTTTTTTTTTTTTTTAACCTCATTACTAGCCCTAAATTGACCCTTGCATGAAATGCAATGATGGTGGTATGTTATGGATGGATGTGTATTAACAAATGGAATAAAGTTGACGAGTTTTGCTGCCAGCTGCAGCCTCGAAGTGACCGTAGAATGTGTTTAGCTCATTCACCATAGTCTTGTTTGCACTCACCAATCTGGATGGTGGGCTTTTATAATCTGTCATGCACAGCCCCTGCCACAGGATTCTAGAACCACTCTGCTGGAAATGTAACTTTAGTTTAGCCACAAATTGATCCAACCTACCCCTGAACCGGAACCTCTCGTTTTAGCCCTTGTTTATATTTTGGTAAGAGAAAGATGGCAGCACGTCCCGACTTTCTGTGCTTTATAACTGTCCTTGAGTGTAGCAGTGATCAAGGGTGCTGTTTCCCCCTCGTGGGGCCGGTGATGTGCTGATGAAAGTTACATGCTGAACATTATAGGTGAGTGCTGTTGAAATCCCCAACCACAATAAGCACATTGTCCAGTACCTTGCCTGAAACAGTGTGAGACCTTCATGATGTTCTCACGGAGCAGTGTCCATTTTCGCCTGTGTTGGGATAAAGACAGTACTGACTGTGATTGAAGTAATTTCCTGAAGATGATAGAATGGACACTTGAGGGCGAACAGATCCAGGTTGAAATCTGCTGTTCACCAAAACGCACACTGACTGTTTTGACTGGATTGGAGTTCTCTGACTCTGCATAGTATTGTATGTTTGTAAGTGTATTGTAAGTGTTCAGGCCTTTTACAGTCCATTTCCAAAGCATTACCTGCAGGGCAACAGTACAATTCTGTCTAGTCACTTTATCACTTTGTGTTCATTCTATTTTAGGTCATGATGGATGAAATGCAAGACCCACCCTGGGATTATTTCCCCACAAGATCATAAAATGGTGTACCTTTAAACACTCTAACATTCCCTGTCAGAAAATGCTGTTAGATTCAAGGCAAGTTCAGCAAACAGTTCTTAGACTGTTTAGTAATCCAGTGGAGAAGGCAGCAAATAGGTGAGAGGGGTTTTGCGGCAACCTTATTGCTGGAGCTTGGAGTGCTGTATAGCTGTGTTAAGCTTATGTTGAGCACCTGTTTACATGTGTTGTGCTGTGTTTACCCAGAGTGCAATACACAAGAAGTCCACATGAAGCAATATGTTGCCTAAACTCCACGCCTCCAACCTCTCACATTTCTTCACATAACTTATTTCAGTCGTACAGTCGGAGTTGGGTAGGCAATAACTGGAAATTTCCTTTATTCTTCTGATATATCTGTACTGGTGTGAACCACCATGCAGTCTGTGTAATTGTGCATGCATGTGTGAAAGAGAGAGACAGTAGTTAAGTGGAGGAGACTGTGGGACTTTGTGTCCTCAGCACTTTTCCGCAACCACTCTCTTAATATCTTTAATCGTACAGGGTGCCGCAGCTGGCTACCTCCAGATGGGCCTTTATCAATTTATTAGATCGAAAAACGACGTTCTGCTGCACTGCTGTTCTGCAGCATTCATCACCTGCACAGCCGGGGGGCAATTTAGAGCGCTTTCTGCTGAACACAGTCAGACCAGTGGCTGAAGGGGAGTTAGGGCTGGGTTGGGTGTCTGTTAGAAATGTTTAATAAAGCGGTGAGAACACGGGCCACCTTAGGAAGCTTTCATTCTTTTTCTGCCTATTTTCAGCTCTGCCTTTTTTTTCTTTTGTCTTTTGCTCACCTTTCTGCAAAGTGTCAAGTACGCACTTTCTGGAGCTGGTTTCTCCTGACCAAGTAAGCTGAGCAGCAGTGCCGACTCATAGGAAAAGCCCTTTGCTTTTTCTCTTTGCTCTGTGTCTCGGTAAGAATGCTTTTGACAGTGGTGGCACTATGCAGCTGTCAGCAGACACCTGCCATATGGGGGTTTCTCAGAGCTTCAGGAACTGGGTGACTCCCTCACAGCCTGGGTGAATGAAAGCGCTGGAAATGGCCTCTCTCTCTCTCTCTCTCTCTCTCTCTCTCTCTCTCTCTCTCTCTCTCTC
>CM067485.1:15690446-15720979 GCA_034552555.1 Semaprochilodus insignis | reverse complement strand
GGAGAGACAGGGAGAGAGAGAGAGAGAGAGAGAGAGAGAGAGAGAGAGAGAGAGAGAGAGAGAGAGACTTTCCTTTATGTTGTATTAACCCCTGGGTGCCCAATCCCTACCCTTCGTCCCCTCCCCAGCCCCTGTACGATGCAGCCTATCTGACGATGTACAACATCTGCTTCACCTCCATGCCCATCCTGGCCTACAGCCTGCTGGAGCAGCACATAGCCATTGAGATCCTGCTGGACAATGCCACCCTCTACAGGTAAGAGATGGAACTGCATTACGTTCTGTATATTTTCTTTGCTAGCACCACTTGTGAAGCATATTCTTTTAGCAGCCTTACTAGTTGTCGATTCTTCTGCTTCCTGCCAACGTGCTTTACAAACAAAGCAAAAAAAAGATTTCTTTCAAACCCAAGCCAGGTACAAAGACTGCTACGTGTGAACGTAACTGAACTTTGTTGAGCTGCAGTTCAGAACCCTTGAGGCATGACTAAGGGGACCACTGTATACCATTGCAGTAGGTGGATGTTATTTCTACATGGAGTACAGTGTCAGGTTTCAGACATTGAACAAAGCTTCAGGTCTCAGGAAAAGCACTGTCAAAAAGCTTTTGTACAGTAAGACTAAGCAAATTGGCTACAAACACTACTAAGCACACCTTTTGTGGACAAATTAAAGGTAACAGTATACTACAACAACAACCTGAAGTGTGCCTTAACATTCTTCTATTTGACCAAAATTAAACTTTGGGCACTGTTTACTACTGTGAACACTTCAGTTAGTAGTAGTAGTAATAGTAGTATTATCTCTGTATCTAGTACCATCTAACTTGGTTTAACAGTTTATCACTGTTATCTGATTAAGAGGATTCAGTTATCATCTCAGACAAAGTTATGAGGGCAAATTATTTTTGCAAACAACAGACTAGTTACAGAACCGTGCAAAAGTTTGAATATCTATGCTCAGGTTACATGTTTTGTTGATTAGTAAGCACATCTTCTACATTACACAGACTGCAGTTTTCTGCTGAATTTCTATGTAATAGTTGAAGACATTAACACGCTAAAGTTGCCATAGGTTTTGTACAGCCCACATTTTGTTTTGTTTTTCTTTTTTCCCCAGTGTGTCACAATTTAACAAATACACAGTAATTTTGCATTAAAAAACTGCAGTATGTTCTTTGTAGGTAATGTGTTACTTATTTTTGCTTAGAAATTCAAAAAAACAGTTTGACAAGTTCAGACTGTGTATTAGCTAAACTTTTATTTCTGCATTAGCTTCTTACATCCTTTTTTTGACTAGTAATGACCACAGATCAATCTCTTTTCTCTTTTCTCTGTTGGCTTTCACTTCCTGTAGGGAGATAGCAAAGAATGCTATGTTACGATGGGGTCCCTTCCTATACTGGACTGTGTTAGGGGTTTTCCAGGGGCTCCTCTTCTTCTTTGGTGTCAGGTATCTGTTCAGCAACCCGGCGCTGCAGGACAACGGCCAGGTCAGTGGTGCTCCAGCCGCTTCTTAAAAACTCCCATGCTGTGAGCTGTAATAGAAGGGCGTACCCTTTCTGCTCTATGCTTTATTTGCAGGTGTTTGGAAATTGGTCCTATGGAACAATAGTGTTTACGATCCTTGTTTTCACCGTCACACTAAAGGTTAGCACTGAGGCTGATTTACTTGCATCGGTTTTTATATTTCTTTGATTATTAGGAGAAAAATATGCATCTGTTATTTTTCCATGCATCTTGCTGCTTTTTCTCAAATATAAATTGTGCTTCTATTCCAGCTGGCTTTGGATACACGGCACTGGACGTGGATCAACCACTTTGTGATCTGGGGCTCACTAGCCTTCTATGTGTTTTTTAGCTTCTTCTGGGGAGGCATCATATGGTGAGGGGATATGGACTGTTTTTAAACTCTTAAACCTAATTACTAGACATAAAATAACGCTGATGCAATCCTTATTTATTGTTTATTCTTTCATTCTCTTAACCCCTTTAAGGCCATTTTTGAGACAGCAACGGCTATACTTTGTCTTTGCTAATATGCTGAGCTCGGTGTCGGCCTGGCTAGTCATCATCCTCCTCATCCTCCTCAGTCTTCTGCCAGACATCCTCCTGGTGGTCCTCCGCAAGCCGAAAGGCCCTCATGCTCGAAAGGTATTGCCTCCATCCTCCTTACATGCATTTTTCCATATCCTTACTCCTCAATCTCCCCTTTGTTTACTATTTTTACAGCCTGTGTTCTGTATAGTGCCCTTGAGTTATATCCCATTCTTTTTTACTCCTTTAACTGTAAAACCTTTTACACCTGTTATAAACCTATCACCTTTCATCTTGAGCCCCTATTTGCTACTGTTTTATTATTGCACTTGAATCCCCCCACATTCTCTTCTTCTTTGTCCTGATCTTAGTGCCATGTTTTATGTTTCTTGTTCCTGATGAGCTCGGCCTTGTGTTGAGGCTGTTAACATTTGGCCTGATGGGTAACAGTGACAGGAAGTCTATCAGGCTAATTGCAAGCATTGTTCTTTCTGTGTCCTCTCTTTTCTACCCCAGTGTCTTATCTACTTGTGTACCACTAATTAAAAGCCTTTCTATGCCATTCTTTGAACCTACAATACCACATCAGCTAATACTGTTGTAAGTAGCCATCTGACCAGACAGAGTGGGCCACACTGTAATCAGCATAAGTTCATGATAATTAGAGCCACTTGAACTTGTTGCCAAATGGACTATGAATAACATGCAAGGCTCTTTCATAATTGACACTTGCTAAGCAGCGTGCCCTCTGCTGATGAACATACGGAGCTGATCTGCTCCCCGCCATGAGTCTCCAAGCATGCTGCCTGTCAGTTAAAACTGCCAACTGTTGAGAAGTGGCATCTGTGGCCAAATATTAATTATACAATGCAGACACTATTTAATAGCCTGTCATCACTAAATTGAATCGTAAACGACAGTTTTGTGTCGCTATATGCAATTTAGTGTGTGGGTGTGCACAGCTTCCCAGGAAAGTGCCTTTCACAGCATTATGTCACAATGCTTTTATTAGACAATAATTTAGAAAATGATGTGCATTCACTTCACTCTTGATCAGATCAGTTCAAACATATATGCATTCATAGTTTTTCATGAAGGCACAATAGGTGGCTCAGCACTTTTGAGATATGCTTGAGTTATTACCACTATATTGGTGTAGATTAAGGTAATATTTCTTTCTCTTTTTGATCAGTTGGTGGTTTGCTAAATTGGCTGACTGACAATATTATCCAGTGTAATCCTTAGTTCCGAAGTTTATAATAAATTTGTTAAAAGAAATCAGGTTATTAATAACTTCAAAAGTGCAATACTGTGCTCAAATTACAGTTTTCAATACAAAGGCTTTGAGGTATGGGATTTTATTACCTCTGAAACTTGAACATGTTAAGCATATTGTAAAAGTCATGTAACACATCTGTACGCCTTCGAGGCTTTCCTTAATCCCCTCTGAATGCTACATTTTACTAGAAAGGCATACTGCATTTCATTGTACTCATTTTGCCCCTAAACGAGTTTCACTAGTTCACGCTTTAAGCACTCTCAGATCTGCGGCTATTGGGACATGGAAGTCACTCCAACAAGGAGTTTCATTTTTTTCATTTATTATATTTTTACAGGTCTTACATCACCAGAGGTTGATGGTGTTGCTGTTGCAGGACAACTGTCGACCTCATTGTTTATTTCTTTTCATCTTTCCAACTTTTCTTCATTGCCAAGCACTCTTTTGAGACTCTACTTTTAACTAAGAACTAAGGATGGGCGATATGACAAAAATATGATTCTTTTAAGTGGTTATTCATATGGGCTGACAGATTCAGTTATTTGTTACTGTGCAGTATAAGCATTTACTATAATGCTTTTTTTTTTTTTACAGTCTTTCTGTAATTGGTCTAAGTCTGTTTTAGGATGCGCACAGTTTATTGTGAAAGTGTCTGAGATCCACAGTGTAATAAAACGAGTTGCAATTTATCAGATTATCACAATAATGGCAACGTGCAGTCATATTGCCCACCTGTACCTTTTAATCCTTCTTTTTCTCCTTTCTGTCTCTGTGACTCTCCATCCCTATTTCTCTGTACGTCTGTCCTCTCCTGTCCTGTGTGTGATGCTGTAGATGAAGCGGCGGCTTCCTTCCTCTGGGACCTCCACTATCTTCATGCTGTCGCAGACTACCAGCACTCACAGCTTTTCCTGGAGTGACTGAGGTCTTTTGGCTCGCTCTTCTTCTTCGTTATGTTCCCCTGTCTCTCTTCGCCTCCTCGGCTGCCTGTCTCTTTCCCTTGTGTTCTGCTTGCCATCTCTCCACCTATTTGTCTTTCCCCTCTTTCAAGGAGATATCTGTCAGGGTGCGGGGAAGGCTTGTTTGGTATGCGTGGGGGTGCTGTCTTTGAGGGCTGTTGTTGGGCTTGTTATGCAGACATAAATAAAAGTTGGTTTGCGTGTGGAGGGGTTCTAAAGAAGTTTAGGTTCAGTTTTGGCTGTATTTCGTTGGTTCATACCAAGGCGGAAGTCCTCTTGGTGTGTGCGTGTTTTTTTTGTGACTGCTGCAGAGTGTATTGCAGAGTTCTGTCAGCTGCCTGTTCCTCAGTTGCCTGCTCTCTGTCTCTGCATGCCCGGTCAGGTGAATGCAGCACACAAAATGCAGAGTGTACCCGNTGTGTGTGTGTGTGTGTGTGTGTGTGTGTGTGTGTGTGTAATTACATTTTAGCGAGTTCCCTTTTTTGTATGTGAGAGAGAAATTATTAAGTTTCATATTTGATTGTGTGTTGACTTCCATTCTTTCAACACAGCTTGGGGTGCTCCGAGTCCACTTCCAGTTCCTTTACAGCCAAATTAGCAAATATCCCTTTTTGGGCTCAAATTTGAATCAACCTATTAGCTCTTCTTTTTTGTAGTAGACAACAAACTATAACCTTACTTATTTAATGAACTTTCTACACCTGAACTTTTGCAGGCTCAGTGAACTTTACAGGCTTAGTGGACACACAGATGTGAAACAGTCCTAATGTATGCGTGGATGTGCATGCACTTCTTCAGATAGTGTTCAAAGGAGCATAAATGACCACATAAATGACCATAAATGTTTGTTCTCCTAACATTCTTGTAGCCTTTACAAGGTATGTTCTTGTAGCCTTTAGAAATGTGCACCCTAGTACCTTTTTAGTAGGGGACAGGTTTTAACTGAGCATGCAGTGTAGAAAAGCAGAGAATGTATGCTTATAGGCAAAAATAACATTGTGAAAGATATGAAGCAAACAGCTTTAAACTAAGGTAAAAAGCAGTGCAATAAACAACAAACTCCAAAGACTGCTAACAGGCTAAAACAGTCCTCCACTGTCCTTCTGATATAGGCTTTAAAATGAACTATTCAGTGTAAAGCTGCAACATGAGTTAAGAATGTCAGCTGTTCTTCTTTCAAGCTTTAAGTACCAAAACTATCACAAGCAATGTTGTTTTAATCAAATGCTGTTTTAATACTTAAGCTTGCTGATATTAGCAGTATGCTTAAAGACAAAGAATCTGTAACTTCAACATGAAAAACTGTTATTTAATGAAATGTTTATGATTATGTTACAAAAGCGAATTAACTAACTGGAAGATCCCATGCTTTGTTAGTACATGTTGTACTAGGAGGTTGTGTCAAGGTAGCTATAAAAATAAACAAGCCATATCAGTGAACTTTGTTAGCTCACATTATGTACATGCACATTCTAAAATTGCAACACAAATGGGCTGAAATTAATAAATCAGATGAGGAGTGAAAATGTACCTATTCCAATCCTGCACCCCTAATAGCAGCTCATGAAGTTCATGGCTGAAATTCATGACAGCCAGTTACCTTTACTGCTACTGATGATGGCGTCCACATATAATTCACATGTAGTGAAACATCAAATTGTCTTGTCTTATTCAGCCTAAATTCCCTGTAGTTTATGTGTCTTTGCATTTCACTCCTGGAGCTAATTGGAGGAGCTGGTGTGTGTGTGTGTGTGTGTGTGTGTGTGGAGGGGGGGTGGGGGTGTTAGTGTATGTTGGTTGAGTGTCTTTTCCATGGTGTGCTAATTGTCTTTCACCCAACCCCCCCTTTCAGAAGAAGAAATGTCAGTCAAGTGTGGGGGCCAGCCAGTCCTCCCAGTCCTCCATCAGGCCTCTGCTCATGAGAACCTTTTCAGACGAGTCCAATACTGTCATATGAACAGGTACCAGACTCACCAATCAGATTCATAAGCCCTAGTTCCTACTAGGCCTTTCCCCTTTCAGTACAGCCAAAACTCAGGAACATGCACTTTAACAGATGGCCATAAAATTCTGTGTCTTCTACCATTTAATTTTTCCCTGTTCGTGGATTAGCTCTTGGTTGTTGGCTGACAAGTCACATTTGTTACATTAGTGCCATTTCAATGTGTCCTACATCACGTACCAGGAACCAGTTAGGATAGCAAGTAAATTTGGTTCAAGTTGGTTTAATTAAGATTAAGATTAATTAAGGCAATTTTTATAATTCCACCACATGTAAAGTTTGCTTGTGAATTAGGGCTGCAAAAATATATTGTTTGTTAAACACTATCCCAGCATTGACCTTTTGAAGTAGAGATATTTCCAATATGTAAATAAGCCCTTAAACAAGACATCCACGTCATGCAACATATTGTGCAAAAGTAGGTCAGTTCAAAATTGTTATGATTGTAATTTGGAAAGTACCCAGATGCGTAGTGAACTTTGGTCAGCTCTGACTATTCTAAATATTTGTCACAGTTGCCTGGTATTAGAGGTGGGATATCTAACAAAATCAGCCTTCAAACCAAGAATGCTCCTTTCAGCGTCTTGCGGGAAATTCCGCCTTGTAAAGTCCTTGCATGTGCTCTTTGAAATTTCCTGTGATTCGATCCGCATTTAATTGACTAAAACCTGTTGAGCCATGTTGGTCTGGGGAATCCTTTGTGTCATCAGGGCTTTACCCGTGTGCGTGTTTGTGTGTGGGTGTGTGGGTGGCTAAACATGTCTTGGTTGTTTGTGTCATGCTTATATATACTTTGCAGATTCGTCTGCCGCTGTTCTTGTACGTGGTGTCGTGACGGTGATTGACTGTGGTTGCCGTTTAGCATTTGTCCTATTTGTGTTCTTGTGGCATGTGCTGCATGTTTCTCCTGTAATACTTAACCTGCCTTGATATTGTCAATATTTTTTTTTTTTGGTTGCAGCAACTGGGCCTTTAACTGTAGCTTTGTATCCTGCATGATGTGCGTATGTGTGACTGCTGTGTGGTGCCTTTTGCCTGCTGTGAATGTGTGGATGGTGCTTAATGGCAAGATTCAGGTGTAGAGAAGCGCTCACGCACCTGTATTAAACCCACTTTTCTGTTCTTCTCAGCTGTCAGAGGCCTCGCTCCTTCACACGGCCAGGTAAAGAAATGGGGAGCATCCACTCCCCTGCCCGCTCAGGCAGTGATTTGAACTAAGCCTCACAGGCTGCTGCACTAACAAAATCAAAACAATGCTCCAGTCACTTTCAATTTAACCTGATCTAAACTGACCGACGAATCTACATGATTGAAGTTTTGATTTGGGGTGCTTTTGGGTTATATGGTTTATTATTATGATGATGATTGTGTAATATGCGTAAGAGTTGAATAGCTTGTTGGCTGTCAAATAAGAAAAAAAAATCTTGTTTCCATTCTTAGAAGATAAACATTTAGAAAGCTTTCATTATAGGCCATTGCAGTAACTAAGGCCCTGTTTACACTTGCCATTACCATTCAGTACCTGTACAGACGTCATTGATGTCATAGATGTCATTTCACCATCCAATATTTAATTAAGTTGATGTGACACTGAAGCAGAGTAGGCATATTCTATACAGGGTGTAGGCATATTACATAGGTGACACATTTCCACTTTTGTGTTGTAGTGTATGCTGAATGTGTATGCCCCACAAAGATCCGTTCACCTTACATGTTTGACTACCTCGGTATAGGGATACTTGCGAGTCTTTGAATACTTGTTTCACAGGTGCCATTATTTGAACACTGAAATCATTATTTGGATGTTTGTTGTGATGCGACACCTTAAGACAAAAAAATACGTTGTTATACCAGAAGTCATGACATAGCACTATGTAAATTGTTTATGAAGTGCAGTTATCACAGGGGACGGCTTGGGAGCGCCCACAGCTGTATAAGTCGTGAGGTGTCATCTTGTGAATGAGGCTGAACACTGGCCAGCATGCTCCATGGTAAGGCAACATGAATTATCAGAATTTGAACAAGGTATGCTAGTGGAATGCATTGATTGGGCTCATGTCTGGAGAACCATGCAAGCCACACTACTCGCCAGAACTCTTCAGAATGCTGTTCGCACCAATTCTGGACAACTTGAGGCCCAGTAGTACAGTGCATTGTCCTACTGGAACGTCCCATCATTGTGGGAGTACATGAAATTCATGAAGTGCTGTAAATGCTCACCAAGCAGTGATACGGAGCGGGCACCAGTCAGTGGCGTGTTTTGGCCGGATCAGTGGACCCAACCCATGCCATGAGAACATTCCCCACCTGTATGGAACCACTAACAGCCTGAACAGTGGCTTCATGGGGTCTGTGCCACATACAAACCCTACCATCAGCCCGAAACAATTGATACCATGACCCATCAGACCATGCCACATGTTGCCAGTCCTCTAGGTCCAGTTTGCAACTTCACGGGCCCAGGTGAGGCACTGTGTCCGATGGCATGGTGTTAACAGAGTAGGCCTTCTTCTCCCATATTCCAAGGAAGCTAGGAGATGTTGCACTGACCTGCAGGGTATGCGTGTGGGATCTCCTGCATTGAATGTGGATGTGATTTCTGCCAGAATCACTTGTCTGTTTGCCCAGACAGTTCTAGTCAGACTCCACCGGTCACAAACACTAAGCACCTGGGGATGGCACTGCACTGTTCACTGTGGGTGGTAATGCTTTCTATTAAGTATTCCCGGTACACGCATGACAATGTGGATCGAGGAATGCTAACTGGCCACACAACTTTGGAAATGGAATGTCCCATCTGTCTGGCACCCAGCATCATGCCTTGTTCAAACTCGAATAATAAAAATACTGCTTTCCCATGACTTTTGGTATGTCGCTGTAGACGGAGCACTGTCTTTATCACTAAATAGTCTATGATAATTTAGGTGAAACAGATAACATACATTTTCTGTTAGCTCATCTTAAGTCTTGATTATGCTCTTCGTCTGATGCAAAAACCTACTAAACTCGCTGTTATTTTTAATAATAAAACACGTTTTCAAATGTCAGTTGTTGCGATGATCAGTTTTTCTGTAACAACAGTGATGTCACCTAAAAAGGTAAGCCACAGCTCTATGTTCATTTTAACAAAAATTAGTTTTCTCTTTATTGTTTTTCTCCCCCATCTCCGTGGTCACCACAATAAACATCCGTGAATGTTTCCGAATACCCCAATGTCAAAATTAGTTGGAATTCACATGCCTTTTATCACAACACATTGCAGTCACAAACTCGCCGTTACATTCATCTTTACTTGTATATACAGGCTACATTTGGATTCAGGGCTCATTTCAACACCAAGAGTAAATAGGGCCTATGTTACTGTTAGATACAGCTCACAGACTTTGAGTAGATGAGCTGTGTAATTTTGTGTTCTTGTGTTCCTGCCACAGATCACCGCCGTCACCCCATTGTCCTACAAGCATCTAAGTGAGCTCTACTGAAGGACACAAACAAGTCCAGGGTGGAAACTGCTGAAAGGACCTCATGTGTCACCCAAGCCGGTGGCCTGTCCTGCTGCCTGGACAACAAAATCAAGAAAATGGGGACAACCAAATTGAGCAGTGGGCGATGAAAAAGAGAAAAAGCATCCACTTAGACCAGGCCAAGATCCAGCAGTGTGCCAGCCCTCTGTCTTATTTTCCCCCACCTTGCCCCCTAGCTCTCTTTCTCCTTCATCCTTCCCGCTCTCTGTAGCATGACTTCACCAAAGCATACCATGGAGCTGGTCCTTGCAGCATGTGGCATTTATTCGATCTTTACCCTTTCATGACCCGTCCATTGCCGAGGCATGTAATTGAACCTCCTCCACTTTTAGCCTACTGCAAATGTAGCTTCCTGAGGCAAATCCTTGGTGACAGGACGTTGTGACTTTCATTTCGTCCTCTGTAGTTCCTCAGTGGTTCTCCTGCATGAGAGAAGCTCACAGCAATGCCAACATTCCTCTGTCATCGTAGCAATTTTTGTTCCAGGTTTCTTTGGCAGAAATCATTCTTCCCTCTGTGATCCAAAATGCCCCAGGCCCAAATCATAGTCTAGAATTTGGTGAGTTTGAACTTAATTCTGAGCTCTCTATAACATGCTGCACTGACAGCCCTGACCCTATGGGTATAATAAGCTGCTTTTCAGCAACTTGCTGTGTGTCCAAGTGTGATTCCTGAGCGCTGGGTTCAGACAGTTTTAGCTGTTGTGCATGTTTTCATGAGAAGATGGTCTGGCCATGAGCTAGTGTCTTATCTTTAGTTCACATTAGAATTGTTTGTGTTAATCCTACTTTCTGATGATGCAGGGATCATTTCAGACATCAGATTAGTGATTATCAGTTCGATGTATATGTTCTGTGCTGTTTTGCTGGAAGCCAAAAAAGAAAGTTTTTTGCAGCAAATTGAGTCCTGCTAAGTGTGATGTACTAGTATGAAGATGCGTCATGGTGGGGTTTGGTCTCCTTTGCTGAGATTAACCTGTGTGTGATGCATGTGATGAGATGTCTAGTCTCTGCACTGTCACTTACACATACATTATTTATATCGCTTGATGATTTGTCCCTCTTTGGGCCTATTTGGCTCATTGCTCACTGTTGAAGGCACATGCAGATAGCATGCACTTAAGCACGCGTAGAATGCACACTGCTTCTTTGAGGCAACTGCTCAAATCATTTTTTGAGTCAAAGAAATGGTGGTGGAGGGGGGGGACTGTGGCGAAATTCAAAGTGCCATATCCAGAGTTTCTGGAATAAGAGTTAGTGCCACTGTGAGGCATTTTTGCCTTCTGTTAATGCCAACTTTTCTTAGTACTGAAGGTTAGCATGGCATTTGTCTTTACCCCCTTTATTCTTTCCTTCTTTATGCTTTATCATACATTCCATTTCTATGTGCCAACTTTGCAATCACTTTCTAGATCATTATTAATTTCTTTTCCAACTGTGTGATTCTATTTGACATATTTATTGCAATGTGTAATTTTACTCACAAAAGTTATATTTTTATGACATAGATCTTTTTTTATTGTTCAGAATGATCAGCTCGCGCCAATTGCGTTTTGCCTGTGTAATCCCAGACGCTCGGCCAATCGGACCTGCTCCTATTGAGGGCCTGGACTGCTCTTAGATCACTGTTTCACACGCCTCTCAGCTGGTTTAAGGCTGGAATGGTGCATGCTGTCTGATCTCAGTAATAATCCCTTTAATGGATGCTATTTGACCATTTCTGTTTATTTATACCTGCTAGTAGCCCAAAGTGGGCATGAAGAAACCAGTTTTTGGCATGTTTTTTGAATGGATAAACGTCTTTTAAAACCATTTAGACTTGAAAGGCATTGCACTCTGTTCCAGCTTAAACCGAATGGGCTGTGTGTGCTTGTGTGTGGGTAGCTTGGGGAGCAGTGATGTGTTAGACCTCTGACTGTGTCATGATGCCAAGCATCTTAAGCCCTACTCTGTTTCCCTATGAGCACTCTCAAATTCTATCATGGAACATTATTTTCAAAAGAGAATATATGGAAAAGCTATTCTGGTATTTTATTTATCTCTGTTAAAGGTTTATTGGGAATTGTTATTCCACTGTATGGATATTATCCAGCCCAAACAATTTTTGTTGTTGTTGTTGTTGTTGTTCTTGTTGTTGTTCTACTGATGCGTGCCAACACCATCGTTAACCTGAGCCATGGTCTGCATGCACACACACGCATACAGCCCAAGCCACTGATGTGTGTGTCTTCAGCTCAGAAAGGGGAGGGGTGAATGTGACCTGCCTGCAGTATTTCAATACCCAAAACAGACCTTTAAATTACATCAGAGATGCTATTTTCAAAGCTTATGATAATTCTTGAATTCTCATGTTTGCCTGAAAAAAAGAAAAGTTAAAAAGTTGATTGTATTTTTAACGCAACATTTTTCGAGTCACTGTTTTGTAAGAAAATTAAAACGTCCAAAAAAAGGTGCATAAGGCTGCCTAAGCGTGGAGAGTGGGGCAGTGTGAGGGCGGTGCTGTGAACACCTGCCTGTGTCAGGACCCTCTGTCCGGATTCTCAGGCTCCGGCCTTCTGACTTGAATGTACCTCTTTAAGACCAGTCTGTTCCAAACAAGAAAATTCTTTATGTAATAAAAAACAGTTTTCAAAGCAAAGAGCTGCTTGTCTGGGTTTCACTTGGTCCTACATCATTAAACACAACAAAAACTACATGTCTGACAGCAGCAACAGTGTATGACTCCTTTTAGAGCCATCACAGACATCCAAGTGGCATATTCTTTAATTTGTATGTTTCAGTTTTACAAAGAATTCCTCAGGAGAGCTTATCTGTATATGGCTGGAGTTGCCTGTTAGCTGTCTGCTGAGCTGTCCAGCTTAGAAATATATACACATGAACTTAAAAGAAGCAATTTGTAGGATAATGAAACCTGTCAAGTTCATACTCCAAGCAATAGGGGGCAGTGTGTCACCAGAAAACGCAGTCCCCTTTCCTTCACCTTCAGTTCCAATCAGTCTAGAGGAAACATTCATAGTTCAGTATTAGACTTTATCCCTTTACTCGCATCTCCTTTAGTAGCATCTTCAGCAGTGGAAAATAACACTGAAAGTAACAGAGCGGGCAATGGTGGTTTTGATGATGGTCGCTTGCTAAGAGCTTTAGCATCGTTGCAATATTCCACCTTCTATGGGCTCCTATTCCTTAATTAATTTTGCAGTTAATTTTTGTTTCATATACACCTGATTGATAACAAACATTCAATTTTACCTAAAGTGCATGCAATTTGTCCAAACATACATTCATTTATGAAATCCTGCTGGTGTGGTTTGCTCACAAAAGTAGTTTAGGTGCTAATAGCTCCCCTTGTGGAGAATGTTTTATCTGCTAAGCATGTTTTGTAATGATCTGGGAGTACCTTGTTAGTCATTCATATTGTAAAGTAATTGCTAGGCTGATTCTTTGAGAACATGTAATCATAACATATAGAGATGCTGATTACGATGCCTCGCTGTGCAAGATTAGCTACAATGTCCTCATTACACCAACCCAAATCAAAATAAACCCTAATGAACCCACACCTCTATATATCATGGTCTAAATCTAAGCACATCAAAATCCACCAGACACTTTGAGGGAACTGTTGGCCTACATGCATATAAAAGAAAATAAGAGAACAATATATATATTTGGCAAAAACAGCATGAATTCATGGACCCAACCTGCCTTGTGTTTATAATATCATTTCATGATATCATGTAATATCATTCACACGTTCTGCCCTATCGAAACAAGCTGGGAGACTTTTTTTTTTTTTTTTTTTTTTTTTAAAATGATTGCTTGATTCCACTTTTCATTTACATGAGACGTCCATTTGTTTGCAGTATGTAGCAAATAGACTGAAAGGCCAGTTTATTAGCAGTATCATTGTAGTACTTGATAGGAACCCATTTGCTCTTGGAACCTGAATTCCTGAATTTGTGGTGTGGGTTCAACAACAGTCCTAAAATGATTCCTTGTAGATTCTGATACGTTTTGACATGATTGCTCCACATAATTGCTATAGATTTATCAGCTGCAAAGAACTCATTCTACCTTATCCCAAAGGTGCTTTGTTGTATTCAGAAATGGTGAGTGTGGAGTTTTCTCTACACACTGTCATGTACATGGAACCAGTTTTAGATAACTTGTGCTTTTGAGGTAGCCATTAGAAGACAGGTAAACTGTGGCCGTGAAGAGATGTACATGGTGCACAGCAATAATCAAATAGGCTGCAAATGATGCTCTTTTGGTTTTAGGGTGGGGTTATCACCACCACCAATCTGTGAACACAAGGAAGGTTGGGTCCATGACGTCATGACTTCATGAATTCAGCAGACATCTAGATTCATCAAATTCTGAGTCACGGAGATACAGTACCCACCATGTCTTCAGAATTCTATTTTTGGCTGACAGGAGTGGAACCTGAAATGTTCCTCTGCTGTTATAACCCGTTGATGTTAATGTTCAAAATTACAGCTGCTTTCCTGACCACTGCTCTTGTAAAGATTGATTATTCAAGTTACTACCTTCCTGTCAGGTTGAGCAAGTCTGGTCATTGTCCTCTGATCTCTCCCATCACCTGCGTCTTACCGCCACTCGCTGGATGTTTCACACCATTCTTTGTGAACTCTAGAAACTGCAGTTCACGAAAATCCCAAGAGATTAGCAGTCTCTGAAATACTCAGACCTCTCCATCTGGTACCAAGAACTATGCAACAATCATGCCAACCAGTCACTTGGATCACTTTAGTGCCCTATTCTAATGTTTGATGTGAACTAAGCAAAAGCTTTTAACCTGCGTCTGCATGAATTTGGCATTGCATTGCTGCCGCATGATTGGCAGTGTGATGGGGCAGATGCACAGGTGTTTCTAATAAAGTAGCCGGTCAGTGTATTTCAAAAGTTTATGCGCATAGTTAGATGTTAAAAAAAACAGATTTAATAACTTCATCACAGAGACAAGCAAAGGATGGTTTGAGGTGAAATTATGCCTTGTGAAGAAACTTGGCATCTTGTCATAAACGTTGACACAAAAGGATCAGTAAACCTGTACATGTCTCCTGTGGTTTTATGTGTAATGTTGATATGATAAATTCTAAAAAAAAAAAAAAAAAAAAAAAAAAAACAGTTTTCTTTGGGTATTATTTAGCTTCACACTAGCCTGAATGTACCCCTCCACCATGAATGTCTCTTAAAATATGCTTTGGGCCCAAACAAGTATGTGCTACAAGTAGTATCTTTGTGATGTAGCTTGCAGAGACGGGTTTCACGACAACTGTGAACAATTCTGTCTGTTAATTGAAATCCTCCTTTAAGGCTGATCATCTATAACACAACTATAGGTGGTGCTAGGCTTATGCCTGGAAAGCTGAAGGTGTTACAATAACATGCTTGTTTTATTTGCCTCTTTGCTTCTTCACTATTGGGTGTTCTGAGAACAGCAATAAAAATGTTTTTATTCTCTTAATCATATTTAAACTGCATGTGACTGCATGAGACAGTATCAGTGGGGGGGCTTAAGCAGCATGCGGAAGCCAGAGGTAGCAGCGGAGCAGAGACACTGCCTCTGGGCCTGGCTAACCAATCAAGAATGAGGAGTGGGAGGTGCTTAGAGAAACTGGAGTTTGGCCAAGTGCCAACAGCTTGAGCCTCCCACTGAGCTGCAGCACTGACGCACTCTTGCCTGGCTGGAGAGAGAGACAGAGAGAAGAGAGATGTTTTCAGGCAGAGGGAGGGGACTGTTATGGTTTGGTTCAGTTTACACTGAGGACAAGTCTTTGCAGTTTGGATGGAACAACATCCTGACAGCCTCTTCCTCTCTGCCCCTCCCTTATGTGTGTATGTATAGTGTAAGGTGAAGCAGCCTCCATTACATCACTTCTCAGTGTGTGCTTGCTGTTTCCTGAACAGCACTGTCACTGGCAGTGCTAGTTGTGAGGTGCTGGACTTTGCAGACTTCACTTTGCCCTGCCCAAGGTGACTCGGAACGCAGACCTCAGTGACAGAAGAGGAATCCTGAGCCAGCTATACTCAAGTGCAGTCTGTTTCCGTTATTGAGGAGCAGAACCAGAGAAGTGGAGGATGTGAGGGCCTGGCAGGCCCTGCCTTAAGGTGTTATCTCCGGCTTTCGGCTAGGGCATGGGCCCGGCCTCTCCTCACCAGCCCCAGAAAGACATGGAGGGCTACTACGGTCTTCTGCAGGCTGGCTCCGAGCTGGAGAACACACTGCAGCGTGAGTACTTATTGCACACGCTGACCATGTTTAACCCCTTAAGCTCTTATGGCCCATATGTAGCTCTACGTTTTGATTCCTCACTCATAACTGCATTACTCTGAGTGATAGGCTTCATGTGTTCAGGACGTTAAGTGTATCCTGTATGCGTATTGTTTTTGGGTTCTACAGGCCCCTTGTTAAACAAAGAACAGCATCAGCAGCACCTGCTTTGCTTGCTGCTGATGCTGTTTATCTGAATAATGCTGCTGGATGGATTAATCGGGCTGTTTTAAAACCGTAGAAAAGCAGCTTTATCCAACTCTGGTTCTGATGTGTATAATCTCTATGTGCTTTTTTTAACAAATATACTGGCTTTATGTTAAATGTGCACTTTTTTAGTCATATTGTAAATATTCTTCATTATTTATGTTCTTGTAAATAAGTTTAAGAAATTGGTTTCATATTGCATTGAATGGATTGAATTTCTTATTATTCAGTAACTGGCATGAATTACACACTTATAACGAGGAACTGAACTTTGCATCCATATATGAATCCTTGCAGTTTAATGGGATTTGGAAGTAGACGCTGGCTGCTTAATAGTGTAAACTATTTTTCCCAATCACAGTTTAGATTTATTTCACTTCAAATTTCATTTCAGTTGATGTGAAATTACACATTGGACTTCATCATTAAATCAGCCCTTCCCTCTCACACAGCCGCTTCTTCCTAAACAGTGACTCAGCATCTTTACCCTGTGCTCCTTAGCGTCCCCCATCCACTCCAGTCTCATCCGCAGCCACTCTCATCTGACCTGCTCTTAGCACAGATACAGATAACTGAACAAGCACACCCCAATTCCTCAAAAGTACTGTATAGGTCCACCCTGTAGTGTGCCTGTTTATCAAAGGTGTTTCATCACTGTAGGTAATGGGATTGGCTTTGGCAGTGAGGCTCAGCTTGTTGGCACCTGTCTCTGTGTTGATACAAGGACAGTGTGTGTGCGCTGCTATTGGCCTGTGCTCTGTGTTTGAAGGTAACACTCGAGAAAAAGGCAGTTGCGGAGGCTATTTTTACCTGTCGGTTTATTTAGTAGGGTGTAATGATGGGAGCGTAATGTGATCCAGCCGTGTCACTCAGGCTTGGCCAGCTTCAGTGAACAGGGAGGCTATGAGATACAGAAACACTGAGCACTGCCTCCATAAGAGCAGGCTTGCTGTAGGGTAGTTCTTCTGGGATGGGACAATATCACTGTTTTAAAATATCAGTGATCAAAATGATCACAGCTTTCATTCAGCTGTAATCATTTATTATTATTATTATTATTATTATTATTATTATTATTATTATTAAAAGCAGTATGATTAGCATTGAGTTTTATACTGTATCTTTATCCCCAGTTTTAGTAAAGTACTACACGATAGGTGCCACAGGAATGCATTTATTCAGCATTTTATATTGTCCTCTGATGTCTACATAGAAGGTATGTGACTTGTGGATAAATGAATAACCTCTGCTCTGATTGGCTGGTTTACAGTGAGACACAGTGATAGTCACACAGAAGAAGCATGTCGAAACCGTAGGGTTGGCCCAAATCTCCTTTTTGGGTCTCCGGAGATTCAGCACCAGTCAGAAATCAGAAGTGAATACAAAGCTTTGTTATGAGCTTTGTTATGTCCTTTGCGGACACTCTTGATACAGGCTATGGGTTTGTATGGTGTTGCTTGCTATGAACCCATATCTTTGTGTTTCAGTAGTCAGGCTTAGTGGTCAGAAGAGAAAGGGCTGATGAAGATAGCTTGCTGTATAGCCAAGGTGGAGCTAAGGCTAGCTATATTCACTTTAGCTGGGCAGCACATAAAACAGCTAATAACTGGAACATGAAGATGTAGGTCCATAGCAGGAAACACCCTATAACAACCCACAGCCTAGTCATGAGTATCCACAAAGTGCCAGTTTGGAGTTTGACAGTGGGAGCTAACGTTAGCTAGGTTCGCTAGTTGTAGCTAGCTAACATTAGAGCCCAGTGCCAACAAACTGTGTTCTTCTTCATTGGTTTAAGAACTGTGATTTACCTTGTCAACTGCGTCCATTTCCTCTTCGTCACAGAGAAGGAGCTAGAATGATAACTGAGTAGTTTCTTGGACTCAACACAGAACACAAAACTTTACCTACACTAGCTACTTGCTTTCATTCTCCACAAACCACACAAAGTAAATTAAAGCTGTTACTCACTATGGAACTTTCAGTTTAAAATGATCTGGAGGGTGTGATACTAATAAAGGTGAAACTGCTCCTCTCTTCAGTCTCTTCGGTGTCAAATGCTGCACTAAGATGCTCTGCATTGTACCAAGGCTCAGAAACTTTCCAAAGTGTATAAAGCAACTAACAGCTTTGAATTAAAGTTCACCATGATCTTGTTAAAGATGTGGGAGCTGGAGTTTTCTTTTTATTCACCAGCTCGTTTTGTGAATTTTCAATTCCACCTTAAATAGTGCAGTTATACTCTGTCGCCTGCACAAGCTGTTTTAACAATTTCAGGTGGAACAGGTGAAGTATGAACACCAATCCTGCACATTGACAGTTTTGTTTATTGGAAGGGCTGTAAAAACATATATCCTCTTCACAGCCTGGCTCAGTAGATTTCTCCACGTTGTCCGGCGTTTCCTTTGGAAATGTAGGGTTAGTATTTGACAGTGAGACGACAATGTTTGAGGTTTGTCAGTTCTATGTACATTAAGCCATTAAGTTCAAATTACTTATTTTTCAGCACCTGGAAAAAGGAGCAGTATTTAGTGTGTATTTAGGGTATTTCCACTTTCCATTCAACCAACCAAGCTTTCAGTTTTAAAGCTATCTGAAGAGATATTTTTCCACACCTTAGAAGTTCTTCTCATAGTTTTCCTTCCCACGACCCAAGTAGTCCCAAACACAGTCTGTGGTGCTGAAAGCGGGACCCTTGGGTGGCCAATCCGTTAATCACCAGCAGTTTCTTTGTTTGATTAGCGATTTATATTTTTAGGAGTCCCATTTTCACTGAATTCTTAGAACGCCAGTTTTTCATCTTTTCTCCTTCTTTCTTGGACTTTCCTATTCTCTGTCGAAAAAAGAAATTCATTAATTAATTGTACTACATGGCTTTTCAGACTAGAAATTAAATAAATAAAGGGTGGTCTCTAACTTTTGCAAGGTACTTCCTTTTTTATATCATTCTCAGTAGCCAGGTTATTTCTCTGAATAGTGATTTCACATATACTGGTTATGCAGATTGATTTTCAATCTCCACTGTATAGAATGAATTGCATGTTGTATATCATGTACTGCGGCGTAAAGACTGAATCGTGTCCCTTGTCGTGTTTGTGTGAGGCCTCATTTCCTAGTAAAGCGGTTGTATGGTAAGCTGGTTGAGAAGAGCCACCCCATGCCTGCGCTTGTAAATGCTCTGCAGAGTTAATCCTCTGCTCTGGACTCTGACCCCAACACGCACTCTGCTGCCCTTAAGCCTGCTTCAGGCACAGCTTTGTTCTGTGTTTGCTCACATCTAAATACACACATGCCCACGCCTGTGACTCCACCTCAGCCTTACAGTCTTATTGTGCTCAAAGAAGAGTACATAAAATGTCCCCAGTGGGTGCAACATGATTTAGTTTTAACAATATATAAAGAGATATTTTTAGCAACCTGTAATATTTGTTACATAATTAGCGTCATATCCATGATAATGACTAGCAGCATCTCTGTACAAAATAGGCTTGTTTTTTATTTGTTTTTAGGGCCTGACAGTTAATTGTGGAGAGTTAGGTTAATGGTTTGGTTAATGGTTACGATACTACACAAGGTTCCCTTTGGTGTCATTTTAAAAGAGAAAAACAGAACAAAGCAATCCAAATTGAGTCAGTCTCTACCTTTTACTTTTATTCAGGAAGAATGCAGCTATTACCTTTGTTAATGCTAACTTAATGCTAACTTATAGCAACCCTATGTAGGATTTGGAGATTTGGAGTGGAAATATGTAATTGCACACAACATACAGAACAACATTTTGGCAGCTGTGCTTTTGTATACAAGTTGAAAGAGTATTTGAAGAGAACTGACTCAAAACTTGGTGAAGGACGTGTCTTCTGAGGGTGTGAGTGAATTACCTACTATTGTCATCATAACAGTTAATTATTATTAATTACTAGTAGCCCTTAGTAAGTTTATACTTATTAATAAGTTTATTTATTATTATTATTATTATTATTATTAGTAGTAGTAGTAGTAGTAGTAGTAGTAGTAAGGATGTAATGCATTGTGATATCACAGTGTGCATCATGGAGATGCAGCAGTACCTGGTGGTGAATGAACATTCTGTTAAGTATGTCATTAAATGCACCTGCATTGTTTGAACACCAAAATTTCCAAATGATCAGCACCAGTCAACACCTCAGTGTCATAAATTGTGCAATAACATGATTTTATTTTTTTCTTTATTCAGATTTAGTGTAAACTATTGTGAGAATACAGATTCATAAACCTCATAAACAGAATTATAAGCTATGGATATAATTATGCTTTTATAAAAATGACTCGTTTTAGGGATGTAACTCAGCTCATAACTAGGTTTTGAACAGACTCAGTTCAGTATGTGAAACATTTAAAAAATCATTGTATTCATTTTTTGATAGTGTTTTTTATGTGGCACTGCTGGTTCTTTTTTCTGTTCTAACCTTGTAAACCTCAGACAAGCTAAATATCAAGACCCATATTTTTGCCCCTAATGTGAAACCTCTGAAATGATAATAATCATACCAAAAGTATTTCAAATAAGATAATCCTAAAATGCTGTCATTTATTGACCTACCCCAAATTTAATGTGAAGTATTCTACAAATTACGAATATGATTTTATTCTAGGTACGGTATGACGAGTACAGTATGATGAGTTCAATCAAATTAAAAAGAGATTATGGTCAGAAGAGACATCACATTAAGCAATTACAAATCTATCCAGTCTACCAGTTGCAGATGGACAGACGCAGAGGTTCTTATTATAAATGTACTCTATAAAAGCTCAGACCTCTTATCCCCTTAACACTGAAATCCCTTTTTGGTAAAATATCTGCCGACCTCAAAACAGGCCTCAAAACATTGACACAAGCTCAGCTGAGCTGCACTCGTTGACAGAGAATCTGTAAAAAAGGGCAAGGGCTGTTTTTCTTGACTATAGTAGTAATTGAGTATTAAGTATGTGGATTAATCTGATAATCAATAAAAACTGACTTAACTGAATAATAACAAACTATACATATCCTAAAAATATGTTGGGAAATATTAGGAAACTGTGAAAGCACTGAAATACCCATTTATGCTTATACTGGAATTTTAAATGTTCTTTTTTTTTTTTTTTACATCTGTTCTTAGAGCTCCACTCAGTTCAAAGTAAATATCACAACTGAAATCAAAATTGGTGAAATGGTTTGGCTGTCCCAATTTCTTATTTCAAACCAGAAAATTTGAAAAAAAAAAATATAATAATAATAAAAATTGAAAAATAACAGAAAATCAGTGCAATGCGTGTGTGTATATGTGTATATGTATATGTGTCTTACCTGAGCACAAAGACATTTTCAAATACATGCCTAAAAAGTGGGTTTTTGTCACTTTATCATATTTATTTATCATACTTTATCATCAGAATTTAACATGTTAAATATAGTCTATCCTTTGGTCATAGGGAACTACTGATTCATAATGAAACATTCTGTGTATTTTTTAAATTAAAAATATGAATGAAAGTATGAAAATTGCATATGCAAAAACATTCCAATCTGTAGTGTTAGATGTACTGTTAGATTTTATCAATTTAGACCAGTTAGTATGTTCTCCTGCATTTTCCTCATCATGTTAAATATAGTAGCTGGACATGGGTTAATGGAAAACACAATAGCTGGTTAAATAAAAGGTAGTCAAAAGATTCTTCCTTTAACAGATGCTGCGTGGGTTTACATTTAAATGTAACGTAATTGTCTCCTGGAGCTTAGTAGCCCTGTAACTTTAATGCCTGAAGCCACAACTGCATTGTTCTGTCATTTAAACCGACCAGAAATGTGCTGCATTTGTTCAAGCTATATCGCTACTCGCTGAAAAAGTAACTGAGCTAGTTTCGATGTTGCAATTTTTAAACAAGCACTGTGTAATGGGCATAGGGAAAGATGGGAGAGTCTTCCTCAACTAAACTTCAATACTAGAAGCTGCTTAGGCAGCAGAGTTAGCATGTCCTGAGCTTGTTACCTGATAAGGTTGTAGTGGAACATTGAGGAGCCCCAGGTGGAGATCTCACAACCCATGAAATATTCAACTCTAATGAGGAGACTTCATTCATACTGCCTCACTAATGCTGCCAAAGGCTTCAGCTGAGCCCCACAACTTGGTACGCACAAAACATTACTTTACCTCTTAGACGCTCTTCCAATTTTAATGACCACCATTTATTATTTACAAGAGAGAGCTATATGTTGATGAGAGCCACCTGTTTTCACACTCAATCAATTAAAGAAAGAGACGTATACTGTAACAATGTAGTATTTTTTAGAAAACCAATGTATGAAACAGATAGGTAGAACTCTAAAATCTGTTTGACTGAGCAACATTCTAAGCCATCCTAAAAATCATATTTATGACACACTGATGGAATCAGCGCAGGTTTGCTAAACCAGCGCTGACTAACTGCACACATGCCATAGTAGTGGTGCTGATGCTTCAGTTGCAAAAATTTTTGTTAATTTGACAGTTCTTTTTCTGAAAATGCTCTTTGCAACAGTTTGGCAAGTTTGCAGTCTATACTGTTTCCTCTTCAGTTTGAGAAATGACTAGCAATTCACTCTTTGCACCAATCTCCTGGGTAAATTGCACAGGTTTTCAGATTTACAAATATAAAACAGCGTATTGTAAAGTTTTTCAGAGGTATCCCGTGCATAACTACAGTTGGTAAAGTAGGAAGTCCCAGACCCCCCAGGACCCCCCAGGAACTTGCTAATGTGGCAAGTCATTAATGACTCTTAATGTTGCTGGGTGAATGTACTCTACTATTAGTGATCTACACTGGTATGTAGATGAACGTTTTATTGTGAGTATATTTAAAAAATAAAAAAAGTTATTTTATGAACAGTGGTGTTTTATATCATTGTATATCAATTTTTGTGGTGTCATTGTGCCTAACAAGACCTTTTCTATTCACTGTAAAATCAGTGGCGAAACATTACCATGGGCTTTGCCTTCCGTTAATAAACATCCAAACTTAAAAAAGCAAAAAAAAAAAAAATTCTCTTCAGTAATGCTAATTTCCTGTGGGATTTATAGGATGTTGGTGCTAAGCTAATGTGGGTGCGCATTAACATTTTTGGTTGTTCTAAATGAAATACTTGTCTTTGAAGCTTGTAAAAGACATCCCGTGTTTTTAATTGAAGCAGAGATGTTGTGGTTTGACAGTGACTCAGGAACGAGCCCTGGCATTGAGCTTCCGCCGCTGTCTTTTATTTCCAACAACTGACTGATATGGCTTGTACAGTCAGTGATAGGACTTCCAGAAGGCCTAGGGCCATAGTACTTTACGTGTTTCACTGTCACTTCCTAATTATGTTGTTAGTTATGCTAAATTCTTGACATTTAGGTACTCAGCATTTTCCACCTTGGAATTTCCTGCTTCATGCAACTTCAGCTGAGGTTGGAAAAACAAGCTAAGAGTAAGCTAGCGATTGTTATGACCCCTCTGAAACCCCCAAGTGGCTCATGACACCAAGGTTAAGAACCATTTCATTGAGTGTTTTGGTTTGCTTTATTGATTTTAAATATAGATGTGGTCTTTTGGTGGATGGTGTAAGCTGTGGTAACCCACAGTATTAATAATTGCAGGAAAATGCATGAAACTCCTACACAGAACAGCTTAGCCATACGATTACTCATGTATCCTTCTGTATATGCATATGAGGCACAAATAGAAATGCTCCCATGTTAAAATGATGGATTAGTTACAATGGACAATTACAAGTTGGAGGGATGTTTAAATGGAATTTTACCATTTGTATGTCAGAAATGTGCAGTTCACACTTGGTCATGAATGCTGCATTGATCTAACATGTTCAATTTCTGAAGTCCTACCCAAAGAGCAGCTTGCTATGTTCCACAGATATAATTATTCTGGATGGAAAATTTTGCTTTGGCCATTTGAAAATTTGTTTCCAGCTAAAACCTAGCAATGAAATGAAAAAAAGTATTGATGAAATGGATACTTCAATGAAGTATCAATGAAAAGTATTATGTCCAGAGTTGTAAGGCAATAAGCAAAATGACAAAAAATAAGATATATAATAATAATAATACGATATTACCAGATATTATTAGGTGTTCTCTGTCGCCTTCTCTGTGTAAGATCACTGTAACATGTGGGTTCTTGGGCTTACTTTAAGTAACGTAGTTAAATACCGCAACTGCACTTATTTAATTTATTACATCTGTATATATAGGATGTGACCTATTTCACAGAATGATTTATATTCAAACACAGAGCTGCATTTGACTCCAAGAGGGTGTACGTTGGTTTTCTTACGTTGTTGCCTGATCTCCGCTGTTTGAAACATGAGCAGGAAGTGCAGGTATTGCTGGGTTACTGCAGGCAGAACTTGTGCTGATGTGTTATGTAATTTGAACACATCCTCTCTTGTAAGTCTATAGTGTCGCAGAGGGGCACAGGGTAAAGGCAACCAAGATACAGCCGCACACTTTCATTGGTCTGCTGGGGCCTTGGCTGCAAGCCACACAGACAGCTCTGCAGACATGCAGTACGTTCATCCAGTTCATTACCATATGGCGTTTCTCATCATGAGAGGATTCAGTCAATAAATCATAACCTTCTCATCTAGATCAAGCTGTACATTTGTGCCCATGTAGAATGTAGAACTACAAACTTAATCCTCTTCATGCTAGATGAAAACATTTCCTGGTTTTGTTTTGCTGCACTGTGTTTCATAGATCTTTGAGGTGTGTTGTTTTCTGTAAGGAAATTAACTGACATGTTGTGACAAGTTCCAAAGCCCATATCCCTCCTGAATATCACATTACATTATTTGAATTTTACAGATTATAGGTACAAAGTCAGAGAGACCAGATGCCATGGGCTGATGTTTTAGATTGGGCAGTTATGTCTAAATTAGTTTGTTATGACTACCATCACAGGCAAAAGTGGTGTTCTAAGATGAGGATACATTGCATGTCTTTTTCTATCCTCAGTGGTGACTGTTCCTGTGAGTATGAAAGAGGTGGCCGGCTATATTGAGAAACAAGTGGCTTATTTATCAGGTGAGGCATGGCATAGGCTTGATTTTGTAGTGTCTGTTCATCAATGAAAGATGAAGAGTTCTCATGTGCTGAATGTATATAGAGGATTAAAGCGAAAGTTTGGAGAATAAATCAAATTTATACCATTTTCCTCTAACCGCAAATTTAGTTAATCAGCCAGACTCATGTTTAGTGTCTGAAGTTTGCTTGCTTAATTTGCACTGGAGCTATAAGGCTAGTGCTAACACAAGGTTAATAAATCATCACATAAATAATCTGAAAGTGAGTGATATTGTGATGGCAGCTGTAACTATGATGTACTTGATACACTTGTGACTTATGACTGTGTCATAGAGAGTGGGAAACCACAAAGGCAAGTCTATTTGAGTTTTGTGTTTATGCTGATTTTGGCATGCAGTTGGGACACTAAAAATTGTTTGATCTTCAAGCAATAGTTGTATATAACAAAAACCACCTGAGAAAACACAAAATATCTTTTATGGTCATTTCAGTTGAAGGAAGAGTTGTCCAATAAACAGGACACACCGATCATTGCCTTGATCATTGTTGAATCTGAACTCTGTTTAAATAGAACACTTCCAGCAATGCAAAATATTTTAACAGGTCTTCAAGCAGTACATTATTCCACAATCGAAAGAGATTCAGGGAGAGATGAGAAATCTATCAGTCTGGAGAGGGTTACAAAGTCATTTCCCAGGCTGTGAGACTTCAGGCACACAATGAAAGCTTATCTCACTGCAAAAGGAGAAAACTTAGATCTTTCCAGAAGTAACTGGCCTACCAGAATTCATCCAAGGGCACAGCGATGATTTATGTGACATGAAGGATGCCACAAAAGAACTCGTATACTCCACCGTTAGGAAGAGATTGGACAAAAATGGCATTCATGAGACCTTTGCTAACCAAGAGGAATCCAGAGGCTCATGTCACATACCCGAAAATACACTTTGGGGACTCCCAAGCCGATTGGAATAATGTGCTGTGGACTGTTGAGTCAGATGTGTAACTTGTTGGATGATTGGTCCTGTAATCGATCAGCAGCTGCTATCACAGTATTCCACAATAAGAACATTATATCAGTCAAACATGGCAGTGGTAGTGCGATGGTGGTTACTATGTTTAGGGGCAGTTACTTTTTTATGTTGCTTTCATAAGTGTTAAAAATGTTCGGCCTTGCGGTTTCATTTAAAACCTCAATGTTGCATCACATTCTCTTTGTCTTACACTCATCAAAAGAATAGTTACACCCAGAAGGAAGTGTTGGATTGCAGTGCTTTTGGGAAGGAAGATAAAGATTACCAGGAACAATAAATGATGATAAATTGAGGCTGATACGGGCAATATTTATTGAGTTACTCATACAGAAGCAGTGTCTCTCAGTGTGGTGTTAGACCGCCATGCTTGCTAATTCAACATGCCAGACGTCTCGGCATGGTTCCTATGGCTGTCCTGTAATAATCTATCCCATGCATCTTAAATATTCTCACCCAGTTCCTGCAGATTTTGTGGTAGGGGTGGAGGTGGCTCAACACCTGGGCTTCTGGACCTGTGACGCATGACAAGAAAGCATTTATCTGACCACAGTGTCTCTACACACGGATTTGTTGGTCGTCTCTTCCAAGACAAAAGTGGGACTTATCACTGAAGATGACCCGCTGGCATTCAGAGTCACTCTGTGACAGTCTGGCATGGCACCATTGCAGTCTTTGGTGACACTGACGTGGTGTTAAGGGCAGTCATTGTAACGGTCTGCATGCATATTATCCTGTGTTGTGCAGCCGTCTGCCAATGGTGCTGGTACTAACAGGATGATTCATAGTGGACATCGCTGCTCGCTGAATGTCTGCAATCGTGGCTGTTGGGTCAATCAGATACAGCAATAATGCTCGTCCTTGCTTACGTCACATACGCAGCCAAGTGTGAAACTTGAATCTTTCCTCTTGGTTCAGTCCTGCTGGGTGCAACTATTTGTGCCACTATTCTTTTGAAGACAAGTGTATATTACATTTTTATGAGGCTCTAAAATATTTTAGTGCAACAAATATGCAAAACTGGAGGATTCACAGTATTTGTTAAGCACGTTAGCCTCTGCAGTACAAAGCCAAACAAAGAAGCAAACTTCAGAACCCAAACTTGTCTTGGCTGATGGACTATATTAGTGTGGGTAGTGTGTAAATCTGATTTTTTTCACTAAACTATTGATTTAATGTTGATATAGATTCCTTTGCCATTTACATTTGCTCTACATCCATCACAAAGGTCCATCTAAAGTTAAACGAGTTTGCTCGTACACACCTCAAACATCCTGCATTGTCAGCCATATCTACAGCGCACTTGCATGACCAAGGGTGATATGCGGTGATATGGTTTTGCAGGGGGCCGAGGCGAGGACTCCAGTGTCATCATCACTCTTCCAGAATGCTCAGATTTCAGTGACATCCCTGAGGAGGCTCTGGCTAAAGTCCTCACGTACCTCACATTGATCCCACGGTGTGTGTCTGATTTATCCTGCTGCTTTCTCTCTGCAATGCAGCACACCAACACTGACTTATAGATTCTGTCCACGTAAAACCACACAAGCTTCCTCTTCTCAAACACCTCTCCTTTTAGTTCTCACGCTAATCATAAGCTCAGCAAATAAGCATATGCTTTAAAGGCCTTTAACTCCTTGTCTTTAATGTTTTTAAGAATGCACCTTAGTTTACCCTGTATGTTACCTTGTTTGGTAGTACTTTTGTTTGGATTCACAGGAGTCCGAGCATTAAAGGGACACCAAACACTGCCAGACAAACAATGTTGCAGTACGCAACAGATAACATGTTAAATGGTTTTAGGCCAGAATGCCCCTTTAATTGCAAGCATCTTTCTTTAGTTTCCCTACAGCTAAGATATGTTACATGATGTACCACTCTTGTTTCCAGAGCACGGCAGCCTGGAGTAAAATTCATCATCATTTTAGACCGAAGACTGGACACTTGGACCTCCATTAAAACGGCACTTGCAAGGATTGCGGTGAGAGAGTGATATTTATTAAACGTATGCTCAGTATGCTCAGGTTGCTACATTTGGACTAAACTGATGCATTTAAGATTATTAATATGTTGCTGTTCTGTTACAGAAAGTTCTTATATTATTTAAGAGCAAATTCTTAAGGAGCCCTCATGGACTGGTAGCTGTCCGTGGTGCTGAACGTACCTAGGCTGTATTACTGATGCAGCATGCCGTGTTCTATTTGGAATGTTGCAAACTGCAAAATGCAGCTTTCGTCCTCTGGACCTGCTGTTGTACAGTGAATGTAAGCTGAGCTTAGCCTGAGTAAGCTACTGTAAAATATAGATTATTTCACAGATCATTTTTGTATACCACTTACTAAAATTCACACACAATTAACTGTATCCTAAAACTCACATTACATTCATTTTCAATGTTTTCAAATAAATATACCATATATTGATACTTGCTGATGGATCTACAAGAAGAGACAAATTGAAAAGTAAACTTTATAATGTAAAGCTGTCCAAAAAGGTTTCTTATCCAATCAGACAATTTTTTGTGCTATTTATCAAAAGTTTAGACACACCCAACTAAACACAAAAACCTCATTTTTTGCACAATTTAAAAGCTCTAGTTACCCTTTTGTGAATATTCCTGATGGACTGTCCAATAAAATGAATCCAAACTTGCTTTGAAAAAAATCTTGTTATATCAGCTTCCACTGCAAATTAACAAAGTTGTCATCTGTATGAGTGCTATGTTATAGTTTGATACCTTACTTAAAGCAAATATATACACTTAAAGCAAATAAATATACTCTATAATGAACCCGAAAGAGGCTCTAATGCAGGGGTGGTGACCTCCAATCCTGGAGGGCTATTGTCTAGCACAGTTGATATTCCAACTCAAACACACCAAGTTCTTTTAATAGATTAATTAAAGAACCACATACAACAGTTGTTTTATTCATTGTTAAGAACCATTTAACCATATAAAAAACCCTTAAAGTCATTTTTTTTCTTTGAGTGTTCACAGTTCTGTATACAAACCCTATTTCCAGAAAGGTACAGTACAAAGACAACATATTAAGTGTTGAAACTGAAAAATAAATACCCATTTTGAATTTGAAGCCATCAGCACATTTCAAGTTGTTGTGGAACATCTCACAACTAATTAGGGTAATTGGTAACAGGTCAGTAACATGATGGGGTATAAAAAGAGCATCTCAGAGAGGTGGAGTCTCTCAGAAGTAAAGATGGGGTGGGTTCACCATGCTGTGGAAGACTGTGGCTTGTACATCTGTGAATGGACAGTTAATGCTGAATGATATATATATGGGTTTTGGAGCCACAAGTTGCTGCAGATGGCAAAATTAATTATAACTAAATCAGAATGGCTGAAATGTGACCAAGTAAAATGGGCATGTTTTTATTCTCCAGTATACTTGTGTAGAAATAAAGCATTATGATTTCATTATGAAATACTGATCCATCATTTTTGCACATAGGTACAAGTACCTGAGTAAGTGTAACTAGTTACTAACTGCCTCTCTAGTAAGAAAGAATGGAAAACATTTCACTTTCAGAACTACTGCAGTGGGTCTCCTCAGGTCCCAAACACTTACAGAGTTCTGTTAAAAGAAGAGCTGATGCAGCACAGTGGTAAACAGGATCCTGTCCCAACTTCTGTGAAACTTTTTTTCCCCACTTTTGAAAACGTTGCTGGCATCAGATTCAAAATGGGCACCAATCAAATTTCTCCAATAACTGTTCCGGTTTGTTATATTGCCTTATTATACTTATTATTATTGTACTATTTTATTATACTGTACACAGTAACCCAATATTTAACCCTTTCCCCAAGAAAGAAGAGTCTATAACTAGAGTCATTAAAACAGTCTCACTGTGTCTGACAATATGGACAATAGACTGTGTCTGAAAGTATAGAAACCCCAAGGTACATAGAATAGTGGAAGGGACTTCACTGCAGCTGCCTTTACAGAAGTGCTGCTATTTACATGTACACTGTGCAGCAGTTCAGCAGTTGTGTATCTACAGTGACGCTGAAGGAAGGCGCGAGCCCGCATAAGCGCTACGTGCAGGTTATACATGATGACGCTGGAGAGAGAGAGAGAGAGAGAGAGAGAGAGAGAGAGAGAGAGAGAGAGAGAG